>JAUNZO010000510.1:0-38052 GCA_031894775.1 Chloris gayana
GCGATGGAGAAGTTGTGCCTTGTGCGTGACTCTTGGCCCGAATTTGGCCCGAATTGAATTGAATTGAACTCGAATTCATCTTTGATGTCTTATTTGGTTCTTCTGTCAATTTTGTTAGATTTTATCATGAAGGAGACTTTAATAGCAATGCCAAGCTAAATGAGGACATTCTTAGAGCTCTTATTTTAATCATTTAGATAATTATAAGTGTTGGCCGGTGATTGTAATTAGCTGTAACTCTCTTGCTTTGAGAGCCAAAGCTGAGATTAATACAATCTTTCTATTGTCTAGAAAAACGTATGTGATCTTTCTTTCATTAGTACTTACTGTATGTAATTAGCTATAACTCTCTTGCTTTGGAAGCCAAAGCCTGAATTAGTACAAAGATGTACAGTAGTAACTTTCAGTATGAAAGACTTCCTCTCTTTTTGTTATATATTGATTAATTTTCTTGTCATATCATATATTTTATTGATGTGACAGCTGATTAATGTCAAATAAAATGACTACATAGGATGTTCTGTCAACATGAAGCTGTCCTACGTGACCACGGACACGTTCGACTGCAACAACGCCTTGGAGGAACGGCCGGAGATCCCGGTGCCGCTCCACGGAAGAACGTGTACTGCGTCGTCGCGGACAACGTGCTCAGCATCGCCTAGGTCGTCAAGCACGTCCGATTGCACTACGTACGTACTGGCCCGTTGTAAAGGCAGGGATGATCTCCCGCACTTGTTTGAATATATTATGAACAAGGCTTGAGAAGAAAGTGTATTACATAGTAGTGTACGTATCTTGTGGCTAATTAACACGGAGAACAGGTTGACCTCGTTTCATACATACATCCGGAGTTCACGCACTGGGAAACTAGTTTTTACGGCTGGAATTACCAAATTGTTGCCGTGGATGCACCAAAACCCGAGGAACCGGACTCGCAGCGCTTCGATCAAATGGGAATTCCTCCCTTGCCAAGCGGCGGACACGGCGACAGGGCGTGCCAGCTTCGAGCGCCGCAGTTGGTCGGCGAGGAAGAGGGCCACAGGCTATCCGCGTTCTCTCCTTTACACGAGGACTATACGCCTCACCGGAAACTGCATCCGCCGCGCCGTCGGCATCATCCAGGAACCCGTGCGCCGCAGCGCTGATTACTTGCTCGTGACGGGAACGAAACGCACCCCACAACACAGAGGCGCCCACGAACGCCTGAATTCAGTGTATCAGCAGAACGAGGTGTCGCGGTGCACTGTGTTCCGCTTCCGCGACTAGTCCGTGCGCGCCGCCGTGGCCTGTGCAGGGGCTCGCCATGATTTGGAAAATAATCGCAGCGTCAGCAAAGTGGCATTTCGACTGCGATCTGGAACGCCCACGCCCTTGTTCGTTTCTTCTCTACTCTGCGCGGCGCATCGTTGCGGTGCCCTCTGTTCTAGTGTTACGAGGAGGGCCAACTTGACCTCTGTGGGAATCACCTGATTCGGGGATGCCGCTCAGTGACAGTGAGAGAATAATAACTCCAGCTCTTTTGAGTTTTGGCCCTCCTTTTCCACCAGATCAGCTAGCAGTAACAAAAGCGATACTACTAGCGCCGCGGCGACGACTCCCTGACGCACGAATCAAACGGGCCAATCTCTCAGACGCGCATGCGGTCCTTGAGCTGTATAACAATCTTGTGCTGTAAACTAACTAATAACAATGTCAGAAATTAAACACGGAATCTCCGAGTCATTGTTCGTCCAGACTTCACTTTTTGTACCAGATACTAGCAAATCAGAGTACTAGTTGGCTGCACTACTCTACTACCGGGTCGCCTCCCGCTAGCCTTACCTAAGCACGGTCTCCAGCTGATTGCCTCGTGAACGCCTTGTAGTTTCCGTGTCGGGATAGAGAAGGGAAAAAAAGCACTCTCGGATCCATCCCCTTCCTTGCCCACCTCCCTCCTCACTCTCCCACTCCCGACGGCGATGGAAGGAAGCGGAAGGAGAACGCGAGCCTGGAGCCCCAGCACCGCCATCGCAGCAGCCTAGATTCGCCGTCCTCCTCCGAATCGACTGAGGAGACTGGGCTCGGGGTAGTCCCAGTCGCCCACAGGAGGTGGTCCGATTCCACAAAGGAATAGGATCCAGCTGAAGCCAAAACGTCGAGGAGGTTGGTTTTTCCCCAAGCAGCTGCTGTGCACATCTCACAACCTCACCCAGCCACAATTACTGCGCTTTCGCGTCGGGGACCTCATCGTCCGCCGTGGTGTGCAACAAGCTTCGTCTCCTTGGACCATAGTACTCACTTCTTGGGAGGCGTTTTCCCTTCTGCACACCGGCTGGGATCCATCTGGAGTGGATCGACCTCGTTTTCAGTTGTTGGTAAGTAACCCAGCTTGCTTCGACATACAGTATAATCTTTAGCTTTCCTCTGTCTGATTATAGCTCCACATCTTCGTTTTATCTTCATGCATAATTTCTTAATTCGTGACCAGTGGGATCATACATCTAGAAAACATTCTCATCTCTGTTCATCTCTTTGAAGGTTCTCTCGCGATATTAGCATTGTGGACACACACGTTGGAGTGAGCAGACATGATGGGGTCCAACAAACGAATGTCTGTGGAACCATCCGGTAGCACAGCGCTATGGCCGGGCAACATGACGGCAGAGGTGTCCCTTTGCAACAAGAGGAGGAAGGTAATGCCATCCAGTGCTGGGTCGGTGCTACCAGATGAAATCATGACAGAGGTGTTCCTGCGTCTGCCCATCAAATCCATCCTCCGCTTCCGGGCCGTCTGCAGATCCTGGGATGCACTACTCTCTTCAGAGGAATTCTGCGACCTTCACATGGCAGCAACCGAGGTGGCATCAACAACACCGCCGAAGCTGCTCTTTGCCTCACCTGCAGTAAACTCCAACTACTCCACTTCAGTCTACTCTTGCTCACTATCGGGCCGCAGAGACGAGCTACTGTTCACCATTGATGATGCTCGTGGCAACTTTGTTGATGTGTCACCTGCACCGTGCCGTGGCCTCACCCTTTTGTATGATGCTGTTGTGCCGGCATATTACGTCTGCAATGCAGCCACGCGTGCAGTCACACGCTTGCCACCTTGCTATGATGTGCCAAATGCCACTGCTGGGCTTGGATTTGATGCTCAGACCAAGAAGTATAAAGTTGTGAGGTTTTTCCAAGGCAGAGGTCATGAAAATCAAAGTTTCTTTTGCGAGATATACACGCTCGGTGGGGAGGACGGGGATAATTGGAGGCCTATTTCTGGAGGAGTGCCATTTAGGTTCTGCAATTTTGCCCGTTCAGCTATATGGTATGCAGTGTTCAGAAAAATGCAGCCTGTGTTTGCAGATGGTTTTTTGCACTGGATGATTGACCCATCTTTTTTCGATAAAATACCAAGGGCTGCTATCATATCCTTTTCTCTCACAAACGAGACCTTTAGCTGGGTCCGCACACCACCTTTTGTGGTATCAGAAGCCCACTTAGTCAAGCTTGATGATCATTTATGTATGGTTCGAGACCTTCGTGAGGGCTTGCCTGCTGGCAGCATGTTGGAGATTTGGATGCTCAAGGACTGCAGCTCTGGTGATTGGTCATTGAAACTGCAAATTGATTTGACAGGGCATGCGCCACGAGATTTTATTGAGCCAGAAGCTGTGAAAGTCATCGGTTCATTTGGCAGTAGCAGATCAAGAAAGAGAATAATCATTGCCACATCAAAGCACAAGGTGTTTGTTTATGATACTTTGTCCAGAACATTAGAGGCCATTCACTCAACCATGGAAATTCATTCATCTCATCAATGCGAGCCCTCTGATACCCGGTTCAGTTTATTTAGAGAGAGTCTTGTGCCAGTGCACAAAACAAGGGAAGAGGTTGCCTTCTCATCTCCCTTGGCTAAGATGACTAAAGAGATCCTTCTCAGACTTCCGGCTAAATCAGCTCTAAATTTCAGACTGGTCTGTAAGCAGTGGCTCAGATTGATTAAGAGTGAAAGTTTTGCTCGTTCATTCTTTTTGCAAAAAAATATGGATAAAAGGCCGAAGGTCATGCTTGTTGGCAAGGGTATTGGCAAATCAGATTTCAGTTTTATTCCTTTAAACGAATGCAATCAAGATCTATCCAACAAAGGGTTATTGCTTGACATGAAGGTTGTCTGCTCCAAGCCTTGCCATGGGTTGAATCTGGTGAGCATTGAGAAAAGGGACTATTTGTATAATCCATGTACAGGTTTCCGAAGTATCTACCGTAGCGAAGGGCTGATGAGGCACAGAATGTGGAACTTACCTCTCAATGGTGTTCAATCAGAAGACCACCCATTTGCACTTGGCAACAAGAATGTTGGACTGGGTTTCAACCCGTTGACTCAAGAGCATGTTATTGTGGAACTTTTCTATCATGCGAAGAACTACGAATCTCGTCAATACCACCTATCATGTTCGATGTGGACCTTTTACTCTCGGTATCTCCAGCAGCTCCCTCACCCTCCTCTTCCTGTTAATGGCATGCCTCCTACCTACTTGGATGGGATGCTCTACTGGATGAGTGAACCAAGGTTGGGTCAAAGCCGTAACCGGGCCATAGTTTCTTTCAACATTGGCACCATGAGTTTTGAGGTCATACCGTGCCCCCATGCATTGCAACATGGAACAGCAGAAGCACTTGTCACGCATTTGTGGTAGAGCTTGAGGGGGTCTTATGTGCTGTTCTTGCAGATCCGATTGCAGATGATTTGGATATATGGAAGTGGGAGCTTGGCCAATGGGGTAGATTCTGTAGAATCTGCTTGAATTCTTCTCCTGGCTATTCCCTTGGAGCAAACATTCTTGTGCCTTTAGCAATTGACCCAACAGATGGGAGGATCCTGCTAAGTACTGGTAGGAAATTTGGATTCTATAACCCACTGAAGCAGACCGTGGAAGAATCTTTTGCACTTGATCAGCTCTGTAGGAAGAATTTGTTACACTGCAGTGACCAAACTAAGGAGATGCTAAATGGAACGAGTCGCAAAATTTTGCCCCTGGTTCCTATGCTATATGAGGAGAGTATTGCTTACTATCCCCTGGCTGGGAAAGGAAGAGTTTTAAAGTAAAACCACAGAAAGTTTACATTTCAACACTAGATATGTTGGGTGTGTTCGAAACTGTAACTTGCTGCCTTTCTATGCACCAAAGTTTTATGTAATAAAAGTGTGATACTTTATATTTACTGGTGCCCTGAAATAATGTGTCATTTGGTCATCTTAAGCATTTCTTCACGGACAGTCCTTGTTCAGTTAACTTCTATGTTGAAGTACTGAATGTTTTGACATTTGGTTGAGCACATTCGGTCAAAATGATAGTGCTTGCTTGAATTTTTCCATGGCAATGTGATTCGCCTATACATTAACATATATCACTGTCCGGGTGGATTTGAGATTAGAGTTGACAACCTGCTGCATTGTACGACATTGCCCGAGAGAGAAGAGAGAGCAGTAATCTGCTGCGACCCCGCTAAAGAGAATTTAGAGCATGTGAGTTCGTTGTATTTGCACAGCCTATTTTGGGCTTGCTATATGCATTAAGTAAAATATAGTAGTTCATTCTGCGGTAGGTAGATGAAATGAAATATATAAAAAAAATTACTGTGGTAAAGTTCAAAGGAGGAAAAAGGAACCGGAACTGTAGATATATGCACATATGAAATCTGTAAAAAAACTCGTGAATGCTTTCAAGCCAGGACAAAATCTCATTTCATTTTGGGGATCTCGATATAATCTCCTCATTTCATTGGGGAAAATTTGGTCACGTTACAGAGCAGTGGCAGCGCTTGGTTAAAAAGTATGTATGTGCGCACTGGTTTACTAGTTAATTTTTAGTAAATCAGCTCAAAAGATTAGCTAGTAAGCTAGTTAACCAATAGAGTTTTAGTATGGCAGTCATAACCATGTTACCAATGTACACAATATATAGGTATAGGAGCTCCTAAATGGAGTGCGTCAAGTTTATGCCCTGGGAAAATTTCGAAGTGCAATGCTTATGAATTGCAAAGTTAAATGTGTTGGATGTACTACTGTAAATGATTCTCTCCATTTGGTAAATGCTTCTTTTTCTCTGAGGCATGGTTCCTTCCCGGGATTTTGTGAAAGGATAATAATACATGTTTTTATGGCGAAAAGGAATATATAGCTCATTTAGAAGTGCAGATCTAAATTATATTGCTCCCACTGTATGTATACATTAGATCATTTGTAAGCGTAGTAATAGTTTTCATTGTAAAGGTCAAACATTTTATTTTTGGCTCTGTTTTCCCGTTATAACATACAGAGGACAAAGAAAACAGAGCATGACAATGGGACTGATAACTGATTGAGGCGCAGTTCTCTTGCGTTTTCAAAAAAAATAATGATTGAGGCGTGTATCAGAGGGTGCATTTTTTATAACAATATAATCCTTCCATATCACAAATAGAAGCCGTTTTACAGTTTTAGACGATTTTATAAGAAAAAATTGGATTCTCGACACCGAAATGACACCGAAATTGAAAGATCCCGGTTTTAGAAGTATATCATCGAAAGATAAAGTTCACTTTAATATTAATGAAAGATTCTCTCTTTAGAAATCTACCACTCTGTTATATTTTCTATCCACTTGTTCTAATCTCTGTTCTTTCTTTCTTCTTCCCAGCGCCTGCCTCCCCACCACTGGAACCATCGCCGGCGTCGGCCCTACTACGAGACTAACCACAGCGGGAGCGTGAGCGCATTGGCCATGTGGTGCGGTGTCACATCCCAAAATCTAGTTTTGGCATGTAAACCGCTTTTTAACAAAATTCTTTTATTTTTCCCCAAAAGAAAAGCTAAATTGTTTGAATTTATAAATTTACAAAGGATTTGTGTTATTGTGAAAGTGTTTTATTTAAGAAATGCATTTAAGTTGTGAAAGTGATTTATGTAACAAATATAATTAAATTATGAAAAATAATCTATGTTAAGAAAATGCCTTTGATTTACTTTACAAAATACATGTAATTTATAAAAGAATTTATTTAATGAAAATTATTTTTGTTTAAAGTATTTCATTTTGGAGTACCAAAGCATTTTCAACAAATAAAAAGGGTTTATTTATCTTCAATAAAATTGATTTGAAAACCACTTATTTTCACACTATTGTACTTACCTTTAAACTAGATATGACTTAGGTTATATAATAAATATAGCGTACGTTGCATCCATGCTTGAATAGTTGCATTAGGGATTTTTGTGTGAAAATATGTTTTGAAAAATTCGAGTAGAAATCGTTTTGGCTTAGTTGCAAAATAGAATTTAAAAACAACAAAGAAAAGGAAGGAAAAAGAAAAAGGCTAACAAAAATGGCTTCGACCTCCTAGGCTCAATCTCCCTTGGCCCACCTCCTCTCCCTCTCTCCATGACCCGCCCCGTAGCCCGTCGGCCCGGCCCAACTCAGCCCACCCCTAGCCCTAGCTCGCCGCCACCGCGTCCCGTCCCACCGCCGCCGCGCCGCCTCGGCGTGCGCGCTCTGCCTAGGGCACCGCACCCATAAAAGGCGAACCCCGGGACCCGCGCTCCCTTTCCCCCACTCCGCCGCCGGCCCCCGCGCCTCCGCATCACCTCGCGCCGCCGCGCCATTGCCGGCCGCCTCGTCCCCACCGTCGATCGCCCGTCTTCGACCACCTCCCCCACGCGCGACCCCACGCCGAGCACCGCAAGGTCACACCGCCCCGCAGGCACCGACGCGAGGAGACGTCGTCCACCCAAACGCCCCGCGCCGGTGCCGAACGTGGCCGCCATCACCTCACCGCCGTGAAGCCGCCTCCGGCCTCTCCCTCGACCGCGCGATCGGCCGGTAAGAATCCCCGCGTGCTCCTCTCCATTTCCCCTCGTCCCCGCCTTGAACCGGCCACGGAGCGCCATTCCGGCGAGCTCCGAGGCGCCGCCCATGGCGCGCCACCGCGCCGCACCAACGCCGGTCACCGTCCACCCAGCCGGAGCGGCTGTGAGCCGTCCGATTTAGTTTATGTGGCTAGGATTAAAGATGCCCCATACCCCTTTGCCTCGGTCCACTATGGACACTGTAGACCATGCTCCCGAGTCCCGGTCCACGAGCCATAGACCGAGTCCACGGATTTTCTGTTTAAAAATAATTCGTTTAATCCATAGTAATTCAGAAGTTTGCATATAGGCCCCTGCGGTATTGTTTAACAACGAGTAGGTCCTTACCTTTTTACATGAGCTACCCTAGATTTAGTTTTATTTCTGTTTTAGTCCCTATAGTGCGCTAGGATAGTAGATTTTGCGAGAATAACCCCTGTAGTCTGCTAATTTTACCCGCGCAAGTTTCTAGTGTATAGGTAAAATTACGTGCTACCCCCGTAGTCTATGGTTAATTATGAATAGGTCCTTTATTTCATAAAATAAGCTATAGGCTTTGTTTTAATTCTGTTTTGACCCTACTCTTTTGCAATATACTTCATATTTCATTTATAAATTTATTTTTAAGCCCTCGAACTATTTTGTAGTAATGTTTCAGCCATAGGACCTTTTTCCATAAACACCCCTGTCCTTTTCTAAAACTACGTATTAGCCCTCGTTTACTCAAATGGCTCTAGATCTTGTTGCTTTACAAACATAACCCTGTTATTTTATAAAATTAGACTTTAACCTTAGTCTTTTACACTAGTCCCTAAACTTTTCCATATTTACAAAATAATATCTATGTTGGCTGTTTTTGCATTTTAGCAACTGAAACCCCAAACCTACGTAACTTTTCGCTCATAGCTCCGATTAAGGCGATTCTTGCGCTCACGGAATCGTAGCGACGCGTACTTTCTTTTAGTAATGCTTTTATAGTCTTTTTGTATTGTGTATTGTTCTGTTTCTTAGTTGTTTGTGTGTTTATTTGCATGATTGATTGACGCGACATGATTAGAAGACGATCGAAGCACGAGATCCGAAGAGCAAGAGTCGAAGATATAATCGGGAGCGAGAGAGAGAAAGAGGCAAGTGTCCTTGACGCATCTTGCACCTATTTCCTTTTCTATCTGCACATGCTTGCATTTGCTGTGATAAATATGAATCCTATGTGTCATGTCTTGTTCCATACTTGTCCTTGTCGCCTGGGTGGTATTAGTTGTAGACTTGGGTAGACTCATGCGTAGCTTGCTTTAATTGGGTTGAAGACATGCTAAATGTTAATCTTGTTAATGATCCAGTTGAACATAATGATCATGATTGTTTGTTAATTATCGAACATTGATTTTGGTGACGGGTGGAGGAACTATGGTTAGGGTGTACCGGTAGTTCCATGGAATGCTATCACCCGAATCATAAGGACCGGTTCGTGGAGCGACCATCCATGTTAAACCGTACAACCACGAGCCAAGTATGTGCGCGGCTTGGCGTAGTATGCGGTGGAGACCGATCGAGTACGCGTGATGGAGAGGGGGCTATGGCTGGTGTTATACCGGTAGTCCCGGGGAGGTGTGGTGAGGAGACAAGGTCTCGGAACCATCCGGCTCAAGGGAAGGAAGCTACCGATGGCGGGTGTACACGTCGGGTGAGTGAAAATCCTAGTGGGCGCGTACAAAGCTGGAGGAACCCGTGAACCGCCTTGGAAGTGATCTCCTGGCCACACACCAAAGGAAGTGTGTAAGCGCTTGGCCGGCACGGGCATGATGGAGGTTTTTAGTCCACCCGACAACAGGGGATGGAATCACTTTCTCGTGGTGAATTATGTACAACCTCTGTAGAGTGTAAAGCTGTCATGACAGCTCGTGCTTACGGTCAAGAGCGGCATGGACCCTCACGCGGATTAGAGGGATGGTAATGGTTTGGATGCATGGTTCTCGGGAAGGAGACATGCGTGGTTTGGATAATTGATGGATCTCCGGAGTTACATCACATAGTAAATAGCCTCGCTTAATTAATGAACTAGACATAGGTGCTTCTATGCCTTAAACCCTGTGTTAGCCTTTCTTGACTGGTCAATCATGTCATACTTTCCCCACTTGCTGAGTACGTAATGTACTCATACGTTTGTTGCCTCTCTTTTTGCATCATGCCACAATTCGAAGTGAAGGCTGAAGTACATCATTCGAGGAGGCGATGAAGTGGTGGTCTAGGCCTGCGGTCTTCCGGTCGACTTCTGTGGGAGCTGAATGACGCTAACGCTTAGTTTAATTTCCGCTGCAATTAATGTAATCTTTTACTTTAGACCTACGGGTCCTTGATGTAAGTATTTAATGAATTAATAAAGATATTGTTTTTTTATCATATAATTTGTCCTGTTGCGTGAAAAATAGATCCTGGACACGCATATAGATGAATCCGATTTCGGTTATTGAAATCGGGTGTGACATGCGGCAACATCGTGCTAACCGACCTCCGGCGTTGCACCTCCCACTGTTTCCCTAGGCTCTTGGGTCGTGCACCGGACAACTCGACGCGGCGATGTGCTTCCACTTGTTGCCGTGCTTGGCTCGAGAAATGTCAGCCCACGGAATCCGAGGCTTCGCAAGAGCTGCGGGAGGCGTGGTCACCGGAGGACACGATGCGATGGCTGGAAACGCGGAATATGGTGGGAGCTGGTTGCCAAGCACGTACACGTCGGAGCAGAGATGGGAAGAAGAAAGAAAGAACGGAGATTGGAATGGGCGGATGGAAAGTGTAAGTGGTAGATTTCTAAAGGAAAGGATCCTTCGTTGGTACTAACCCAAGTCCAATTTTACATTTTACTCCTTCCGTCCCATTAAAAGTACCGTTACGATATCCGTGTCGCAGACCAGCAGTCTAGCATTTTTTTCTGGGCAAAAGTAATGTGCAGCCCACTGCCCCACTCCACGAACTGGACTCGCTCCACCCAACCGTTTTTTTTGGTTAACTCTGATGATCCATTAATGTAGCCTAAGCGGATGAGGCCAGTTGGCACGTCTCGTTCCTATCGCGCCATTATAGTTCAGTAGCTTAAGCGTGCGAGTCTGCCAGATGCGTGATGACGCATGACCTTAGATCAGTTTTAATGGAAATATTATGAGAGTGTCATGAGCATTAAATTCTATCGACATGGCATGAGAGATAAGAGAGGAAGTATCATGGGATGAGAGATGTCTCATCACCATGACCTCTACGTTATTAAGAATTTCTTCGATAACTGTGTGATGACACTCTCCACTGAGACTGGCCTAAGAAGTAAATAAAATCGTGTGTACTACTACTTACATGGGAGGGGTTGAATGGCCTTCAAACTGGGTTGTGAACGAAATACTCCCTCCGTTCAAGAATATGATTTGTTGACTTTCTTATTCTTCGCTTATCTGTTTGTCTTATTTAAAAATTATAAATAAATAAAAAAACTAAAAATGACGTATTAAAACATATCTAAGAATAAAATAAATTCTAATAAAATAAATAAAATTTTAACAATTTTTTAAATAAAACAAGTAGTTAAACATGACATCTGAAATTAACAAATCTTATAGTATTTCTGGACGGAGGCAGTAGTTTGTGAAGGAGCAGGAACTTTTTCATCCGAGAGGCAGATGAGCAGGGCGTTAAACTACTGTAGTTCCGTTCGCCTGGCTGACAAGCAGACAAAAGCTGGACGGACTTTGGCGCTGGAATGGCAGAAACCACAAAATGCCAGACTGCTGGTCTGCGCGGTCCTTTTCGTTTCCTGCCTCTAAAATTTAAGTATTATCACATCGAAGAGAATCTTACTACTATTTAGTAGATCTTTTATTAATTTAATAACAAAATCTATGTCACGACCCCCTCTAATTTGCGAGACGAATCTAATGATCCTAATTAATCTATGTTTTGCTACAGTGATGCTACAGTAAACATCTTCTAATAACATCATAATTACTCTCGTTGGATTCGTCTCGTGAATTAGATAGGGGGTATGCAATTAGTTTCGAGATTAGACTTTATTTAGTACTCCAAAATGATAAAATTCTCTTTGATTTGACCCTCTAAAAATTATATAGACTTTATTTAGATAGGAGCATCGTCGTGGGACCCACGCCCTTGTGATGGTCGTTGCGTAGTCATGTTTAGCGTGCCTTTCTTATGGATGTTGTATTGGGATTAGAGGCAGCGTTGGGGTTGAAATTTGTTGAGCCGTTTGATTTGAACTGTGACTTTGGAGCTACTATCAATAATGGAGATTCATCGGAATTCAGTCACATTTGGAACATATGTTATAAATTGCAGTATTTAGATTTCGTTGAAAATTCAGTTACACGTGCTAAGTTTGTCAGGGAGCTTGAAGCTCTTGTGCCTCCCAGTTTTATAAGTACTGGTGAAGTTGAGGCACAACAAAAGACGGGACAAATTAAATTTATTAGATCAGTCAATGGAAACATGATGCTAGCCTAGAGGTGTGTTGTCTAAGGCCTGTTCGTTTCTTACCCTCTAAAATTTAGCGACTGTCATATTAAAAAGAATCTTATTATTTATGAATATTTCGATCAATTTAATGACAAAACCCTATTGATAGATTGGTGCTAATTTTCGAGATGAATCTAATGAGCTTAATTAATTTAGATTTTGTTTAAGTGATGCTACGAGTAACCGTCTTCTAATCACGACTTAATTAATTTCATTAGATTCGTCTCATAAATTAGTGTAGGGGCCTGTAATTTATTTTATAATTAAACTTTATTTACTACTTTTAAATAAAAAGATTCTTTTTGATGTGACAGTTCTAAAATTTAGACCCAGAAAACGAACACACCCTAATTTGTTTCTCTACCTCGCGGGTTCGATTGAGGTGTCAACTATTTTTCTACTACTAGTATAGTACTGTATTTTACATTCACGTACAAGCAGAAGCAGGGTATTCTCTTTTTCTTTTCCCCGACAAAATGTACCTCGCCATGCGCGTGCCGACTGCCGTGGATCTGGATCCCACGCACACATGAACGCCACGGATGCGGGGATCTCGTAACTGGCACGCGGAGGCCAGCCTTGCCGTGCTCGGCGAAGGGCAGCGGCCATGGCGAGGAGCACCTCTCGCGTCACGGCGCGCGGCTTGCTTAACGATGACGTGGAGGTGCCTCCGCGGCGTCTGCAGGGTGGCCGCGGTCGCCGTACCCGTACGTGCGCTCGATCGTAACGTGCCGGGGCATTCCGTCGCACAGGCGCGTGGCTTCCCCGTCCAAAAGGCCATGCTTCAGCTTCACGTCCAGCCGTCCCAATCCTTCGTGTTCTGGTCGGCGGCGTGTCGGGCTTCAGGTTTGAGATGTTTGTGCGACCCACCAAGTTCCGCAGAAGTTTGCCAGCGCTGCCGTTTCACAATTCACCAAGGGCACAAAGCCAACTACTAGTACTTTTTTTTGTCGACAGTCGACGTACCTGTAAAATTCTACGCAGGGGGTCAAGTAAAAGGCCCTTACATTGGAAATAGTACTAGTAACTGCGCAGCAAAAAACGGTTGCCACGTCACTGCCCAGTCACGGGGCACGCTGCCAATCAGTTTTACCATAGCCAGTACTACTAGTAGTTTTACCTGGTAACTCTGCGTAATTCGCAAAGTTTTACGGTTCCCTTTCTGTCCTGAACTTCAACAACCATTCCCCCCCCCCCTCCTCTTTTAATGCGCCTCATCCCTTCCTTCTCCCCATCCCAGCTCAAACGCACCTGCTTCCCCACCCAAAAGCGAAAAAGCAGAACCAAAAACCCTAACCCCTCCTCCGTAGCCATGGCCCTTCGCTCATCCGAGGTGACGGTTTGGGAATGGATCTCCACCGTCGTCGAGAGGCGGAGCGGCAGCCCACCGGCAACCGCACCTCGCTTGACCCCGGGTGGAGGCTGCGGGAATGCCCGGCCGGCTGCGGGCTCAAAGGCGAAGGCGAGCGGAACGCGGTCCGGTGGTACCGGCGGTGGCCGACGCCCGCTATCGGACCTGTCAAACAACCGCTTCAACCTGCTCGCCGACCTCGAGGACGAGTCGGCGACACGGATCGACGTGGGTGCCCTGCGCCGGAAGGAGAATCGCCCCGGCCTGCTCATCGGCGGCATTCCAGCCTCTGCTTCAAGTGGAGTAACCGGCGCCGCCGCGTGACCTCCGCCTACGAGCAGCCCTGGGGCCGCCGCAGCCACGCGACCTCGTCCTAGCAGCCCGGGGGCCGGCGCGGCTGCGCGACCTCCTCCCACGCGCACCATGGGGACCAGCGCGGCTGCGCGACCTCCTCCCACGCGCACCATGGGGACCAGCGCGGCTGCGCGACCTCCTCCCACGCGCACCCTGGGGACCAGCGCGGCTGCGCGACCTCCTCCTCCGAAGACTACCCAGCGAGGCTCCATCGACAAGGCCGCGATCACCCTCGTGGAGGCGCATGCCTCCGCCTGCTCCCGTTTGGTGCTTGGTCCTCCGGCCGCGCCGCCATCGGCACCCTCCGGTCGTTCGGGACACGGTGCTGCACGCGGCGCACCCAGCGGCAGCGACCAGCACGCCGTTCACGACGGTGGTGGCGGCGGCCCGAGAGGCAGGCCAGGTGGCGGCGGCGGTCCGGGAGGCGGACGCGGAGGCGGGCCAGGTGGCGGCAGACCGGGAGGCGGGCCTGGCGGTGGCGGCCCGGGAGGCGGACCAGGCAACTTGCCGGAGTTACAGGAACTGCCCAAGCCGATATGTCAACTTTGCAATTCCTGGGCGCACGAGTATTGCTTCTGCTGTCAAATCCTTGTATGCTGCAACTGCGTTTGCTCGTGCGTAGTTCCAAATCGCAAGTTTCTTCCCGCCCTCAATACCTACGGCGATGTCTTCATATACCAGCCCATTGCCTTTCCTGTTTTCCCCTATGTCCTAGTTGCCGCAGTCCGCACAGGGGACTGGATCACATACCATTTTGCTTCAGTTGTTGAGGTATTTGGTGTTCACCCCTTTGTGACATGCCAGAGTTACTTTATGAGAATGCAGCATCCATGGGTCGGGCAACTGTACGTGAATCACTCGGCTAGGATGCCGAGGCCCATTTTGTATGGATGAATATTTCACTGATTCAAGAACCAGGTACAACTTTGCTCTTTGGTTTGTTATGCTGCGTTAATTCTACTGCACTCTGTCTATGTTCATTCACTTGTGCTGCATGTTTGTAATGGCAATCATACAATGTGCTTAGAATGTAACTTGATTCGATTGCATATGTGGATTGTAGATTACTGTTCTCTTGCCTGTTTATACCTGTTTTACTGAGGTTCTGTTAACAGTTCGAAACCTGGGATGCAACCTAGTTACTTTGGTATTTCACTAATTCCACAAACGATGTCATTGACTCAATGTAGAATTTCATTTATTACATGCTGAATAACTGGATGGGATGAAATATATCTTTGGATAATTTCACTATGAATATTGTGATGTCAATATGATTTGAAATTTAAATGTCAATCTGTGGTCCCTGTAGATAAAACCTGTTGCATCATTCTCTTAAATCTAAATTATTGTGCCATGTTTTCCGGATTTGTGTAGTCTAGTTTTGACTCACCAACTAATTGCATTTTCCATCACGACCCAGTCATTCTGCTGTCATGTTTCAGATTAGTTAATTTTATTTGGTCAATACTGCAGTTTGATAATTGGGGAAGAGTTTTTGTAATTTTGGCACTGATCATTCCAATAACATGGCTTGTATTATTGCTTGAGCATCAATATTCATGATTTAGTGTTGGTATTTACTAATGGTACACTTGTTCAGATGCTATTGCACAAGCTTGGGCTGGAGCGCTGATGAAAGCATATTGTAAGCTTACACTGATGGAGCTATCAGAGTGTGGAGGATCTCTGGGTTTGGCTATGGCACCTTCATGGTGAATCTCTTCTAAGGTTTTGGTGCCGTCTTTAGCAAGACATTGGAATGTTAATCAGTGTTTTGACTGTCAAGAGTTATATCGTCTATTTCATACTCTGCTTTGTGTTTACTAGTCTGACATGATTAATAGTACAATCAGAGATTCAATATTTATATTATCCATAAGTAAAAGAAAAGCTAGGGTGGGCACATGCCCCTATGTTCACTAAAGTATTTCTCATGAGTAGAGAATGACTTTTGTGGGCATAGTGGCATGTGTCCACCCTAGCTTTTTATTAATTATGGTTAAATATAAATATTGAATCTATGATTATACTATTAAACATGTCATATTAGTTGTAGACAAATTGTCAAATCATAAATTGAAGTTCAGAAATATCAAATTTTGACAAATTCATCAAATTTAATAGAATTTCACGAATTTGTCGAATTTGATGTTTCTGTACTTCAATTTATGATTTGACAACATATTTACAACTAGTCTGACATGATTAATAATACAATCAGAGATTCAATATTTATATTATCCATAAGTAAAAGAAAAGCTAGGGTGGGCACATGCCCCTATGTTCACTAAAGTATTTCTCATGAGCTAGAGAATGACTTTTGTGGGCATAGTGGCATGTGTCCAACCTAGCTTTTTTATTAATTATGATTAAATATAAATATTGAATCTATGATTATACTATTAAACATGTCATATTAGTTGTAGACAAATTGTCAAATCATAAATTGAAGTTCAGAAATATCAAATTTTGACAAATTCATCAAATTTAATAGAATTTCACGAATTTGTCAGAATTTGATGTTTCGTGCTTCAATTTATGATTTGACAACATATTTACAACTACTCTGACATGATTAATAGTATAATCAGAGATTCAATATTTATATTATCCATAAGTAAAAGAAAAGCTAGGGTGGGCACATGCCCCTATGTTCACTAAAGTATTTCTCATGAGGAGAATGACTTTTGTGGGCATAGTGGCATGTGTCCACCCTAGCTTTTTTATTAATTATGGTTAAATATAAATATTAAATCTATGATTATACTATTAAACATGTCATATTAGTTGTAGACAAATTGTCAAATCATAAATTGAAGTTCAGAAATATCAAATTTTGACAAATTCATCAAATTTAATACAATTTCACGAATTTGTCAGAATTTGATGTTTCTGTACTTCAATTTATGATTTGACAACATATTTACAACTAGTGTGACATGATTAATAGTACAATCAGAGATTCAATATTTATATTATCCATAAGTAAAAGAAAAGCTAGGGTGGGCACATGCCCCTATATTCACTAAAGTATTTCTCAATGAGCTAATAGGTAGTACTATGGAAGTACTTTGCGCCATGTCTCTCTGTGGCATCTGCCTTAATCATCTTCTGTTATGCATCTTGTGGGCCGGCCTTAATTTCTGGATTGGAGTTTGCTTAGAATCTGAATGCATCATGATTATGGATGGAAAATGGCTTTAATTTGCGAGTCTGTACAATACACCTACATGAAACGTAGTACATAGTATGATTTTGCCCTGCTAGATATAAATATTGCCAGATGCATTGGGGTTCAGATTGATGCTCAATTTCTCGTAACTGTATATTGATGGGAAATTCGGTTGGGATACTGGATTAGCTGCCTCCTATGAGGAAGAGGTTTTTCCATTTGAACACTCCGTGAGGCTCGTCTTGAACCTCTAACCTTTCCGTTATATAATTATTATAATTTCTGAGTGTATTATCAGGACAATTCGTAAATACAAATTCAGGGCTCCATAAGGTTTCCCACTCTAGATAATTTCACAAATGACTGCAATCATCCAATTAGAGCCCAGGATGACCTAGTCTTACGACCAGGTAGAATCATTCATCTCAAATGGCGTCATACACTTGATGGCAAGATCAACGCTTGGATTTGTCCTCTAATAAACACAAGTAATCGGCAGAGCAAGTCGTCCTGGATGTCGTCGTCTCCTTCATCCTTGTACAAGCAGCTCGGCCAGATGGGAGGCGCCGGCATCTCCTCCTGGTCCTCCTGCCCCGGCTTCCTCACGTTCACCGTCTTCGTCGTCCACCCCAGGCCTGGAGCTGCTGCATCTGCTACGCCCCGGCCCGGAAGCCGCATGGTCGAGGCCAACGAGACAGCGTCGTCCCGTACGGATGCACATATCAGTGTGACGGTGTCCACGCCAGCGCGCTGCCGATGGCGCCGTGCTGCGTCTGTGGAGCCATGTTGTTGATCGCGTGGAAGATGCCGCGATGCGGGATGTTTGTATCGCATTTGCGTTACGTTTCGTCTCTTGTTTCCACCGTGGATGACCGCTGGCCTTTCTGACCACAAAACATGTCGAATTCGTGTCTTCGTTACATGTTCGCTGTTCGTTCGCTCGCAATCCAAGACAGGGCCCAATGCAATCAATACTAGTAGTTTTTTTTCCCTCTGCAGCAGCACTCGTCCTCCTGTCCAGCAGGGTCATGTCAGCATCAACTGGGTCCACCACCCAACTCCCTGCTGCTGTGACGCACGACGTTTTGACAGCCACGATGCTGCGCCTCGAGTTGTTTACTCAATGTTCTTTTTGTCAAAGGTCGCTATACAAATGTACTAGTACTAGTACTTAGATTATCTTTATCTAAAAAAAGTATTTAGTAATATTAGAATACTAGCATTGTATATAATCTAACAACAAATTTTACCTTTATTTTGAGATCTTACACATGATGTAAAAAATGGTCATAAATGATGTTTTTCCATGCAAGCAGGAAGCGTTGAGGTCTCATGGAGAAGTCCCATTGGTATTTTCTTTTGGTCGCTGACTACCTGTCATGTCATATTGTCATGCCCACAGGCTAGCGGTTGGTGATGTCCTGGCGCCAAGAAGCCAATGAAGGGGAGGAAAAAGGCGGGAAATGAGTACGGGTACCTGAGTGTCAGAATGTATAGCCTTTGGGCCGAATATGGAATGGGCTTCAACCTTAGTAGCCCGCTAGCCTTCCGTGGATTGAAGGCATTCCCTTGCCGTTGAGGTTCATGTCTGGCCTTGTGTGCGTGAACATTGTGCTGTCCTCAATCGGCAGTTCTGATACTTGGATCCACATCGCCAATGCCCTACCTGCGCCGCCACATGTACTTTGACGTTCGTTGGAGCCAAATGTTATTGTTGTCAGCCTCGGGCCTCGGCGGTCGTGTTTGCACGGCACGGCGATGTCCACCCGCTGCCGACCCGAGCAGGCCTAGTACGCAACTGCACGGAGTGGCAACTCTGAATCTGATGGCATGGCTCGCAGGCACTCCCAACAGTGAGTGATCTTTTCTACCAGACGCGCTCCATCATTTCCATTTGCCGCCCACGCGTGTAACCGCTCTTGTTGCGCGGTGCACCGGTCTCGTCACGTGTGTCTAGGCTTCACAGCCGACCCGTTGCAAATGAGCACTGTTAATCTGGCTGCATTTTTCTCTCGTGGAGAGCAGGCACAGGCAGGAGTGCCATCCGGGACGCGGTTGCTGCTCTGCACCTTTTTCCCTTTGCACGTGCCCTCCGGCGTCAGGGTCATGGCGTTGTTCGTCACCGTCCCGGAACTCCGGCCCAGGGACATGGACGGTTCGTTTGCTACATGGAAAGCCTGATCACCGTCTCCGGTCACCGCAGCGGGTGCGCCTCGTCGGCGCGGCACAGCCGACTGCGTCGTATCCGATGACAGAGCCGGCATCCATTCCAAGGCGGGCGCTCGAGCAGAACGGGGACGAGGCCGGGTGGACACAGTCCCGGCACCGGCAGCGCAGACTACGCCTGCTGCCAGATTCCTCGATCGCGCGAGAGGTTAAGGGTCTACGGGTAATCCGGTTCACCCATGGATGGCGTCGTGGTCCGATTCCCCGACGGTCTATCACACTGTGACTGGGCAAAATCACAAATTTCTCCTGTCACTGGCTTCCGATTCCGCGGCGTGCTTGTGCTTCGGCGTCCGGCACGATTGGAAACGACGAGATGATCGCGCGCACAAGCCGGACGAGGACGGTACCAGATGGACCGCCAGTCGAGGGCGCTGGAAACCTCCTCCGGTATGTGCTTCCTTGAAGAATAGCTCGGTCTGGTTCTTCCGATCTTGATTGGGACAAGCTTCCGTGTAAGTGTGGCCGGGAGATGCCGGGGAAGCACAATGTGCGGGACCGTCGACTGGTACTCCAATTCTTCATTCCAATCCCGCCTGCCCCACCGGCGTGTGCTAGATCCGCCAGGATCGTCCACGATTGTGTGAGGTAGTTACCCGTCCGGGTAGTCCGATTCAGCGACGAGATTGGCCTTGATCCGATTCCGTAATTGGAAGGACATCTGCGTCCGACTCGGCAACGAAGTTAGCGTCGCATCCGAATCCAATTGGCAGTCTGACCCTTTGGTGTTTTTTGATCAATATATACTAGGTGGGAGTGTTTTCTCGAGCCGAAGCGAAACGGCCAGAGACGACCAACTCTTGTATAGTGTATACTAATCTACTTGTCCTTCTTTGTGTTGTGCAGATCATCTTGCTGAGTGCAACAAGCGAAGCAGACTTTGAGTTGAGATGACATTGCAGTGGAACAAGCGAATGAGTGAGGAGCAATCCAGTGGCCCAATGCTGTGGACGGGCGAGATGCCATCAGAAGTGTGCCAGTGCAACAAGAGGAGGAAGGTCATGCCATCCGGTGCCGTGGCGTTGCTCCCAGATGAGATCATGACAGAGGTGTTCCTGCGCCTGCCCATCAAATCCATCCTCCGCTTCCGGGCTGTCTGCCGATCCTGGGATGCACTGCTCTCTTCAGAGGAATTCTGCAATCTTCACATGGCAGCAACCGAGGCGGCACCAACACTACCACAGCTGCTGTTTGCCTCGCCTGCAGTGAATTGCAACTATGCCACTGCAGTTTACTCTTGCCCGCTATCGGGCCGTGGAGAGGACCGGTTGTTTACCATCGATGATGCTCGTGGCAACTTTGTTGATGTGTCACCTGCACCGTGCCGTGGACTCACACTTCTATATGATGCCGTTGTCCCGGCACACGCGGCTGCCACCTTTGTACAATGTGCAAAGTGCAACTGCTGGGCTTGGATTTGATTCACAGACCAACAAGTATAAAGTGGTGAGGCTTTTCCAAGGTGGTCATGATTGTCAAAGTTTATTCTGTGAGGTATACACACTCGGTTGTGAGGACGGGGATAAGTGGAGGCCTGTTTCGGGTGGAGTACCTTTCAGGTTCTGCAGTTTTGCTCGTTCAGCTATATGGTATGCAGTGTTCAAAAACATACAGCCGATGTTTGCAGATGGTTTCCTGCACTGGTTAATTGAACCATCTTTTTTCGCCAAAATGCCAAGGGCTGCCATCTTATCCTTTTCTCTCACAAAGGAAACCTTCAGCTGGGTCCGCTCACCACCTTTTATGCTATCAGGATCCCACTTAGTCAAGCTTGATGATCATTTGTGTATGGTCCGAGACCTTCGTCAGGGCTTGCTTGGTGGCAGCATGCTGGAGATTTGGAAGCTCAAGGACTATAGCTCTGGTGATTGGTCACTGAATACGCGAATCGATTTGTCAGGGCCTGTGCAGAGAGATTTTATTCGGCCACGGGTTGTGAAGCAAGCAAGCAAGAAAATAATTCATTGGTTCCTTTGGTAGTAGCAAAGCAAGCAAGAAAATAATTATTGCAACATCAAAGCACAAGGTATTTGCGTACGACACTTTGTCCAGAACTCTTGAGACCATTCACTCAACCATGGAGATTATTCATTCCTCTCATCAGAGTGAGCCATTTGATACACGGTTCAGTTTATTTACAGAGAGTCTTGTACCAGTGCACAAAACAAAGGAAGAGGTGGCCCTCTCATCTCCCTTGGCTAAGGTGACTGAAGAGATCCTGCTCAGACTCAGTAAAATTCAGACTGGTCTGTAAGCAGTGGCTTAGATTGATTACGAGTGAAAGATTTGCTCGTTCATTCTTCTTGCATAAAAATATGGTCAAAAGGCCAAAGATCATGCTTGTTGGGGGCAAGGGCATTGGACAATCGGGGTTCAGTTTTATTCCTTTGAACAAATGGATTCAAGATTCAACTAATAAAGTGGCAATGCTTGACATGAAGGTAGTTTGCTCCAAGCCTTGCCATGGGCTGAATCTGGTGAGCATTGAGAAAAGGGACTATTTGTATAATCCATGTACAGGTTTCCGAAGTATCTACCGTAGCGAAGGGCTCATGAGGCACAGAATGTGGAACTTACCTTTTAATGGCGTTCAACCAGAAGACCACCCATTTGCTGTTGGCAACAAGAATGTTGGATTGGGTTTCAACCCGTTGACTCAAGAGCATGTAATTGTGGAACTCTTCTATCATTTGAAGAACTACGAATCTCGTTATTACCACCTAACATGTTGGGTGTGGGCCTTTGACTGCAGCTCTCTCCACCGCCTCTTCCTGTGAATGATATGCCTCCTGCCTACTTGGAAGGGGTGTTGTACTGGATGAGCGAGCCAAGATTATTGACTCAGAGCCACGGCTGGGACATCGTCTCTTTCAACATTGGCACCAATACTTTTGGTGTCATCTCTTGCCCTTCAAGCTTTGCGACACTGAACAGTCGAAGCAGCTGCCGCACATTTGTGGTAGAGCTTAATGGGGTGTTATGTGCTGTTCTTGCAGATCCCGTTACAGATGAGTTGGTTATCTGGAAGCGGGAGCTTGAACACATACGATCTACTTGAAATCCTTGCCTGACTATTCCCTTGGAGCAAACATTGTCATGCCTTTGGCAGTTGACCCAACAGATGGGAGGATCCTACTAAGGGTGTGTTCGTTTCCTGGGTCTAAACTTTATAGCTGTCACATCAAAAAAATCTTACTATTTAGGAGTATTAAATAAAGTTTAATTATAAAATAAATTACAGGCCCCTAGACTAATTTACGAGACGAATCTAATGAGGTTAATTAAGTCATGATTAGAAGACGGTTACTGTAGCATCACTTTAGCAAAACATAAATTAATTAAGCTCATTAGATTCATCTCGAAAATTAGCACCAATCTGTCAATAGGGTTTTGTCATTAAATTGATCGAAATATTCATAAATACTAAGATTCTCTTTGATGTGACAGTGCTAAATTTTAGAAGGGAGGAAACGAACACACCCTAAGTACTGGTAGGAAGCTAGGATTCTATAGTCCACTGACGCAAACAATTGAAAAATCTTTTGCACTTGATCAGCCCTCTAGCACTTGGTTTGGCAAGAATACATCACACTACACAGAGAAATATGAGGAGCTAAATGGAACGAGTCACAAAGTTATGCCCTTAGTTCCTATGCTGTATGAGGAAAGCCTAGCATATTATTCTATTGCTCTAAAAAGAAAAATTGTGAACTTTGATTGTAAAAGCTTCTGAAAAATGTACACTTTGAATGTATATGGTTCTCACTGTAGCTTGTTGCCCTGTATGCACGAAGTGTTTTATAAGTGAAGTGAAATTATTTTGATATCTAATGTTTATTGTTTGCCATGAACTATATTACGGGTCGTTTGGTCATTTGAAGCAGAGTATTTCTTCAGAGAGTTCAGTTAACTTACAATGTAGGAGTACTAGATGTTTTGACAGTCCATCAGAGAATGAATGGTTATCCACTGAAGATGCGTGTGGTAACTGGTTGCTTAACATTTAAAGTATTCGAGAGAGGCATACTTGCGATGAGGTAAGCAGTGGATAAGTGTTTTCCGGTAAGCTTGTTGGGAGAGGTGTCCTTGCGTTGACCAGGGACTGTCGCTGCTTACTTCGCAGTGGCAGAGGATCAGATATCGACGGCAGGGCGAGATGAGCATTGTTTTCCATCGTTTTTGTTTCCTGTTCTGATGCCGGACGAGATGCAGCTCTAGGATGTTTTAGTTTGTGGGATCCACGGAAGGCCTGTTGAGCTAGCACTCGCCCTTGCCGCAACCGAAACCGAACGCGCGTCCTGTCCGGCTCCCTTGAGTCGGATACCAGAGCCTCCGCGTTACAATCCCGGCAGGCACTTCGTAAGCACGGCAATCACGAGTCTCTCCGGCCGAGGCGGGGTGGCGCCGCGTACTCCCGTTTTACGCCCGCTGCCCACGCAAGAAACCGTTCTAGGAAGCACTAGTCATTTCAGCGAACATCACGGCCGCTTCAGCTTCGTGCTTTTGTTGGTGCCAGACTGCCAGCGCACTGCCGCTGCCGATGACGCCGTGCCTAGCCTTGATCAACGAGCGTCACCCCCAAGCAGCTTCGTGGAGCTGCAACCGCTCGTCGCTGGAGCGCCTCGCCATGGGAACGCGTGTGGCCTCAGCCTTGGTGAGCCACCGGCGGATGTACACGCGAACGCGAAGAATGAATCTGGTCGTCCTGCAGCGTCCGCGGAACGCGTCGTGGAGCTCTGTTAATCTACGTGGGGTAATGTTGCTGCATTCTTCTGTGTATACCTGCCAATCTCATGGATCAGACGCAATCAGGAGTGCGTCCGCTGCAAGAATGCCATCCCGGACGCCGCGATGGCACATTTCCCCCTCGTCATGGCCATGGCGTTCCTCACCTGCGCGGAGAACTCTGGCCCAGGGACATGGAGGTGCTCAACGCGACAGAGCGGCGCGCCGTACGCCCTCTCTCACACCTCCGATTTTTGCTATTTTGCCACATATGCGGCAACCGTTTCGTGGTCATTTTAACAAAGCCCAACGCCCCCTGAACATTATAGCAAAAGACCAGTCGGATTCGCGAACGAAATAGCAAAAAACTCCACACCGCAATGCGCATTACAGTCTCCTCGCTGCGCCCATGTACAAATAAATGCAGCATGATCGTCTTCGTGTATACTTGGACGGTCAATGATAAAATTCACCACAATTTTCAGAGATAAACATGGATCTTCGTGTAATGGCGTGATTAATCCTCACTTTTTCATAATATGATGATCATGAAACAAGCTTATAGTTTATACACTCATCTCTTAAACAGTTGACCTGATTAGCTCTTCAACAGTTGACCTGATTAGGTTGCGTGTCCCCTTTGTCGCTTCGTGCGAGTCAATAGAAAAAAAAGGATTTGTCAAAAAAATAGAAAAAAAAGAAAACGGACGTCAAGGCCCACTCTCCATTAGGGATGGCAACGGGGCGGGTTCGGGGCGGGTGGAGCAAAAGCCCACCCGCGATGAGATATGCAACGGGTGAAAAATCACACCCACACCCGCATCCACGGGTGGAAATTCACACCTACGCCCGCACCCGCCAGGTTTTGGGTGGGTGGCGGGTCCCCCGCGGCTGGCCGGTAAGCCTGCATGTTCACGACACGGGCTAATCTTGTTGTGTAAATTCTACGACAAAAGCCACACCACAGTTGAGATGTGAACCCATGCATTTGTGGTGGCATCCAAATGTTCTACTAGAACTTTATACAATTCCGATTGTAAAATAATGGTTTCGAGCATGAGGTTGTCGATCCAATGTACAGTGGTGTTTTAAGATTTTAAAGTTTCCTTTGTTAGAAGAGGAGCTAATTCGGCGGCTCATTTGGGTGGGTGGGTGGGTGTGTGTGTGTGTGGGGGGGGGGGGGTTTGCTATTTTGACCATGAAAGGAAGGGCTTTGACAAAATAACCATCAGATATTGGGCTTCGATAAAATGACCACGAAACCAATGCCCTCACCGTTAAAATGACCATGACTCATTTTTTGGACGAGAATACCCTCAACCTTCTTCTTCATATCCTCTCCTATCTTTCTCTTTTCTCTGCCGTAACGAGAACATTGGATCGACGAGCAATGCATGCAACGAGCACGATATCTCCTTCGCTTTTCCTTTTCAGCCTGGTTTCACCGGTCACGTGCAGGATGTGTCCCGTGTCGAGAGCCGATCGACCAAACGACCCGGCCGGAGGCGAGCTTGGTCCGTTCCTTGTGCTGCTCGACGCGAACGCATTCCCTTTCTTCCCATTTGCAAACAACGACCCCATCGATATAAAAGAGAAGCGAGCTCGTCGGCGCGCTCAGCAATTCCCTCACATATCCTTCTCCTGCCTCCCTCTCCCTCTCCCTCTCCCTCTCTTTCGCTTGCTAAACCTCTCGTCTCGATCTGGTCGCTGCCATGGGCCGGCGCATCCCAAGCCCGACGAACCCCACCGTGTGGACGTGGGTATGGAGTGCCATGGACAGCAAGAGCGGCACCAGCCCCACCACCACGCGGGGGTCCCCGGATCGCCGTGCTCGAGGTCGAGGTCTGCGTCCGCTCCGCCTCGTCCCCTCTCCGTCGTCACCGGAGCGCGACGAGGGGTCGTCTCCGCGCCGTCCGCTGCGTCGCGCCGGCCAGCGCACCGGCCCGGCGAGTGGTCCCCGCCGCGCCATCCGCGGCATCGAGAGGGGTCCAGGGAGCAGGGGCGCCGCCGAGATGGTGGACCAGCGCAGCCCCAACTCCGACACAGGGGAACCGCGTCTTTGCTCATCTCGTCGAGTCGACAGCAGCAACAGGTTCGCCGCCCTGGTGGCATACGGGGATGAGGAGGCGATGGCGGCCCCGCTCGAGCGCCCGGTGGATCCACGCCCTCGCGCTGCGGACCGCAACCTCGGCGTCCTCGTCGTGGGCTGTTCAGCGCTGCGGAGCAGCCGAAGATGGCCTCCGTCGGTTCCCCTCGCCCGGGTCTCGCGGACCATTCCGGCCATCGACGCCGGGCCGTCCGCGACGTCGAGAAGACTGCCCTCGCTTCGAGAAGAAGATCACCCCGCCTGCTCCCGAGAGTGTGATCACCCCGCCCGCTTCCGATACGCCTCGATCTTCCTACCGTCGCAGCGCCCGTGCTCACTCGTGAGGATACGAGGGTGTGCGTGCCGACCTCACCGGCCTAGTCACAACACCGCGTCACCCATCAACCTCGCCGGGGTAGGAGGCGTTGGACGGGCGCCTACGACCTTCGGAGAAAGCGGGCCCGGAGGCGCCGGGCCAGGTGGCACAGGCCGCCACGTACATGGGCGCCGCACAACCTACTTGGGTGGTGCAGGGACATGGTTTTTTTCCCATAGATTGGACATCCCATGGAGAGAGAAAATTTAGAAAATATTTAAAATATTATTTAAAGTTTTTAAAATTTTATAAAACTTGATGTGCGTGTAGTTTGTATGATACTAAACCATGTATTGAAAGTTTTATCCTTTAAATTCAATTTATCTAAAAGATATAAAAATAACAAATTATGAATAAAGACAAAAAAAAAGGACAAAACAACTAATTTGTCATCTTCCTCTGCGATTTGTTAATTTTATAACTTTTAAATAAAGTTAAAGTTAAAGTTGAAACTTCATATAATATACTTTCTACCGTATAAACTATGATCACACTGAAATTTATAATTTTTTAAAGTTTCTAAATATATATTATATTTCTTTTATCGGTGAGGGGACATCCTATCGGTGAGAAAGTTTGCTTTCTCCGGTGGTGCAGGCGGTGGCGCCGGGCATGACTATCGACCTCCCGGAGGTAGTGGTGACCGTGGTGGTGGTGGCGGCGGTGTACCTCCTGCTAGTGGCGGTGGTGGCGATGTACCTTCTGGTGGTGGCGGTGGGGGCGATGGCGGTGGAGGCCGCATGCCTAGTCTTCAGCCATTGCCAGTGGCTATTTGTCAGAGATGCGCCGGTTATGCTCAAGTTTGTTATCGCCATTGCCACTCCGTTACCTGTTACACTTGCACATGTGTTTGTTTTGCACCCGATAGAGTATTTCTTCCCGTTCCACATGTTTACGGCGGCGTGCACCTTCCTTCTGGCATTGATGCATTCTTTCCCAAGTCGCCATACATATTAGTATCAGCTTATGCTACCGGAGGGTGGATTACGTATTACTTCGTTTATGCTAGTCTCATCTACAACCACGAGCGGAGCCAGTTGCCGACCTTTTGTGCATATTTTGACAGATATTATAGGTTCTATTGGTCATACTCCCTAGTTCCTCGCAGCACCCTCCTACCATACTTTTAGTTGCCTAGTTTGAGAAACAATGGACTACATGTTTGTCGAATTATATCAGTGTACACATATTTCTATTTCTGTGTGTTGTTGCTTGAAGGGCCAATTTGTGAGAATTTATGTTCAGTGAATTGCATCCTCTGCAATGTGATTGTTGCTGGTTGATAACTATTGTTAGATTTATTAACAATCAATGTTATCCTTATATTCGATTATGTCTATAGCTAACATATGTTCTTTCTCGGTGCTGCTTCTATAATATATCAGACTCAGAGAGAGAGACATGGGTGAAAAATCACTAATATCTTCACCATCCTTCCACCTATTGCACTTGCACCTCTCTAGATTTCCCCTCGTGATGTATCTCTGATCTAACATCGATTATCTTCTTTTGCTACTTTTCGCCAAAAAAATCTTATTTTGCTACATCGATACACTGTGGGCGTGATTGGTTATCGGATGAGCTCAGCTTGGCTCGCACCACGGATACATGCTCCCGCCGGCCAGGCTTGCCAGATGCAGCATCCATTTGTTTGGTTCACATCTCTGTTCAGCCAGGCTACTCAGAAACAATGATTGGTTGCCCGTTCCTGCTCAGTTGGGGCCACCTTTTCCCTCACAGCACGCTCGTCCACACACTCCAGTTGCATCACGCGGACCAGGCTGAGTGAAAACGAAGAAATTTTTCGCATGTCGAGAGCCTGGCTCATAGGTACTTGTTGTATGTCGAGAGCCTGGCTCAATAGCTGGTTCGGGCATCCAATCACGAGTAGGTTGCATTCGATGAGCTTGGATGGGGCTGGATGCAGCCAACCAATCGCACCCTGTATTTTCGTTACAGTGTCTCTGTTAGGCATGCTTATTAACGATGTGGCGGTGTGACGTTTTATGAAGAAAGAAAAATAAAGTGGTGTGATGGGTTGCCACTTAACAGTATGTTGTGGAGGCCAAATGTCCGGGCTCCGGATTCTAGTCGTGTTTGGCCCAAATAACCTTTTAATTCTAGCCCGTGGCTTCAATGCTAATCGGTTTGGCCTGTTTCCAAAAAAAATCGGTTTGGCCCAGTGTACTTTTTAGTCACCGGCACAGGGAAGATCGGAAACGAGCTGCGGCGGTGGTGGGGCTTCGGGTCGGGTAGGGCGCCACCGCGGGCAAGGAGATGGCGGCGGCGCTGTCGCAGCTTGATGACGAGACCGTCCGCGGCATGGCCATCGGCGCCGTCTTTACGGACTACGTGAGTTCCATTACCAAACCACCTGGTACCTCGTTGGATTCCACCCCGCACTGATTAGCCGTGACGTTTCCCCGAAATCGATTGCAGGCCGGGAAGATAAACTGTCTCGACTTCCACCGCAAGGAGGATCTTCTCGCCACCTCCAGCGAGGACGACTCAATACGCCTCTACAACATCACCAGCGCGACGTGAGTACGCTGTGACAAGCCTGATTTTTTTTTTCTGCCTATATATTCTGTGTGATTTCTGTACTCTGTAGTCGGTATATATATGATTACAGCGAGATGGGTTTCTGGAAAGTTTACCGGGTAAGCTGACATCAGCGAGTTGTGCTAATTCCCCTAGCGACTAGATGCAGCATGCCAGCTTGTTTAATTTGTCTGATAAAAGAAAAGAAAAATAGACCAACCTAGGAGGAATTAGGTGGGCTTTTTAATAAGAAGAAATAGGTACCAAATTCGTGCTAAAGAGGACTCAGGACTTGTAGTCGACATAGATCTTCAAATTCTCAACCAAATGGGCTAAGTTCCTGTCATTTTGACACTTTCACAAGAATAATACCTTAATTTTGCTCCTCTGGTTGGTTATCCGTTCTGCTAGAGTACTTGTTCTTGCTGCATTTACCCATTCTTCATGTTTGGAGAACACACGGTGCTAATGCAGTAATTCAGTATGTCATGATCATGTTTTCCCTACTCCTGTGTAAACAGTCTGTATGTTGCCAGAAATTTTCTTTGTTTGATGTAAACTGTCACTTTGAGTTTCCTGTTTTGTCAGTAGTCACTAATCAGTGCTTGAATTGGCTGACCTTTCTTTTAGGTTGCTGAAGACTACATATCATAGGAAACATGGTGCTGACCGCATCTGTTTTACTCATCACCCAAGTTCCATCTTATGCTCGTCAAGATACAATCTAGAGTCAGCAGAGTCACTTCGCTATCTGTCATTGTATGATAACCGTTGCTTAAGATATTTCAAAGGACACAAAGACAGGTTTGCATTTTTTTTCCCTGCCTTGTTTGTAGCAAAAAATTTTGAGGTAGAGATGCTTATAGGTATGCTCTTTTTTCTTCTCAGAGTTGTTTCACTATGTATGTCACCCGCCAATGATAGCTTCATGTCAGGATCACTTGATCACAGTGTTAGAATATGGGATCTTCGTGTGAATGCTTGTCAGGTTTGTTTATGGGACCATGAGAGCAACCATTTTTACTCAATTTTTACTAGCAAATGAAAAGTACCAGTTATCTTTGAAGCTCCTTTCATGCTTACTCTTTCATTTCAGGGCATACTACGACTGCGTGGCAGGCCTTCTGTTGCATATGATCAGCAGGGACTTGTTTTTGCTGTGGCAATGGAGGGAGGCGCCATTAAGCTATTTGACTCACGATCATATGACAAGGTCTGCATGAGGATAATATAGAACCGTAGCATTTCTGAAATATTTATCTTGAGAACCATATGTAATTTCAGGGTCCATTTGACACTTTCTTGGTTGGTGGAGATACTGCTGAAGTTTCCGACATCAAATTTAGCAATGATGGCAAGTCTATGCTTTTAACAACAACTAACAACCATATATATGTTCTGGATGCATATGGAGGGGATAAGGTCAGTTTATATGATGGTAACGAAATTTTCTTCAGACATTGATCTATAAAAAGGTGTGATGATACTTTCACATTCTTTTTAAAAATATTTAGCTAATATCCAATGTAATTTGTAGAGGTGTGGCTTTAGTTTAGAGCCATCTCCCAATGTAACAAACGAAGCTGCTTTCACTCCAGATGGTCAATATGTAATTTCAGGTGAGACGATACTTCGGATGGGCATACTTATTCACAAGAAAAATTACCCATTAGTTATCCTTCAGTTAAGACTTGAAATTTTGAACTCGCTGCATTTGTTATCGAACGTGAACTTGCTGCAAACATTTAAGTATCTGTGACTTCTGCCTTTTCTTAGTTCTGGCCTCTACTTTTGTGAAGAAATCTAATAACTAGCAAAGGTTATTTGCTCCAATGTCACTTTTGTCATTGACAAACCATCATAATAACATTTACGATCCTTATCCCTTGTGTAGTGTGTTACACAGCTCATTACTGCTGAAGTGCTGAATTAGTAGCTTTTACATAGTCTTGTAAGAACCTTGGAAATTTGACTGAAGTGTGTACTTTGAAAACACTTCTGTTGCATGATGAAGCTATTGTTGAAAACAAATATTCTTGATTTTGTAGGATCTGGTGACGGTACCTTGCATGCTTGGAACATCAATACAGTACAAGAGGTATTTTTCTTTAAGTTAGCCTTATAGGATGTGTTTTTCTAGCCTTAGTGATCGGATTCTTTTGCAGATTGCTTGTTGGAATAGTCATATTGGTCCTATCACTGCTTTGAAGTGGGCCCTCGCCGAGCAATGTTTGCAACTGCATCAACAACCCTAACATTTTGGATTCCCAGCCAACCAAATTCGAATTAGGTGCCAAGAGAAAGGGCCGGGAATGTTCTAACCTAACAACATTCCTGTTTTTCCTGCACAAGACATTCACTTGCTTTGTAACCATCTGCAGAAACAATGCTACAAATCCTGGCAGATTCTTGTTGTACTGCTCACTTTGCCCTTGTACTATGATGATATGGTCACAAAGCTGTTTCTGTCATTCTATCATAACTCTCTTCCTGCTGCATAATCTGAATTGAAAAAAAATAACAGATTAACAGCAAGAATGCCAGCCTCTTTTGACGTTTGTTAGAGAATCTCTCTACTGCTTAGAATTTAGAGTTAAAAAATTGCACTTATATTGCTCAAGCTCCTGGATTCCAGTTTTTGGTATAATTCTTTGTTGCTATTATAATGGTACTTTGATGCCCAGAGGATTTTGTTCCGTGAAGTGATACAAGTTTCACGCATCCTTCGTTTCTTTTGATACTTATGGAATCATGCTCATTGATACTTTGGCAGGCTCATGAAACCATTTCCCTTTATCATGTTTGCACAGGGGCCAACTAACATCCACCCATTCTTCATGATCCTGTCTATTCCAGTCACTCCGAATGCTAGACACAGAAATTCTGAAATAAACGTGACATTCACCTTACACAAATCGGAGGGTAAACCAAAACAAGCAAAGGACTTGATTGAGATGCAATAACAAAACAACCAGTGTGCTGTCCACAGCAGGCGGTCCAAACCGAAATAGCACCTTGCCTCATTATTATTGGGAGCAGCAAGGTGCATCATACTACATCACTTCTCTTTTGTTAACTAAAAGCATCAACGCATGGATCAAGCACTTCAGTTAGATATCAAGTACACTCTAGAGAACAGCTGCATTCTAATCCATAAATCCCTATTTCTGTCTCTTGTAAATCTTCTGCAAGAAGGACTTCAAAACATTCTGAACCGGGATGCTCGGCTGGGCTTCAATTTCTGCAATCAGCTTCTTGTAGCTGTCGTTCTCATACTCCAGAAATACCGCCTATAACAAAACAAGAAAAAGAAAAAGGTCAGACTTGGTCACGTTTGTCGTGCTATGAGACGAAATAAACAGTGCAGACATCAGTACTTGCTCATTTACTAGCGCATATCCTTGGGCAAGCAATTACAATGCACAGGAAAATACAAAGCAACATCAAGGGTCAAGGTCTCAAGGCAAACCTCTAGGTCAAGTTCTTTGTAGAGATTCTTCACTTTCATCACGCAGGCTGGATCTTTCTTTCCATAATTTTCCTGCAGGACCAGTAATTGTTTAGTTTAGACAATATTACCCTTTAATAACTAAAAAGGGTTTCAGATGACTTACAAAAAGAATTTGCTTTTGGCTCTCGTCGGAACGCTTAAGTGCTTGCACAACTAACCAGGAGCACTTGTAATCTTCAATATCAGTTCCGATCTATATAAATAAAAGCATCAATCAATCACAAGAGATAAAGAAAAACTATCAACATGACAATGTTAAACAAAATTAGAACTATAAGTAAATAACAAACCTTCCCAATGAATTCAGGATCACCATAACAATCTAGGTAATCATCCTGTAAAAGAACAATTGATTTCATGCTAAGCAAACTGGTCTTTGTGGTAGAAAGATCGTTCATACTGCTCTATGCAGAGAATGGGACTTACCTGGACTTGGAAGTATATTCCCATTTCAACAAGAATGTTTTCTACAGCCCCGTAGTTGTTTAAATCTTCACCAGATAACAGCAGCGCGCATGCAACCTGTGATAAAACCACATATCAGTCATATGCATTTAATTGCGGGAATAATATTATACAAAATAAAACATGTGCAAGATAGAATGTTGTGTTACCGGCAGGTAGAATGAGTAGTAGGCTGTCTTGTATTGAACAATACGACGGTGACTGTAAAAGTCAATAGCAAATAAATTACATGAAACAGAAGAATGCAAAGAACATTTATGCTCCTAAGAGTAACATGGTAAACATGGCGAAAGAAATCCATGGTTATTACAATATTAACTTACACAGTTATGTTATATTTTGTCAGATCTTTTTCTCCCTCGTGAGTTGTGATGAGGTCCAGCAGCTGACCTGAAGCAGTCTTGAACTCAACCTAGGAAAATTAAACAACACAATAAGTACACAAAATGATTCTGAAAGCCTTGTGTAGACATATACGTGCATCAGAAAATAGAGTTACCTCATTAAATAAATCAAGGAGATCGGCATAATAAGGTTTCCCCTAAAGTGACGCTTGAGGATCCGTGAAATATGGTTGCGGAGAATGATCCCATCATTACAGGCAATCATGCCAACCTATTGCATAAAAGAATGCATCCTTATCAACTGTCTAACAAATAGCGTACAAACACTGTTGTTCAGAGTGGGCAAATTCCAATTGACTAACCTGAGGCACCCTGAACCAACAAGGCTGGCCGCGTCGAGTGTGGGAGTCATCCATGATATCGTCAAGCACAAGAAAGAAAGCTTGTAGCTGCACAAACAACAGCAACCTTAGAGAAGCAACTTTGGTTTCTTTACTGCATTGTTCATAGCAACATCGCAGGAGAAGATGAGTTACCCATTCGATGCACCAGCCAAGCGTGCAAGCAAGAAACATCTCGTCCTCTGGCAGAACATCAGCACTCTTCAACAGCTTGTAGCTATCGACCACAGAAAGTCCACGGTTGCACTTTCCTGAAGTTTAACAGCAACAAGGAGTTAGCAGGGTTAACCAGTTTCGCTTACGATGAAAAGCAAAATCAGGATCATATCCTCACCTCCTAGTACAGTGTAGTCAACCATCTGCACCAGAACAACAAAGGCAAAGATCAGATTGGCAATGCACACCAAAGGCACAACAAGCAAACGGGATCAACATCAGGCATGTCAGTCGGTAATCCAAGAGATCCACCAATTCATAACGATCCATTACCAACCGCACGACATCTCCTATTTATTTGCAGATTAATAAACCTAAGCTCGATTTTGTGTTAACTGCAGTTGAAGCTCGTTTGGCACAACGGAAAGGCAGTCAATGCAGCTCGATTGAACAGGAGTTTCATTGTGTACTCGTTGATCCGTGGCAGCTTATGTAAAAATGCAATCATCTCGACTCCACGGACTAGTTCTTGCTTGCTAGTAACAGTATTTATTTATTTACTGGTGGTTCAGCCGTTAAAGGGGATCCGACGTGCTAAATTTAGGTCAAATTAATTGAACTTCCCGGTGGCACACGCACGAGCGAGGAGGGAGAGCCAGACAGCCTCGAATCTAACGAAGAAGCACACAACAGCTGACCCGATAGAAGCGGGCACGCGTTGACTGGAGCAGGATCAAACCGCGTGGCATCAACATCATCGGCAGAGAAAGGAAAGCGAGAGAGGGAAGGAGATGATTACGCGATCGATCCACTGGTGCGACTCGGTGGTGAACTCGAAGGCGGGGTCCGCGAGCAGCTCCTCCTTGAGCTTGTAGTAGATCTGCGCGAACACCGCCTTGGTGTCGCTGCCGGCGGCCGCGGCCGCGCTTCCATTCCCGGCCGCCGCCATTCTGCCGGTGCTGGCGAAGCAGTGTGGGGGACGCGCGACGCGAGGAGCTGATGAGTGGGACGCTGTCTCTGTGCAGGTATGGGTGAGGAGGCAACGTGGGACGCGGCTTTTTTTAGGATGTGGGATCGGCCGCAATGGCAACGGCACACGCGCACGACGACGGCCACTGGCGGCAGAGTGGCGTGGCTGTGCGAGTTGCTCGTTTACTATTTTTTTCCCGCAGATTTGACGAAGGAGACACGGCGGCGGGCGGTAAGCAGGGAAGAAACGAACAAAAGCAGGGGAAGTCGAACTGGCACGATTGGCGCGTCCCGTGGATCCAGATCTGCCGTTACACTCCCAGTTCAGCTCCCGCTTATTTATCTGTTTCCAGCATGTTTGTTGCTGGGTGGGTTGGTGGGATGCCGATTGCCTCTGGGTCCGAATCAGATTGGCTTGCACAGCGCGGATCTTCACAACGTCACGCCCCGGATTACGTGATTGATCCGATTTTCATCATGTAGTAATGCCCGATGGTTTTTTAAAAAGTCACATCACCTTTGGCAAAAGAAAGTTTGTCTCCAAATATATTACGATTTTTTTTTGCATACTTTATGTGCTGTTAAAATTGATCAAGATTATAAATAGAACAACTATTCATCGTCAACTCAACTTAGAAACAAACTTCTAATATGACACACAGACACCAAGGTAGTTGGGAGCAGTCATTCTCAATGTAAGTTTCATTGAATTAAATAACATAACATGCTTGGCAAATTTGATGACATGGCGTGGATGAAACTTGGTGTACACAATTACCAGAACTTTGAAATCAAAATGAAACTCTATTGAGAGTGTTTTAGTTTCATCTCTGCACATTAAAGAATTTCTATTGATCACTTGGAAGAAATATTTAAACGGTATACATGCACATGAAACTGTGAAATGACACTAGACATTGAGAGACATATTTTATTTAGCCATTTTAAAATTGAGGCAATTGTGTTTTAGCCACGAATTTTGACTCTAATTATGAAATGGTCATGAAAATTCAGATTTTGTAATTTAGCCATAACTTTTCTCAATTGAACCTACCGTTTACCACAAGTTTGTACTATCGTCGGTTCAGTTACATTTGAATATTGTATGAAGGTGCATCCTTATTGAAAATTAAAGGTGAAATGGTGCCAAAATTATGTTAAATATTTCATTCCATATTTTACAAAAAAAAACATTCAAAATTTTCTTTGAAAATGGATCTAAGTTTGCTTGGTCTGTCCTATTTTGTTTGTTCAAAATTTGTGATAATGTTTCATGTCAAAACAATGGTAGAAGACAATTTTTCCTATCAAAATCATGGTAAAATTGCAAAGAGCAATCTCGTCTTTGCACTCGAAAGTTAACATCGTTACATCTAGTAAACGGACTTGTGGTAGAAGTTTGGTTCGGATGGAAAAAGTTATGGCTAAATCACAAAATCTGAATTTTCATGGTTGATTTACAATTAGAGCTGAAATCCATGGCTAAAACACAATTGGCCCTTTAAAACTATAGGATGACATGTCACTCTTGGAAATCACGAATGAAACTTTGCATTGAGAATAATCTTATTAGAGCAGCTCTATCGGTTGGTCTCTGCAATTCTAGATACATAAGATCAAAAGACACTCGTAAAAATGGTCAAGCAATAGCACCCTGCCCAAGAAAAAAAATGGACCCACACGATTGAATTTTCTATTAGCTCGATTGCTCCATATCATCTCTCCAGTCTCACATAGGTCACATCATACATGCGACCGGTGCTGCAAAACACGTGAATCGGCGTCGAAGTTAGACTTTAAATAGCTTTTGTCTTGCCTATATATTACCGTCACAGGTACACCTAGCTTTCTTCTCTCTCTTGCTCCACATAGGAATCTAGAGTGAGGTGTTCTATCGCAACCTGCTATATTGAATGAATATGGAGATCCTTACTAGGTCGGTTATAGCTAGACCACATATGCTCCAGTTCAGTAATTAAAAAAAAATTAAAACAGAAAAAGTGTACAAAAGAGAAGTTGGACAAGGGATGGGGGTGGGAGTGGGGGTGGGGGCAAATGCACCCAAAGAAATCATAAACTTTGGTTACAGCTCTTTTTATATATAAAATAATCTCTTAGATCTAACATTAAACAATTTTGAATGGTAAAAATATGTTTCCACGTATGAACCCATACCGCATCTCAAGTGGATAAAGAAATTGTGTCCAAGCCGCATCTCAAATGGATGAACCCAAATATGCTTTTTATGGTAATAATATAAACTAAGGTCGTTTACGATAGTTTTTTTCTTTTAACCGAAGTTAATAGAGAAAACTCCAATCTATTTTTTATTTTTTTATTCTAATCTGGTAATTCGCTCCCACAGGGAGTTGAATTCGATCCGCTAGATGCTTCTCGGGTGCTCTAGACTAGAGGCCCTTTCGCTATAGTCAAATTTTTACTAATGCCTACTTAAGGCACACATATTTGGTACCTTCTTTTTTAACAGCATGTATAGATTTTGTTTCCACCTGAAATTCTTGGTTAGAGAGAATATCTCACATGCTCCAAGCACGTTAGGTGCTCCTCACATAAAAAAACACTAAGTAGTCCGTTATGAAATTTTTAATAAGAATATGTGTGTATGGTGTATGTTATCATATAACATTTTACGTGTAATAAGTACTTGTGCAGGGCACAATAAAAAAGAGAAAATCAGCTTATAAGTTGCAACTATTTATATTAGACTTAAGACAGGTTAGTATATGTTACGACTCAACCGTTTATTTCTTTCTTTCTTTTTGGATTTTGTCTTGTATAATTACTTCTTACATCCGTACTTTTGGGTGATGATAGAAGATAATATTCACTATCTTTACATGGTTTATTTTATTAAAAATTGTTGTGCATGTTCTATAATGCAAATCTGTCGCGGGAGCAGAAGACGAGCATCTAACCCGATTGAGAATGTAATAACTGAAGTAAAACGTCGAGAAGTGGCGAACGACAACGGATAG
>JAUNZO010000511.1:0-27934 GCA_031894775.1 Chloris gayana
GTATATCTGAAACGGTCAGCAAGTGTGTCGAATCATCAAAACCATGAGTCCTAAAAACTAGTAATACATCAAAATTTCTAGTAACTTTCCCTTGAATCAGTGTTGCAAGACTGCACCACAGTCTGAAACAGCCCGCTTTTGCAGTTGAAAATACGTACTACTACAAAGTCGCAGCAGCAGATCCTTTAAAGGTGCAGTTCCTTTTGTATATCCCACGTTCCAGGAACAATCAAGCTAGTTCGTTCAACCTTCCCCGTTGCACCAAACCATGCGAGTAGTTCTACAGTATTTTTTTTTACCAACCGAGAATGACTTGGAAAGTTCTGAGACACGCATCCGCATGGATATTGACTCGGAAAGTGATGAAAAAGGAGGCCACGGCCACGGGAAAGGAACATCCCGGCCGGCTAATCAAGACACTCGCGTCACGGCCGTCGTCAACACCGGGACATGCTAGTGGAAGCGCTGACGCCCGGCACAGCGCAGCTTCGTGCTGTGCTCCGCCTCCGATGAATCAACAAAAGATAGCACACATGTGGAACGAAGAACTCTCGGAGCTGACCGGAACAAGATATTCTGACTTCGACAGGGGTGACGCTAAGCGTGGCGCATGCTTACGACTGATCGCTATATATGTTTGTTACGATTCTGGGGACTCAACTAACTTCTGTGGAAGTCAAATTAGCGTGAGCCTTCGTCAAATAGAAGACCGATCGGATTCAACTGCGGCAGGATGCCGAGCTGGGCGACAGATGAAACTGCCACTTGTGCGCTCAAACTGTTATGTGGCTCTGTAGTCCTGCCCCTATCTGTGCTCTCTTGTACACCTGGATGGGTTTCCAGATGCAGCAACGCCACTACAAACTCCCTTGCTCCTCAAGAAACTGGGAGAATGTTCTTTCCAAGTACAAGGCACTACCTCGCTTGGAGTCGTAGATGATCAAAGTGCAAAGGCGGGTGGTGACCGGTGACAGTGACACATGCTAACCCAATCTGCGTCGCGTTGGCATCTGGCTTCTCTGACTTTACTCTAATCAAGTACTAGTAGCGCTTATTAGTTTCTTAATTTGATCGCCGCTCTGTAATGGCACACGAGGAGCGGAACTGGTATGTGTACACATGACTCGACTCCTTCACTCGAGTCTCTAGTCAATGCGTTTTCTAAAGTTTACTCGTCAACTCGTGTCCATAAAAAATTTGAACTGGCCATGGCATCTAGATTATTATTAGCAACATAGACATAAGGTCAGCGGTATACGGCCAAGTCCAAAATTCATCGGTGCCCAAATGGAAAATCTGGACAGAAAGGGGTCTAGAAACGAGGGCAGAAGAACCCTATGCGCGCACGGCGCACGTGTCAGTGATGAGCTCATCCGGAGCACTTGGACAAGTGCACATCACCCCCATCTTTCCTTCCTGCCAACGACCACGCAAACGTGTACGCCTGCTATGTTCCTGGGTTTATCCCCCGCCGCAGTCCCGATCGCTCGGTGCTGCGGGCAGACGAGGCCACTTGGACGGCGTCGCGCGCCGCCAGGTCGTCCACGCCGCCAGCGATTTCTTGCCGGAAAAAATCTCTAGAAGCCAAGCACAGGCCGCGACGCCATCGCCGGGTGACACGACCGCGGCGAGATTCATGGTTCGGGTGCTGTGGTTGCAGTGTACACCTGTGCTCAGATGATGAGGAGCTGCTTGCCACATCTGTCGGCAACTCCCGAAAGTTGCCCAGAAATTGTACAACCTTTTTGCTGTTGCTTTGGGGTTGGGATTAGATATGGTTGGGTTGGATATTCGTGAGTTGTCGAAAAGGTGTTGAGCAGGGTCACACACCCTGTCATTTTGGTGTGTTCCTCTTTCTCGGATGCAAGTTTCACAATGTTTCACTCCAACAGCTCGGTTCTAGCGGGCGGTTCAGTTCCACAATGTACAATGTGAGAAATTTCACATCGGACAGTTCAGTTCAGTTCTGTCACGTACGCTGCCATTTTGGTTGTGTTCCTCGGATGCAAGTTTCACAAATTTGCACTCCAGCTGTTCAGTTGCCGTGGGCAGTTCAGTCCCACAAGGCAATGTCAGAAACTTCACGCAAATAAATGGTTAAATTCTCGCAGGATTCGATGAAACATCCTGTGTTAAATGGTTCCTAAGTTTGGTCTTGGAGTCAGTTAAACTCAGCAGAATTAAAAGACGAACAGGGGAGGGAGTAGAGTAGTAACAGAGCCGAATTGAATAGGAAACCAAGCTTTTACTATTTCTTCTTCAGGAACATCAAGTACAAACGGATCGGCAGTGAATCTGTCTAAAAAATCTCGCTGTTGCCGATGCGCGTAGGCATCGACAGCTCCTACATTGTGCACAGGATCGTCATCGCCGGCGTCCAAATCAGCGCCAAAAAGCTCTGCTTCCGGTTCATCCCCCCAAAAGTTTCCATAGTGCGACGGCGTCTCCGCAGCAGCCGAGGCCACCGGCAGATCGGGAACTTCGCTGTACACCTGCTCGGACGATGACGTGGCCACCGCCGCCTCATCGGAAGGAAATTTCTCCTCCTCTTGGCTTGCGAACGCGGCCGCGTCAGAAATTTCAGAGTGACTGCTGCTGCACACCTCGATCCAATCGTCGTCGTCGGATTCCCACTCCGGCAAGGCCGAGCACGGCCCCGCTAGCGACCTCATCCTGTCGGCCGGGCTCTCCGGAAACAGCTCGTCATCGTCGTCGTCCTCGTCCGACTCCCACAATGCGGCATCCAGCGTGCTCTTGGGCGACACCCATTTGGTGCCCTTCACATCCTCTGCCTTGCCCGCTGTTGCCAGGAACGGGTGCTCCAGCAGCCGCGCCGCCGTCCACCGCTCGCCCGCGTCCCGGCGAAGGCACTTGCCCAAGAAGTCCTTGGCCTCCGGCGACAACCACTCCGGCGCCTCGGGCACCGCGTCCGTGTACCCGATCACCCGGACCGCGGCCACCACGTCGCCCACGTGGCTCCACGGCGCGCGCCCGGTGACCATCTCGATGACCGTGCATCCCAGGGCCCAGACGTCTGCCGCGGGGCCCTGCTCCTCCCCGCGCGCCACCTCAGGGGCCATGAACGCCGGCGTGCCGCCGAGGATGCGCCCGTTGTTCTTGGATCCCGCGGGCCGCGCGCACCCGAAGTCCGCGAGCTTGGCCCGCCCGTCGCCGCCGACCACCACGTTCCGCGATTTGACGTCCCCGTGGACCACGGACGCGGCGTCGTGGAGGTACGCGAGCCCGCGCGCCACGTCGGCGGCGAACGCCCGCGCGGCGGGCTCGTCGAGGCGGCCCCCGTTCCTCGCGGCCGCGTCGGCCAGCGAGCCGCCCGGCGCGAACTCGAGGAGGAGCTGGTGCTCCTCCTCCCCTCCGGCGGCGGCGCGGAAGCCGAGGCAGGGAAGCACGTGCGGCGAGCGGAGGGAGGACATGATCTCCGCCTCGCGCCGCAGCTGCTCGGCGCCCGAGGCTCCCCGCGCCGACTTCACGGCGACGAGCTCGCCCTCGCCCGCCGCGGCGAAGAGCGACACCACGGCGCCGGACGCGCCGCGGCCCAGCGTGCGGACCCGCTTCATCTCGCCGGCGTCTGTCGTCATCATCATCATCGTGTCTGATTTCTTGCGGTTTCTTTTGGCTGTAGAGGTCTCGGAACCGGAAGAGGTTGCTGTCTTCGTGGCGTGACGCCGCTGATCCGGCTACGACCGCGTCGGAGGACTATTTATAGGGCTGGGGAGGGAAGCCAAGATCTGCGCGAGCTCGGTGGCGTGTTCCGGTTCGGAGGCGCTAAAAGCACGTGAGGATTGTGGGGAAGCGTGGGAGGCACGGGATTTTCCTCGTGGAGAGACTGGCTTGTGGGCCGCGCGCGGCGGGACCTGAGCCCCCGACCGGTGGAGATTTTTGGCAACGTGGGTTTTTGCGGGGAAGGCGAGTGGAAAACGAGGGCCAAATGCCTATTTGGGGCTGTGCGAGCAGAGGAAGGGGGTTACTCGTGTCGGTTTGGAAAGAATAACTTCATGGCTCTGCTTGTGTCGTGGGTGGGTAAGTGGATATTGTGAAAGCACTAATTATTGTACCTGCTAAAAACGAATATGAGCAAGTTTGTTACCCAACCATCAATTACCAAGGGCCTAAAGGGGGTTCTACTATATCTGCTTCGATGAACTATGAGAGGAGAGTAGCGGCCAAAAAGATGTGCTACATGGAGACATACCTAAAGTTTGATAATGTTGAAGCCGTCGACGACACTATGAGAGGAGAGTAGCTGCGAATGAGGCACCGCCAAGAAAACACAGTGTAGATCATACGGAGCGATATTGGAAGTGATGGTGTGTTGATGAAGGAGATGTGAAATGTCGATGTTGTGGTGCGAGTTTTGTAGCGGCGAGATAGACGATGGTGTGCACTCCACCGGTAGAGTATAGCGGATTGTCTCGCAAAAAAAGATGAGTGAATGGCGTGTAACGGTCTAAAAGCATGTTCAGGTGTCGGACTTTCGTGCTTTCGTCAACCATGAAACACCATAACGATAAGTCCAAAGGATAGATAGAGCAATATCTTCCACAATATCATCAAACCTTTTTTCTCGTCGTCAATTGAGTCAGATGAGACTTGTTTGCAGGAGGGGATGATGGTCATTGCTTCCATTAAAGAGAGTGATTTTTGTGAGTATGGGAGCATATGTCCATTAAAATATTAGTTTAAATTATAGTGTAGACCTTTATAGTGCAATTTTTCTTCACGGATATCTCATTACATGTTCAAAATTAAAGTCATGATCGGCACAAATACACAAAATGAGGTCGTGTGCTTCAAATTTAATTTAGGTAACCCACTTCAATCAATCGTGTAAATGAGTAAATCGTGGCAGCCACACATAGAGAACGTCTGAAAATGAAGTATTTTGTGCCTAATATCATCCAGCCACTTAATGACGATGTTCTCTCGTCGTCAGCCTGCTTACACATCTCCTGCCAGCAGGTTTCCGAGATGACGCAAGCCATGCAACCTCTCGTGGTTGATCCAACCTCGCTACCGCCTACCTCCATATCTGAATATCTTCCAGACGACCTGTTCCGTTACGCTGCGTGCCATCTGTTCACACACCTGGTGCCGGTGGCCGTGAGTTGGCAAGAAGTACAGAGAGGTTGTTGCGTTCAGTGACCGGCTTGCTCTCGGCCGCGATGACAAGTGTTTGTTGCCGCTGGCTCTCCCTCCTTTCCCCGCTGTGGAAACGGCACACTTGTCCTCCTCGGCGTCGCCGGTGGACACGGCACTACAGCGAGCGGCAGTCATTCATGTGCCCAGCTCGATTTCGTAAGTTCTGGCAGCAGTTTTGTGTGTGAACACCGTACTACTACTACCAGATGTGGTGATCAGCTACCAACGCGTAACTGCAGGCTTCGTCAAATAAAGAGTACATTGACTGGTACAGGACTCGCTACTAGCCTTACTAGTACATCGATGTCAAAAGGAATAAAATACTCTCAAGCGGCCGTCGGTGTGATCTGTGATCTTATCTGTTTAGTACTCGTACTTTTTGACGAACGAATAGAGGCTCGAGTTCAGCGTGCCAATTGATGCCGCGGCAAGGCCTCGCTCGATCATCGCACAACGCATGAGCCGCGTCGGTCGTTGTTTATCTGGTGCCGGCAGTCCACTAGCAGCACCAGCAGGCAGGCAGCCAGAAGAAACGAAACACGGCATGTGGGCAAGCCATCCATGTGGCCTCTCGCGACGGACCCAGCCCAGGAGCGATGCGGGACACGGCACGCGACCGATGACTCCTCTCGGTCCAGTTGGCACGGCGCCGGTGGCCGGACGACGACGACGACGACGAGGCGAGGAGATACGGCAATCTCTCGCCGCGAAGATTAATTTAAAAAGAAACGAAATGCGCGGTTTGGTGGGCTGCGCATCGCATCGCAACACATGCTGCTGCGTGCCGATTCGCCGGCTCATCATTGGGCGGGCGTTGATTTAATAAATTAGGCCCCGTTCGTTTCCGCCTCTAAAATTTATATACTTGTTACATCAAAGAGAATCTTACTATTTAATAAGATCTTTTATTAATTTAATAACAAAACCTATGTCGCGACCCCCTCTAATTTGCGAGACGAATCTAATGATTCTAATTAATCTATGTTTAGCTACAGTGATGCTACAGTAAACATCTTCTAATGACACCATAATTACCCTTGTTAGATTCGTCTCGTGAATTAGATAGGGAGTCTGCAATTAGTTTCGAGATTAGACTTTATTTAAGTACTCCAAAATGATAAAATTCTCTTTGATTTGACCCTCTAAAAATTAGATAGGGGAAACGAACGGACCCTTAGTTTGACGCCAACCGAAACAGTGCTGCTGATGGACGATGAGCTGGTCAATCCAAGCCGCCGTCGGTAAGCAGGGGCGCACTCCATTTAGTTATTAGCGGTGAGCGCTCATCATTAGCTGGTGGCTTGGGATCATGGGTTCAGATGATTGGCAAGCACGGAACTACGTTCATTCATTCATAATCATAAGGAACTGAAATACTCCACTTTTTTTATCAGGGTCAACGACTGCCGTTGTAAGTACTAGAATCCCAGTACTAATCATTCCCGCTCGGTGTTATCATTGCGTTGATGAGTACACACATAACCTACTTTCGAAGTTGTACATGAACATTCTGCAAATATCTGCGCGTCAGTTCCTTGAAATAGGAATCGGTACCAAGTACCTGACCGCTGTTGATTACTCAGTGCACATGCTGAAGCTACACTAAACGGTTTTATTAGTTGGCCGCCAATCAGGTACCAGCAGGTGTACTCGTCCTTGCTTGGCTCCCACGGCGCGGTTAGCCGCGGAGCCCGAACGAAAATATCTGGATAATTATGTCAAGTCACGGGTTACTTTTCTTTTCTTCTTCCGCGTAATCCAGCACTCATCACACGATCACCGTTGGGAGATTTAAATGCTTCGATCGATGGAGTGACAGCGATCAGATTCCTTCACTCGGTCCGTTGCTTAAAAGGGAGGGGAAGGAAAGACGGCGAAAGGAAAGAAGGCTCGCAAAAAGTTTCCCGGGAAAAGGTCGCGGACGAGTCAGCCAGTACGAGAGCCCAAGAAAGTATCCTGCTGTGGTGACTGGTATCAGAATCAGATGAGATGGGGACGAGGCCGTGGACGGTGATGCTGGACTCGGCCGTGCTCCGGTGTGGACCTGCTGACTGCCTCGGTGCAGCACCGTCCACTTGTGCGTCCACGACTTGACACGCGGTGCCCGCTTCGGAAGATACCTCCGATTTGTGCTCTCCTACCGCGTTGAGGCGCCGGATAGAGTTGTTTTACGGTCTGGAGCAAAAGGAATCTGTTTCCGTACTATTAAATCAGAGCAAACTACATGTTGAACACATATTCTGGTATAGTCGCACCTTTTGTTTTTCATTTCAAAATATCTTAAGGGGGAAAAAATCCGAAATCCATGACTTTTGCTAATGACAGATGTAAACCAACAATTTAAACCTAGATAGATTATAATTGCTCACCGGTCGGATCGAGCCGTGCACCGTAGCACGTACTCCCTCCTTTACTAAATTGTTGTCGCTAATTGACTTTTTCAGTGACGTTTGACCATTCGTCTTATTCAAAAAATTTCTTCAAATACTAAAAGTTATATGCTATATTTTAAGGTTTTTTAGTGATAAAACATATTCTAAGAAAAAATATCATATTTTTTAAACTTTATTTGAATAAGATAAATGGTCAAACTTAAGAAAAAGTCAACGGCGACAACAATTTAATAAGGGAGTAGTACCTTTGGACAAGTGCATATGAGCATCAAAGTTTCTTCGCGCTCTCAAAGCGTTGTTTGTTTTAGAACAGGGGTAACCCTGGAAATTCATTACTTTTGGTAACGAAATCACAAAGTTCACGCAGTGCAACGCTCCAGGGCACATTTATTTACTACTCTCAAAGTGTCGTGTATATATTATGAAACTGGGAGAGTAGTAATTAACCTCGGTTTATTAAGGTTTTGAGCTGAACTAGTGGGGCCGGCCTCTCCCCAATCCGTGGTTCAAGCTTCGTTACTGGATGGGACAATGTCAAGTAAGATTTGGAGTGCCAAAAGAAGCAGCAACAGATGTTGTGCGGTGTCCCGAATTTAACGTTTGCCTGTGGGATCGAACCGGCTGGCAACCTACTGGACGTGCCGTGTGGACCAACCGAACAGCGATGGAGATAACCTCGACGACGCCTTTCACAGTCTGGAAAGCGCACATGAGATTCACCGGCAGCAGCTGATGAACCCGCCGTCTCCCGCACCGACACGCTATCCAGAAGCGCACCGCGGTTAAACATTGGCGAGCCCGGGGAAGAATGAAAGACAGCGAGAGCCGCAGCGCCCAAGGAAAGGCAGGGTGATGCGGGGAGGATATCCGCCGTCTCCTCACTGGCGATTCCCTACCCGGAGAAGCAACCGCCACGGCAAGATTCTGGGCTTACTTGTAAAAGTGGCTGCTCGCTTAGCTTCCACCTGTTTCCTTTAAATTTTTTACGCTGGCTGGCCCTGGCCGGGCGGCGGCGCGCACGTTGCCTTTCTGGGACCGCAGCTTCACCGAGTCCGAAGGTTTTTGACTGCCCAGCAGATTTTACTCCCGCGCTGCCATCTGGCCCTTTCTACGTCCGCGCTGACGCGGGCGCTGCGCTTTCCGTGTCGATGCGCGCCATCATCTTTCTCTGCTACTACTCCGTTGGATGGAAGCTTCAGCGCGTGGCGTGGCGGGCAAGCTGATGGAGGATTGGCCTTTCACTGCCGGAGTCGCGGTCACGGCTACGCGGGTGGCTGAAGCAGTCACTCTTCAGATGGTTTCACCCCGTTCAACTACGCGTCCGCGTGAGAGAACTAATCCTGTGCAATCAATGAAACAGAGGACTACCAGTTCAAAAAAACAGAGGACTGTGGAACTCGCGATATTTTCTGAAATTAACAGCAACGGAGATTGAACAGTTTGGGCAAAAATAACATCCATTGCATTGTTCATGTTACACTGTAGTAATTCGCATGGAACTGGGATTTCATCTTTACACGCTACTAGTAAATCCAAACGTGGATTTCCCTCCTGTTGAGGCGAAGCATCGGTTTCTCCAACATTGTGGGCGCTACCTCTTCCACTGTCAACATCAATGTCGCGATGCTCCACCTCGGCCCAGCTCAATTCTTCTGCTTCCTCGTCGCTGCTGACACTGGCGTCGGCGACGGCGGCCTTTGATTCGGCCGGCACCGGCACTGCGTCGGATGGTGATGGTGACGGTTCGCTTGGCGTGGAGATCACTTCGATCCAGCCTTCCTCGTCGGAGTCCCAGTCCGGAAGGGCGGTCGAAGAAACAGGGCAGGCCAACGACTTGATCCTCCTGGATGCGGCGCTCTGTTCCAGTTCGTCGTCCTCGTCGTCGGTGTCGGACTCCCAGACCGCGGCGTCCAACGTGCTCTTGGGCGACACCCACCATTCCCCCTTGCCGCTATCGGCTTCGGCGGAGGCAACAATGAAGGGGTGCTCGAGCAGCTCCGCCGCCGTGGGCCTGTCACTCGCGCGGCGCGCGAGGCACCGGCCGACGAAGTCCCTGGCATCCGCGGAGAGCCACTTGGGCACCTCCGGCACGGCGTCCGAGTACCCGATGACCCGCACGGCGGCGACCACGTCGGCGATGTGGCTCCACGGCGCGCGCCCGGTGGCCATCTGGAGCACCGTGCATCCCAGCGCCCAGACGTCGGCGGCCGGGCCCTGCTCCTCCCCGCGCGCGACCTCCGGCGCCATGAACGCCGGCGTGCCGCCGAGGATCGGCGCCGGGCACCTCCGCGAGCACCCGAAGTCCGCGAGCTTGGCGCGGCCGTCGGCGCCGACGACCACGTTCCGCGGCTTGACGTCGCCGTGGACGACCCCGGCGGCGTGGACATCTGCCAGGCCCTGGCCACGTCGGCGGCGAACCGCCGGACGTCGCGCTCCGCGAGGCGGCCCGCGTCGGCGAGGGACCCGCCGGGAGCGAACTCGAGGAAGAGCTGGTACGAGCCGTCGGGGCGCGCGCGGCCGCCGGCGCAGGGGACCACGTGCGGCGAGCGGAGCGAGGACAGCACCTCGTGCTCGCGCGCCAGCGCCGCGGCGCCGCGCGCCGGCGCGGACTTGACGGCGAAGAGGCGGCCCGTGGCGGCGTCGGCGGCGAGGAAGACCTCGGCGCCCGACGCGCCGCGGCCGAGCGTGCGCACCCGCGTCCACCGCCCGGACACGGCCGCCGCCGGCGATTCCGTCTCCATTGCTGCTCCTGCTCCTCTGGTTTGGTCGCGATGAATGAGTTTGGCGTGGTGGGTTTGCGTTGGTGGCGTGCTGATTCCTTTCTGGTGTGGCGGTTGCGTTTATATAGAATTGGCTAGGCTAAGCCTTTTCTGTGGGAGAGATTAGGGAGGATTGCAAGTTTAGAACATGGAGCGGGGAGAAAAAGGAAGGTGTTTGGCGTGTGTAAAAAGGCCCGCGTGGCGGGGCGGGGGATTTATTTTCGACAGGGAAGGGAAATGAACACGCGCTGCCGGCGCTGACGTGCCTTGACCTCAGGGCCTCGCTATCTCTCTCTGTGGTGTGGACACGGGTATGCCGTGGACTTTTTCGCGTGGTGGGAACGCGCGGCCGGGGCTCCGCGGTGAAGAAGGGAGCGAACCTTCGCCTCTATGGCGTCAACTCTCGCGGTCACGCCTTCCCCGTATTTTTACTTGCTTGAGGTTAAAAAACGTGGCCAGGTCTCGTCTTGGTCAGGGTCGCGGGAGATTTGGACGGGCACGCGAGCACCACCATTCCGTGTATGTGTATGAACGAATCCGGTGATCCAAGTCAGCGCGCGCACCAGAAAGGTAGGGGCCACGGTTGGTGGCTGGACACTGTGCAGAGTGGCATCATGCAAGTCCACCGCAAAGTTATGGCGTGTCGCCACCCAGTTCTCCTCTTCACAGAGCATATTCAAATTCGCGGTCGTGATCGCAACAACCTCTCGGAGCAGGCGGCACCGTGTAGAACGCCTCGTCGGGTTCCAGGTTACTGCATTCTGGAGAGTGGTTATTAACCGCATCAATCAATTTTGAAACGTGGCGTTCAAGAACCCACCGCAGAAAGCCGTCGCGTGCATGCACTTGCTCAGCCACATCACCGGTTCCATTCACCTGCACTGCCGCGGCAGTCATCTGGGATAAGCACCGCCGCGGGCTGGGGACATGACGCCGTTCCGTTTGCAGGGGAGAATAGAATAGAATATTCCCTTCTACCCCCTGCATATGCATCCACATGTTCACCGCAGATCCTGATGCTTCGCGTATCGCCGCATCGGCGCCGGTCGTCGCCGTCCGCGGTAGCAGTAGACCGAGACGGCGTGTCAGCGGCGGGCGACGTGCGCGGGGCGGTGACGGTGGTGGCCCACTTCCAAGTGGTACTGATCCGCCAGGGGCAGGCGGGCGGCAGCACAACAAGTGGCGTGCGCCGCTTGGCGGCGGCGGCCACTCGATCGGGCCAGGAGCCCATGCCCCCGCGCCGACCGAAAGCCGGGTGGATGCGTGCGCAGGTGGTGGGGTGCGCTTTGCGGCGCGGGCCCACCCGGGCGGTGCGACGCGAACGCAACGGAACGGAACGTGTGGCTGCTCTCCTCGCGTTGCTTGCAGCTTGCCTGGCCAGCGTGAGCTCAGCTCCACTCGTCCTCACCAGTTGCCGTGCCGGTGCGCCATCCGCCGCCCCGGTCCCCGCCGATCACTCCATTACTAATTCCTTCCAGTTTCATGGATAGGTTTATTCTACGCCACTTCACCCCTGAAACAAGTAAGAATCCAGCCCTTTCGGCCAGCCGTTGGGCTCGTTTCGAATGCACGAGGAATTCACATCATTCTGAAGTGGACAGGACAGTAACGCTGGGCTAAATTGGCCGGGGTCACGCGCGCATCCATGACCATCAGTAATAATCCCGTCCCGTAGGAACAAAGGTGCCGAGCGCGGCACGCAGATTGCGGTCGCACACTGATTACGCTCGATTTCGCCCGTGACGGTGCTGGCCACCCTTTGGAACAACTGGAAGCGCGTCGGATCTGGCAACGATGCGGCAAAGGGACGACGACGTTTGTCAGACGGCTTGTCTAGTGTACTCGACCTCGTTTTGGGATCCCAAAACTCGCTTTCATTTGCTGCGCCTATAGCTCAAAGCTGTTCACTCTCAAGTCAAACGGCCGGCAGGGATGCAAATTGAGCAATGTCAACGCTGATTAGGCTCCTCCTAAGCAAGCAACGGCCTAACACGCCTGACATCAGCGAACGGTCCGATAACTGAGTGCTATTCCACTGGACATTCCATTCGCTGCTGTGCTAGTCTTTTAGCAGATGGCCTTAAGGTGAACCCAAAGGCTCCTTTTCGTTGCAACAGCTCCTCCACCTCTCTCCCTGCACTACTACTACGCTTTAGCAGGTCAACTGTTTTGACATATCGCAATTGGCCATTGTCAAGGAAAAGGAAGTGGCCGTGTACTTGCACCTTTCATGTTCGACCCGAACGCTGCTGCTGATGTGCGAGCACGAAGGCGAGTTGACGAGTAACCAACATGGTGATACGATACGGCGAGATCGTCAAGGTCGTGCGTCCGGTTCGATCTCGCGAGGATCTTCGTCGATCGACCGGATAAGAAAGTGACGGACACGGACTCTCAAAAGCGTATATGTACGGGCGACGAAACCAAGCCCTCTGCCTACCTCCACAGTCGACAAGCCCCCGTTCAGTAGATCAATACCTGCCCCGTTTTGACTTCACATTGGGTACAGCCCAGCTTCGCAAGCGTCAGACTTTTTAAAACAGGGATCACTGACGAGCTTGCGCTGCACTCCAGTGTTGCCAAAGCTTGTGTGAACTGAACAGTTTTTTTTCTCTCGAATACCAACCGAACAATTTTCTTTTATTTGAATTCGAGGGATGTCAAACCCATTGCTTGCGAACGGTGCGCCGTCGACGAACATGTCTGCCTGCTTTACTTGGTGTTCCAGATAGCAGAGTCAGCGCCTCCGAGGCCTAATTATTATTTCCTTCCTTTCTTATGAAGAGAGAGGTCAACGTCCTTACAAAAGTACCAGTAGGAGGAGGTACAGAAAAGGGAGCCTGAACTTTATGCCCGGTGGACGTTGACTAGTGAAGGCTGCACATCCTGTTATATTTTTATGATCAAAGGAGTTGACGAACGTTTTTCCTAAAAAAGTTGGAGTTTCTTATTGCTTCGTCCACTTTTAGGGTCAATCACTCACTGGATGTCCATCTAAAATAACATGGAGGATGCAATCATTTGTTGATATACACGGATTGAAAATGAGACAAAGAGAGGTACTACAGCCTTTTGGCCAGCTCCACCAGATCACATCCAGTCTTTGAACTCGGAATTTCATTCCTGCAATTGGCAGCTTGCCACTGCCCTTTGGCGTTGGCGAACTGCTGTGTTGGATAAGGGCACAAGGCAGTTGGCTAACCACTTGGCATCTCGACTTCAAGTGATCGAACCGATTGTGCCTGTCAGATTAGGACTAATTAAGCCCTGCAGCACCATTGGGGCAAAGCGGTTGTGGCCTTGCACTGCCTGGTCACGGTCCATGATTGAGAGCTCACTAGCCAAACTGATGCGGAAAGAAGGTGCTGTTTTGATTTGACGGAGCTTGATAAAGAAACACAGAGGAGTTAGCACTCGTGTAATCTTGTTTGAGATGAGTAACCAACAATGGACTTCCACTACAAAAATTTCTCCCCATAAAAATGAACAAACCTCAAATCTATCTGTCTCTATTTTATGGGATGATTGATCGCAAAAGCAGCTCCCAAACATGGGGATGGATGCATTGAGCCAATCGCAAAATCAGCAGTAGACCAGAGTCTGCGCATTCTCTGGCAGTCCGGCAAATCCGTGGTTGGGCTAAGTTTCGTTACCACGGCGGACCTTAATTGGGCCTCCCTATTTTTTCTTGGTGCCGCTGAGGTGGCCCATTGGTCCACTGTTTTTGTTATTCAAATGTTTCACTAGTGCCGTGGTCGCGTCTTCGAGAAAATTATGTGCGGTTACTGCAGTACGAACTGCAAGCATGTACCGACGAACACGTACGCTTCGATCTTATGAGCAGAAAGTCAGCAACTTACACGTCGGATACTCAAGATGTTTTCTTATATGCTATATCTTGAGCATGGAGGCCGGAGGGAACGACATGAACACGTACTGAACATACCGGGCCCAGGCTACCATCGATTGAGTTTGAGTAGCTGCCCTGTCACTGTCTATGGAGAAAGAGAGTCAGACAACAAGACAGCAAGATTCATTAACAAATCAGTCCTAGTAGAAAGCATATCCGGTTCGTTTTGGTATATCTGCTAGCGTATCATGAGACGAAGCCGAAACCCGAAACAACATAACACGCGAGATGCTTGATCTCGAAAAGAAATAACGAATAGCAAGTTCATGTATGCCGTATGTTGATAAAGTGATTACTGATTTTATCTCCGAAATGAAATGCATGAGTGTGGAGAGGGCGCAGTTATTCTTATTTTGATGGGGTCTGCTTGCTAGATGAGGCTCGGATGCCCACATCGAGGAAGAGGGAATACGAAGCACCTTGATGTGTCGACGAAGTGACGATTCAAGCTCCAATGCCACCGTGGGCGAACCTCTTTCGATGTGTGATTCCTTGTTCTCAAATCATTGTAATATACCCGTGATTGTAACTATTGTAGTTCGATAGGCACCAAATTTTAACTTCTACAAAGTCAGTAATGACGTGAGAAAATTTTCGCCATCCTTGTTTTTCTATAAGTAGCAAACAAGAGGGGAAATCGTTGCATCATGGTCCATGGAGCATTGAATAGTTATACCCTTTCATGTTCCTCGGATTACAATTGGATCATCTTCTCCTCCTTTCCAGACCTATTGTCTAGATGAGCCTCTTCACTAGCCTATTCAAAAGCGAAAGTTCAACCTATAAGCAATTCTTCTTCCGGCCTCATTGTCACCATCCTCGTCTCTACCCAACCTCTCAATCATCACCTTAGTGGGCGGTGCCCCGCCCCTTCTTCACCCTGCCCATGAACCAGAACCACCAAGGTTCACAAAACTGTAAAAACCGATTTACAATTTTTGGCGCTCCAAAAGACTGGTTCGATAAATTAAAAAAACCGATCGAAAACCGGTTTTACTATAATAATTAGGTTCGATTTTAGTGAGAATCGGTTGTTTGCTACAATCGGACAAGTTATTTCAGTTTTCGCAAAATCCGTACCGGTATGTACGGATTTTCTTAACCATGTGAATCACTACCAGGTTGCACTTTCACTGTTCAAACTCCTTTTTTTCTGAGGAAACACCGTCCAAACACCTAAGATTGTTGGACTCTGATAAATCTTAATCCTAAAGTCTAATTCTCTAATCCTAAATATTAACTTTGCCTATGTTCTGAATGTGAGCATATAGAGAGAGGATGAAAAAAAATTGAGCGTTTAGAGATCCGACACACGCGAGGTTCATTTATATTTAAAACCCCAAAAAAAAGAAAGAGAGAAACACAAGAAGCATGATTTTTCTAGCAGCTAGGCGACCGAGATAGGAACGGCAAGTCCAGCTAGGCACTGCGCGACGCGACCCGACTCGATTCCATCCATCCGCCGCTGACAGCGACTCTCTCGCCGTTGCTCATCTCCCGGCCGGCCGCCGCTCTGCTAAAAAAAAGAAACAGTGCCGGCTGCCCTTCTCTCCTACCCGACCGCTACGCATACTCCTCCATCCAGGCAGCACCACAGCAGCGCAGCAGCACGGCGGCACCGGCACCGGCACCGGCACCGGCACCGGCGTCCAGAACGAGGCACAAGTCTGCCACCTAGGCTTGGGCTGGCACTCCTTGTCCAGCTTCGGCAGAAGGTGAGAGCTGTGCTCTTCTTTCCAATCGTAGAATCATCCTCCTACGCTGATGGAGAATTCCCCTACAGTTGACATTTAGGCTGGATGTAGTGGGGTCGTGGGGATGGGTCGTCCCCTGCGCGGGGGAGCGGACCTGAAGAGGATGGGGATGGGATGCCGGGTAGCCTTGCCTGGCGAACGTGGGGCTGGAGATCTTGGAGGAGGGAATTCTCCATCAGCGTTGGTAGGGCGGCTGCCCTACCTCTCCGTCGCCCTTCGCTCCAACTCTTTACTACTCGCTCCGAATTAGAGGACTTTGCATCACCTGTCACGGTTTCACTCCCTTCTAAATCTTACTAGTTAATAATCCTGTAACAAAAAGGCCATTCAATTGCTGCCTTGCTGGTAGGTTTATTCTAACTTGTTTGATGTACCACTAAGTCGGCGTGCTGGAGAAGATACTCCCTTGGGCCTCCGCCCTCCGGGAACCAAATGCATAGAGTAATTTTGGTAGTTCCGTTTTACTGGTGTCATGTTACTTTTCTTGTTGATTAGTTCCCTATAGATAGAGCTGTAAACGTTTGCTCTTTCCAGTTTCTGCGCAAAGTTTTTCTCCTTTTTGCTTAATGTTTCCATTAAAATGATAAAAGAATCTACGCTGCCCGACTAAGCGGTAGTTGATTGTCATCAACATTTTCAATCCCTTTTTCTTATCGTTCTTTAATCATGTAAGAAAGCTGGTCTATTCATTGGATTTATTCTCGTCTTAATAAACGCAGCTATTCCCAGTACCGAAAAGAAGGGCATAGAATAAGTTCTGTGGTATTACCTGTGATTTGCATCTTCTAATTCCTGGGAATTAGAGGCATAAAGATTTTTCCTCTTTCCAACATCTGCGCAAAATTGTGATGCTTTTGGCTTATTTCTATGGAAAAAAATGCTAAAAGAATCTCAACGTTGTCAGTTTCCAGGAATGGTAACCAACTGTTTCTTTGTGTCTGCAGGTGTGGAACCTGTACCGGATGTCTGCAACATTCAGATACATTGATTTGGGGATTTCAAGTATGAAGCCATGTTGGTTCTGTGACTGAAATTCGTAAAATCTAGCTGACTTTATGTATAGCAGTATTGGGCTTTGGATACTGCTAAGATGAAGCCTATAAATGGAGTGATGAAATTTCCTCTCTTTCTGTGTGTGATGGTCTGGCTCATGGCTCAGCTGGGAGCTGCTAATGTAGTGCTAATGGGGAATAATTTGACCCTGTCATTTGATGACATTGAGGCAAGCTTTGGTAAGTAATGAACAACTTACGATTGTTTAGCTTTATCAGATTACGAACTACTGATGGGTTCCATTTCATGTGGAACTTGCTTTTTGTTTGATCTCCTTGTCTGTATGCTTAATTAGTGTTATGTTTTCTTGATTGCACTTGCTTATTTTTGGTGTCCCGTTGCATTGCACAGTCCCCTATTTTGTTATCATGGTTTTTTTTTATCAGATCTCTAAATAACACTGGGCTTAAGGACCGCTTTCTTTCCTTATAATACAAAGATACACGGCTCTCTTGCGTGTTTGAGAAAAAAAAAGTAACACTGGGCTCAATTTTCTTTTGTTGATTTCAAAATGCTGGACTGTCTCTTAAGGTTTTCGTAGTCCTATTCCTTTTTATTGCCATAGAATATATTTTTTTGTTGCATTTTTATAATAATTGAATGTGCGGTTTCAATCCATCTTGCAGCTCCAGCTGTGAAAGGAACTGGTGTTAATGGTGTTGTTTATACTGCCGAGCCTTTGAATGCCTGCACTCCGTTGACAATCAAAGCACTCGAAGGCCCACCATCACCCTTCGCGTTGATCATAAGAGGTGGGTGCCCATTTGATGAGAAAGTCAGAAATGCACAGGATGCTGGATTCAAAGCTGCAATAGTGTACGACAACGAAAACAGCGGCGTTCTGGTTTCAAGTAATTTACCTTATCACCTCGCTTGCTCCGTTTTCCATTTGCAAGTTAATGTCACAGTGTATCTGTATTTTGCTCTTTATTGATAGCATATTGGTACCAACATAAATGGATCACTTGTTGTCTAAACATAGATACATATGCAAATCATGGCCATATAAATAAACATTAAATAGCAACAAACTGCTCAAGTAAATACAATTTTATTCCGCAAGTTTATTCTGATAGTTGAAATATATATCTTTTGCATTACTAACTAGAAATTTGACAGTGGCTGGAAGCTCAAGTGGTATTCAGATATATGCTGTGTTCATCTCGAAGGCTTCAGGGGAGTTATTGAAGAAATTTTCAGGCCATGTTGATGTGGAGGTGTGGATATTACCTGCATTTGAGAACTCAGCCTGGTCAATCATGGCAATCTCGTTCATTTCGCTACTTGCCATGTCTGCTGTACTAGCTACATGTTTCTTTGTGAGAAGGCATCGAATACGGAGAGACCAGCCTCGAGTTCCAGAAGTTCGAGAATTTCATGGAATGAGCAGTCAGTTAGTTAAGGCGATGCCAAGTCTTATTTTTACAAAAGTGCAAGAAGATAACTGCACATCATCAATGTGTGCTATTTGCTTGGAAGACTACATGGTTGGAGAAAAGCTAAGAGTGCTGCCTTGCCGTCACAGTATGCTTGGCTGACTTTGTAGCAACCACAACTGCCTTTTTGTTGTACTGTAGTAGTGTGACTGTATGAGGCTTTGCCACATATAGTAGATCTTGTGCAAAATTAAGTGTCTAGCTGCTGCAATAACTTTCAAGTCTTCAAATTTAGAGAGAAAAAAGATAACCTGTGTAGGGCCTCTTAACACAATCTTGTATAAGCTTAGTAGCGTGCTCGCCGCATAGTTTAGATCTTGTGCAAAATTAAGTGCTTCTAGCTGCTGCAATAACTTTTGATCTTCAAATCTAGAGAAGGAAAAGGATAATCTGTGCAGGACCTCTTGCTTGTCACAATCATGTACCAGCACACCCTAAAATCTGTGAATAAAATATTATTTAAGCGCTCTTCTCTTTGTCCATTTGACCATCTATTGCAAATACCAGATATTTTTTCGTAGTTTTATCTTGTAGTTGTTGCTTTTTACAAATTCTATTGATGTCTTTCTCATTGTAAAAATAGCAAATTCTATTAATAGCAGTCAATTCAGGTTATGCACGGAAAGAACTGTATGCTTTAGATATATAAAAGTTGTTATGCAATAATTGATATGGCTTTGGTAGTTCACTGATATCTTTGTCTGTTGCTTTGCAGAGTTCCATGCAGCTTGTGTAGACTTGTGGCTCACTTCTTGGAGAACATTCTGTCCTGTATGCAAGCGAGATGCGAGGAATGGGGTATCAGACCTCCCGGCATCGGAAACCACACCGTTGCTTTCTTCTGCTGTTCGCTTACCTTCTAGATCGTCTTCATTCCGGTCCAGTGTGGCAGCATCTCCTCCCCGGCCAATAAGTCGCCATCCTTCAACTCAATCCGTTTCTCGAACCTACTCTATTTCTAGTACTTCCTACTCTCCCAATCCTCTTAGATCTTACATAAACTCACCTTCTATTGGTATAAGTAGAAGCAATGCAGACCTTGCAAACATGTCATCTCCCCATCCTCGCATCTCACACATGTCCTCCACACACTCTTTGGTTGGCAGCCACTTGTCTCCACCGATCAGTATTAGGTACTCGTCAACCCATATATCCCATTCTGGATATGGATCACCCAGTCCACATGTCAGTTCATCCTATGTCTCTAACTCTGGGTATGGATCTTCGAGTTACTATCTTGGATCATCCAGCCAGCATCGGTCATACCTAAGGCGTTGTGGAGAATCAGGACCAAGCCTGTCTACGTTGGGCCCTCAATCACCACAACAGTCCCAGCTGCCTCATGGTGCGTCAGAGACAAATCCAGCAGGCACATCATCAGTGCAGTCGTTCCGGCAATCCTTCCTGAGATACTGTGGTGATTCAGATGCAAGTTTATCTGACATGACATCAGCTCAGTCATTGCCGGGATGTTGACTCCTTCGGATCAGCTTTTTTCATCTGTGCAAGATACGGCGTGATTTGTGCATACATTGAGGGGTGTAACATAGGTGATTACTTGCATAGATTTGTTCCTTGTGCATTTGGCCTCTTGTTTTTCCTTTGTAGTGATTAATAGTTTGCTTTTATAGATTTTGTGCATATTACAAGTAACAGGATTGGGCTTAAACCCAGAAAAGTTTGTATTTCCCCCTCCATGTAAATTGAATTTCTGAGGCCTACGGGAAGTTGACAGTGTTTTTTGTCTTCGGATACCTGCCGTTTCCTTGTAAAAGAAGATGGATGATAGTATCATTTATTAAGATAGAAAATTGAGATATTTCGTATCTTGGAGTACAGCCTTTCGCCAGCTCCACCTGATCATTTCCTGTCTTGAGCTCAGAACTTGATTCCTGCAATTGGCAGCTTGCCACTGCCCTTTGGCGTTGGCGAACTGGTGAGTTGGATAACCACTTGCCATTTCAACTTCGAGTGGTCGAACAATTTTCAGATTTGGACTAAGCGCAGCATCATCGGGGCAGGCAATTATGGCCTGCACTGCTCGGTCATGGACTCATGGTAACCCAACTAAGAAAAGCGTTAGCTAAGTAAAAATATAGGGTGTGTTCGTTTCCTGGGGTCTAAATTTTAGAGCTGTCACATCAAAAAGAATCTTACTATTTAGAAGTATTAAATAAAATTTAATTATAAAATAAATTACAGGTCTCTAGACTAATTTACGAGACGAATCTAATGAGGTTAATTAAGTCATGATTAGAAGACGGTTACTGTAGCATCACTTTAGTAAAACCTAAATTAATTAAGCTCATTAGATTCATCTCGAAAATTAGCACCAATCTGTCAATAGGGTTTTGTCATTAAATTGATCGAAATATTCATAAATAATAAGATTCTCTTTGATGTGACAGTCTTAAATTTTAGAGGCGAGAAACGAACAGGACCATAGTCCGATAGGAGTACCTTTTTTTCCAAGAGGTACTAATACTGGCTTCAGAACTATGCAGCGAATATAGGGGCCATGGTATGAAAGCAAACATTTTTTTGTTGAGAAAATTGACTTAGCCCAATTTTTCGTTTTTTTTATAAATCTATACCAATCTATTATTTGTGGTGAGGTCGTCGGCCTCCACCCCCGCTAACCCGTCGCTCCCGTGTCCTCTTATTCCGTCGCTCCCCGACGATATAAAATCACAGCGCTGACTGGTGGGACCCGCCGAGACGACCTCGTCCACGCACGCTGCGAGCGAGAGCGGGGCGACGCGGCTAGGGTTTCCTGGCCACCGTTGCCGCCTCCACCCTCCCCTTGCCGCCGCACCTCACCGCCGCCTCTGCCTCCTCCTCCCGAGTCCCCATGCTGCAGCCGCCCGTCGCGCATGCTCGCCTCCCATCTGATCTCCCCGCTGCTCCACCTCGCCGCCTCACCTCGCCTCCTGTCCATCTCCGTTGCGCCCTCCTCTCTGAGCAGCAGCTGCCGCTGTGCCCCCGCACCTCCTCTCGGTGAACCGGAACCCCAAACCTAGCCGACCTGAGGTAATGGCGGTCGGATCCACGACCTCCAAGCTCGTTGGAAGGCGGCGGCGTCCATTGATCCCAGATTCATGCAATCTTGGGGCACCGAAGCCATTGCCGGTCGAGCTCGGTGCGGCTCCTTGAGGGTGGAAGGCAGTGGTGGCCGGGACTGGCACCGGCAGGGGCAGGGTAAGCACTAAAAATAACTCTTAACAATTTTGATTCCCTTTCTGATTCAACATCTCCGAAGATTTGACCAAGCCAGAGATGCTGGACTCTTGGGTATTGTTGGAAGTTTTGTTTGAATTAGATTCATGGCAACTAATATGGAAAAAAAATTATAATGTGAAGCCATCTGTTCCATAATATTTGCGGCAATTATTCAATCCCTACATTATTAGTTATTGACACTGACATTTTTTGGTACTCAGGTAAAAATTGACTGTTAGTTACAACAATACCCAAAACACAATACGATTCAGCAGACTAGAGATATTAAGAATGATAATGGTGACTGTTGGCCGAGGAGGTGAAGGTGATATTGGTCAACACATCTGTGATGAGATATTACTAATACAGGTAAAGTCGATGGTCCTTGGTATCACCAAGGCAAGACACTGTGAGAAAGTTAGCCTTCAAAAAGATTTCATGTTTAAACTCTACATTCTCAGTAACGAAACAATACGGTGTGATAGTAGTCATGCCTCTTATACCTTAGTACAGCAAGAAAATAATATGGCTTTTTTTTGCATCCTGTGTCTGAAACTAATATGGTGATAGTAAGAAAATAATATGGTGATAGTAGTTTTATTTGAATGTTATCTGAATGCTTTCATGGCTATATTGTTATCTGAATGAGTATAATGGCTAGAATGTTATCTAAATGCACCATAAAACTTTTTAATCTTAACCATAGGATGATTAATCTTTTTCAGGTAAACACGGAGGCCCCAAAGCTCAGACACTTTTCTGCTGCGGAATTGATTGTAAAGAACTCAAGATATGAAACATAAAGAAGTTCAGTAATTCGTTGCAGTGATTTAATCAATTTACCAACCTTACATGATTGCATTACGTAGTTAAGCTTTGAGAGTGTGAAAAAACAGTTAGTTTTTGTGCTCATTTGAAGGCCTCACAACAAATTACTACCAAGTTTGTGATGGCTCTGTATGAGTTCCATACTAACCTGCACCTGGAAATATCAACCCACCATTTATTGCTTACCTGCTTAAATCCATCTTTCAATTTGGCCTTGCATGTTCTTTTATGCATCAAGTGCCTGGGTCTACCCTGAATTTAAGCAGTTGGAGACTGTAATTAGCTTGAAGGAGTCAAATGCTTGGCCTGCAGAGGTGTCTAAAGTTTCACATTGATTCATGCTTTGATTAATTCTTATTTGTCAATTACTTTAGTTTTCTGCTGAAGGCTGACAAAAGTGATTGTTTCTCCTTAGCCTCAAGATGCCTATGTCTTGGAAAAACTTGCTACTGAGGAGCTGTGCAAACACTAAAGAAAAGACTTTGGCATTGAGTGCCGGATCGGTCGTTTTCACAACATATATGGTCCCTTTGGAACATGGAAAGGTAATTTATTTCTATAAATTAGTAATATTTATTAATGTGTTATTCACAACTTGTTTCCTGAATTTTGTTGTTCTATGATTATGTGGAAGGGAGAAGTTGTTACAGTTCGGTACATTCCTTTTTCTTCTGTTAGATTAAGATCAAACAAGTCTTGCATCTATCTGGTTAGCCTATTAGGGTCATTTTTTCTTGAGACTACAATTAAAGATTTACAGATATAGCTCCAAGAGAATGATTAGTTCTCTTTTGTGGACATGAATTTTTTTTCCCGGGCCACTCGACTTTTCTGTTAAAATATTGTTGTAGCGCATAAAGGGAATATGCTTTTAAAAGAATCCTTTTGCACATTGATCAGGCAAGTTGTGACAAAGATTGAGTGCAGAGGCGAGCAAGTTGTGATCAGGCTAATGATAGATGCCTTGTTCTGATCTTAATGACAAACATGTGCATCCTCTCATGTGGTGGCACATGTATCTTCATTTCAATGGTTCTAGCTCTGCCCAGGGTTCCCTGAATCACCACTCCTGTTGGAGTTGCAACTCTTGTCATTGTAAGCTATCAAACCAAGCAAGCCATTTACTATCTGAGTGTTCAGAGGTAAAAATAATTTCTTTGTTTCTTCTTCAATTCAGGCGTGGGCTGTGTTCACTGTTGCTATGGAGGTACTTACACTTGTACTCTTTACTACTTGCAGTACTAGCAAAAAACAAACACAATTGTATATAGTTGGACTAGGGTAATTCTGAAGTTAGCCGTGCAAGCTTACGGTATATGGAGCTGGGACCTCCACCTAAGGAGGTACCATGATGATGTCATAAATATAAGTGTTCTTCAGAGCTTGGAGACAAACCATCAAAGCTTCTCCACTGTTGTGTTGACTTTCAGAAAATGTATTGAATTTAATATCTTCAGGTGAAGTTTCTGCTACAGCCTACCTATATGCTTGCCGGTGTCCGGTGTCTTTTTTATCTGAAAGAACTATATTAGTTATTCCTCTTTGAGTTTTGATGGTATGGTTAGTTATGCATATTTGTTCCGGAAACTTAAACAACTTGCAATTTATGGACTCACACTGTTAGCTATGCATATCTGAAAGAACTTGCAGCCAATTATCGTACTCACACTGTTTGCTTGCTATTTTATTTTTAGCTTTTTAGCACTATAATTTACCATGCTAAAAATGCTCTAAATGTTGTAGCTGGCAACTGTATCGAGATATCCTGCTAATTTACTTATTTCTCTCTGGAAATGCCTATATTGTTGCCTCTAGGTTGTGCCTCTGCAGGAGCCTGCTGAGGCAAGGAGCTTGGCATGCTTAGATATGAAAATTTATCTCTGCAACAGGAAGTCTCCAAGTCGAAGCAGGAGACCAGCCATATCATTGCCGAGAAGAAGGAGCAGCTTGAGGACTCGATGACGAGATGTGCCACGCTTTAGAAGGGGCTCTTTATGTACAGGCAGGATGTTGATTGTCTCACCGCCGAGGAGCTGCTTGGGGAGCTTGACATGGAGAAAAAGAAGATGCAGAAGCTTAGGCAGGACATCAGTGCTAGATATTCGTTATAAAAAGTTCAGTGGTATAGATCCTTGTGTAATGTGTATATGGACATATTTAGTTCGGAAAATGAGTCATGTTTTCACTACCTCCAATATACTATTATGTTGCCATGTCAAATCCAGCAGTCACCTGTTGGCCACTATGAAAACATGTCCTCTGCGTACCCACTAAGTTCATGCCTGCTTATAACTATCGCTAAACACACATTTTTTTACGGACTCTAATGTGGTGTTCACATTTTTTGAGTGTTTGGTAGACAAAAAATCCTTATGAATAATGTGTTGTGGTTGTTTATTGTTATGTGAAGAATATGTTAATAATATGTCGAAAAATATGCATTGAAATATTTTGTGTATTTATTGTTGCATGAATGCTATGTATTATAAAGTCTCCTAAATCATAGTGATTTCTATTTTTTAAAGCCTGTAGCAACGCACGGGCAAACTGCTTAATACTACAATTGCTATTCGCAGCCTTCTGAGTTGTTAGCCGTGTTTTTTTACGACTGTTTTATATGTTATTACTAGAAAGGTTGTCATCATTCGACCTGGGTCCTTTTTTTTAAGGTGGGGCCTGAGTCTTGTTGACTCTTGAGGAACCAAGCAATGACGCATATTTCCAAGGTAAATGGGCTGAGTTGGGCCCATTAAAAGACCACAATTGGACAAGAGATGGGCCCTTTTTAGGCTTTGGTTTTTTGCTCTGTGACGCAGTGACGCTGAGGTCATCAAATAACTGAAATTGGTCTCAGGCTCTCAGCGGAGCAGTTGACTGATAATGTGATCGCTTTACCTATCGAATGGATAGACTTTAGTTACAAAGCAGATTGTTTTCTTCTGAAACAATGAGAAGGAAGATGAGGCCTGATGCTGAGAGCACACACCCGACTGCATAAAACAACATTTCGTTCTTGGATCCTCGGCAACCGGGTGAACCGGCCAAGATAGAGTTCAGGAAGACCTGACTTGCGCGCTGTGTCCTGTCCACACGACACACGAGCAGAGCACGAATCTTCTCCCCTCCCCTCCCTCGTATCCTGTCCATATATTTTTTATCGAACGCGCAGGAGAACTATATATGTATGAGAGCACACACGTACTACGTCGCACTGAAGTCCGCAGGCAATCTTCCCCCTCGTGTGTCGCGTGTGTGCTACACGTCTCCCGCCATTGGCCATGGAGGCATTTCCTTCGAAGCTTCTTCTTCTTCTCTGCCTTCTCTTGCTTGCTCCACAGCTCCGTGCGCGGAGGCTCCGTCGGTGTGGGTGCACGCTTCCTGTTTCGTCCTTGATTTTTACTGTATCTTTCATTATCCTGCGGTTGCACATGAGAATTAACTGACAGAATTTGTCTACCGTTTGATGATCAGGCGGATCGTATGCCCGCGAGCAAAATCTCCGCTTACCGAGCGACGACGCTTCAGAACTCACGGTGCTCCGCCACGGCGTGAGCAGGCCGGGAGGGCCCCCTCCGCCGGCACCGAAGCCTGGTTACTCGCCGCGGCCGGTGCTGGAGCCACACCCACACGCAGGCGTCCATTCTCTTCGAGTTCCAGCTCCCGGCGTTTGGAAAGGGAGCAACTCGCGCCGCCGTCGCTTACGGGAAACACGCTGCCTCGCTATGGCCAAGGTGCTGACGACGTGACCGGAGCCTGAAACGAGTATATACGTGCACCAACAATAGCTACAGTGCCGCACTAGCTAGCAGCCATCCATCCCTCGCATGGATTACGAATTGAGAAGTTCTTGGTATTTTTATAGTTTCAGAAATGATTAATGGATTTGTATTTTTTTCATAAAATACAATTTTGATATATGAACCATAACCTTGTTGGAAGAATAATAATGAGTACATTATTAACATCAAAGATTAATTATATTAATTATTTTTATTTATATTTTCATGAAAATAAAAAATAATCATAATAATTTTTCTACTTTGACGATGCTACCCTCAATATAGTAACATGTTGATCAATAAAAGTTGTGTATTTCCAATATCAAATTTGCACCGTTGGAAAAAAGGTATAATTTCGCCAACTTATCGTAGATGTTTCATTTGGACTTGTCTGACGTGTAATCACTTAGGTATTCCCAAATATGTGGCAAAATAATTTGTTAAACTGTGAAAGTAAGTTTGCTCCACTTCCAACCTTGAATGTTATTGAGATATTGTATGAGGCTATTGGTTTCCGGGGCTAAAATTTTAGCCCTATCCCATCAAAATAATATTGTTATTTAGAGGTACTAAATAAATTTAATTGCAAAACCAATTGCAGAATTCTTAGACTAATTTTTTGATGTGATAGGTTAAAATTTTAGGACAGGAAAACCTCGATGCAATAATTTTGATAAGAGGATGCGTGCCAGAGCATGGTTCCCTCCCAAATTTTGCAGCAAGATCTGATGCTGTAGGTTGACGGTCGCGGGCTTATGTCATGAAATTCGAGAGCTAAGTAGGGGTTTCCTAGATTTTAAAGTTGCTTTTGTTAAGTGTGAAGCAAATTCTGTGGCAGATTGTTATGCGTGAATGAGCTCTTGTAATCTGCGCGAATGTATCTTGGTGGATGATCCTCCGGAGTGGTTTAGGGGATCACCATCAAAGATTGTAACTCCTCTTTAATGAATAAAACTAACGCGATTGCCTCGATAATAAAACTTTGCAGCAAGATTTGTTTGCAAGTTTAACCACCATTAGTACAAAAGTTGATTTGTGTTTTCACCCACCAGCTAATCCGTCATACTATCAACAGCGGAAGTCTAACCAGGAAAAGTATCAGTGACAAATATTCACACTACAAAAGTAGCGCGACCCACACATTGGAAGACGAGTGCGAAACGCATGCGAAATTAGTTCCTGCCAAACTTGTTCTAGATACCTGTCTTTTCCATACGCATTTGCAGGCACACAAAACCAAATCTGAGACAGGATGCGAAAGTCCAAAAATCAAATCTGAAGGCGTTCATGAATTTCGGCCCTGTTCGTTTCCCCTATCTAATTTTTAGAGGGGTCAAATCAAAGAGAATTTTATCATTTTAGAAGTACTTAAATAAAGTCTAATCTCGAAACTAATTGCAGACCCTCCTATCTAATTCACGAGACGAATCCAACGAGGGTAATTATAGTGTTATTAGAAGATGTTTACTGTAGCATCGCTGTAGCAAAACATAGATTAATTAGGATCATTAGATTCGTCTCGCAAATTAGAGGGGGTCGCGACATAGGTTTTGTTATTAAATTAATAAAAATACTACTTAAATAGTAAGATTCTCTTTGATGTGACGAGTATCTAAATTTTAGAGGGTGGAAACGAACGGGGCCTT
>JAUNZO010000514.1:0-24132 GCA_031894775.1 Chloris gayana
GGCCTCCAAGGAAAGGAGCTAATAGCACGGAGAAGGGCACAACGGTCTTGGAAATGCTTTGCCCTGTGACGGTCATGCAATCCTGTCCTGCTCCAAGCCTTGCCGTGGCCTGGTCCTGGCAAAGCACTGAACAGCCGCACATGTTCCTGCAAGGTCTACTACTGCGGAGCAGGGCTGCTCACGAATGAATGATAGCCGCCTTGCACTTCACTTGTGCACGACAACGGCCGGTGTATTTGGAGCTAGTACTAGTACTATAGGGCTCTGGCTTTGCTCCACGCGTGCGTACTTGTTCCATCAACTTCCCTGCTGCGGTCAATGCTCCGTGCGCCTTGGTACAATGCTCCCGTGATCATCATCATATACATAGGGCCTGTTCGTTTCCAGCTATATAATTTTTAGAGGGTCAAATCAAAGAGAATTTTATCATTTTGGAGTACTTAAATAAAGTCTAATATCGAAACTAATTGCAGATCCCCTATCTAATTCACGAGACGAATCCAACGAGGGTAATTATGGTGTTATTAGAAGATGTTTACTATAGCATCACTATAGCAAAACATAGATTAATTAGGATCATTAGATTCGTCTCGTAAATTAGAGAGGGTCACGACATAGATTTTGTTATTAAATTAATAAAAATACTACTAAATAGTAAGATTCTCTTTGATGTGACAGTATATAAATTTTAGAGGGTGGAAACGAACGGGCCATATACTCCTGCTAGGTGCTCGGCCGTAGTAGTAGTCTTGTAATCAAAATCAGAGGACCTTGACACAAGCTCATTTGACACGGAGCCCGAGGCGTCCTGTGCGTCGTACGCACTCCGGCAGCTTTGCTTTGATTATTCCTTCACCGAGAACGGGACCTGCTGCGTGCTTCCGTTGTTGGTCGATTCAGCAGGCCTAGCCTGCATCGCGACAGGACCTGGTGGTCTCCTTGAGTACTTACTACTCCTAGAGCGCTTCAGTATAGAAAAGTGTCGTGTTGACCCGTACAATCATCACGCTTTTTGAGCCACGGGAATGCAGTTTTGCGCCCACAAGATCCCTCGACAACGTTGTATAAAAACTTGGGTCGTGTCGGAAGTGTTGAGTGATGTTTACAAGAGACTCTATGCTAAAAAAACTATCCTACTACTACAAGTGGTACAGTCTTGTCAATGTGACGACAAGGATGATCAACCCTCTTATCCATCCCTGGAAGCGGAAAAGGGAGCATGGATTTTTGAAAGCTCCCAATTAAAGCCATGGTGTCCGGCTGGCTGAGAAAGACACGGTGAATGAAAATCGTGTGGAAACGGACGCTAGTGCTGCACAGCGCGTGGGATCCGAACGTGGAAAAGAGAGAGGTGTTATAGCAATCCAAAACCAAAAGCGTGAAAGCGGCGGCGCAAGATTCTGCGCAACTGGATCCTCGAATCCAGAAGAGAAAATTGCTCGCGAAATCTGTAGACGGCAGCGAAAATGCCGTGAAATTCTCGCTGGTGTGTGCCGGTCAGTGGAAGGGCGTCGTCAGGGGTGGTCACGCGAAAACCACGAGGAAACAGACGGGAGCTGGAACGGCTCTGTTTTTCCTAGCTGGCAACAGCAAGAACACCAGGCACCAACTCACACGCCCAACTCCCCTCCCTCATCAGCAGCTCACACACTAAGCATGGCATTACACCGCCCCAATCATCCCCTAACAATTTAATTAACCGCCCGCTCGGAACACGTCAAGCATCCACCACCATGGCATCGCCACATCAAGCACATCCAAAAGGCAGGAAAACGGAGCAGGTGAGCCGACGCGAGTTGAGTCAGAGCCGTCGTCTGGTTCATCGGTCGTCAGAAAGAAACAGAAAACCCAGAATGCAGTTTCGCAAAAAAAAAAAATCAAGGAGGCTGTACTGGTATTTCAAAATTTGAACAGTCTAGTGGATTAGTAGTACATACAGTGGTGCAGTTAGGAAAGAAAGAAAGAATACTAGACGCACGCAGCTTGCTTTTCATCATCCGTCTTCTCTCTCTCTCTCTACACAAAGGAAGGAAGGAAGGAAGGAAAGACGGCTGTCTGTGACTCTGGTCTTGTGTGGTGTCCCCACCGGCCAGCGGCCGCCGGGACCCTGCAAAATCGGCGGCCTAAACCCCAAAGCCCCCCATCCTTTTTGCGCCGTAACTCGTCCCGGAACGAAAAGAAAAAAAGTAACTCACCCCACCACGTCGCAGCATTGCATCCGCCGCGGCACCCCCATCTCGTCCTCGTCACGCGGTTGTTGGGCGCGGAGGAAGCTCCGTATGGCGGCGAGGCCCGGCCCGCGCACGTCGCGCTCCCAGCACGCCGACTCGTTGTCCGCGCCGTCGAGCCGCGCGCGGACGGCCGCCGAGGCGTCGAGCCGCTGCACGGGCCACCCCCAGGCGTGCGCCATGCGGCGGATCTTCTCCACCTGCGCGACGGCGAGGTCCCGCGTGTTGGCCTTGATGTCGTCGATCGCGGCGCGGAAGGTCCTCCGGCCGGCGAAGTGGTCGCCGAGCTCCGCGACGCCGATGGCCTTGCCGAGCCCCGCGTGCGCCGCGCGCTCTGCGGGCGTGGTGGCGGCGAAGTACTCGCGGAGCTCCTCCACCATCCCGCCGCGGACCATGTCGTCGACGCGGCGGTCGAGGTACTCGGCGAGGAGCGCGTCCTGGACGTCGACCCAGAGGAGGCAGCAGGGCGCCCGCAGCGCGGGGCGGCGATCCGCGGAGAAGGGGTCGCGGAGGGCGGGGTCGAAGCGGCGCGCGAGGAGGGCGTGGATGAGGGAGTTGGAGCCGCCCGCGACGACGGGGAGGCGGCCCCGCGCGGCGATCGAGGCGGCGGCGGCGGCGGCGAGGGAGCGGAAGGAGGAGGGCGGGAGCTCGCCGGCGTCGGGGCGGAGGGCGCCGAGGAGGTGGTGCGGGACGCCGCGGCGGTCGGCGAGGGGCACCTTGTTGGTGGTGATGTCGAGGCCCGCGTAGAGCTGGATCTTATCGGCGTTGACGACCTCCCCGGCGAGGGCGAGCGCGGCGTCGATGGAGAGCTTGGTCTTGCCGGTGCCCGTGGCGCCAACGATGACGACCATGGAAGGAGGGGGTGAGGAGGAGCAGGAGAGGTCCTCGGACGGAGGCGGCGGGAATGGGCTGGTCCGCCGCCTCCTCCGCCCCGCGACGAGGGCCGCCGCCATGGGAGGAGCGCGCACGAGCGTAGTGATCCTATTGGCGAGGAGACTGGTCATGTAGCTAGCGGCCGCCGCCGATGATGGAGCAAGCCAGCCGCCCGCCTGGCTATGTGTACTAGTTTTGTCTCTTCCTCCGCCCCCTCGCGATCCCTTTATACTCTGCCGCTGCCTGCTGGACCAGATGGGAAATCCTCCTCAGCTGTTTCTCTGCTTTTTTACGCGCCTCGTGTTTTGATTTTCCCCGTATTTTTGCCGCCGAGATTTTCGGGGTGCTGGAAATGGGACGCAGCAGGAGTTTGCGGCGATGTGTGAGAGTGGGTCATCCCGTCCCGTCCCGTTTATATACAGAAGAGGACGGGCAGTTTGACAGCGAATTGACACGACGCATCGGGGATCATAAACAAAAACAAACCTGATTGTGTCATTCCTCCAGGCCATGCCGGCTCCCCGTGCTCGTGCGCAGCGGAGACAGCGTGCTTAGAATAAGCGGCGTGTGTCTCGTTGATGGGCGCAACATTCCGAGGCGTGCGGTGGTGGGAAGGGGGCCTTGTACGGGATTCGGCAAACCGGCGCTGCTGCCCACTTGTGAGTTGGTGGTCTCTCGTCTCGCTCCTCTTGGTCCCGACCGGTCGTCGTCGCCCCCGCCCCGCGCAATTGCCACCTCTTTCCCGCCTCTCGGTTCGCTTCTGAGGCATGGCACTGCTCACTTTCTCACGGGCGAGCCGTCGGATCGGATAGAGACGTGCACGTTACAATGCGGTTCCAAGCTTTTCACCCGTCGGGCGAGTGGTAATTAGGAGAGGCGGTGAGAGGGGAAGCCGTTGCGGGTCCGCCTGGCGGGTGATGGAAAGGGAAAGAAGCCCAAGAAAGGCGCATGGGGGGAATGCGGCTTCCCCGATGCGCCCCCAAACTGATGATTCCACCCAGTAGTACTACACTAGTCGTCTGGAGCCCCGGGACCGCAGCACTCCCAGGCCACTCACCACATGCCTCCTCCTCTCTCTCTCTCTCTCTACCTCTACCTCTACACGCTGCGCTGCGCTGCGCTGCCCATGCACGCACACACACAAAGCTAGAGCCTGAAGCCTCTAGCTCTAGCTAGAGTAGATTGGATCCATCGAGGGAGACGTAGCCTGGCGCCCTGATCTGGCCACAGAAGCCCTGACAGGAAACCCAGCAGCCTTTTGCGGGAAAAGATGCGTCTGCTTGTCCTTTGGATGCTTCGCCCCTAGGTTCTTGATGTGGCTCACTTTCTGGGCCTCCATGTGTCTGTCCCACTCTGCCGCGCAGCTGCCACGATTATTATTTCCATTCCCACATGGCCAAGAATATGCCCCCGTCGAATTTGCTCTTCACAATCAGCCGAGTTTGTGTGGTAAATTAATTTGGCAACTGCTGCTCTTGCATAAACGAGCTACTACTAGTGTAGCAAGCAGCACATGGACGCCACATGTATATACCTCTGGAGCTTCGGGAGGGCGTGACGTAAACAGGAAGAGCGAGAGAAAAAGAAAACAAAAACGGGAAGGTGAGGAGGAATTTTGGATCGATCCATCCGGGGCTGTTGACATCAAGCTTGGACTTTTTTTTATTCAGTTGACTTTTTGGACTGCGACGCTAGTAGTGAACGGCTGCCGTGCCTACATGCATGAACTTGCGGAAAGGCGGCATGCACGCGGAGAACATTTCGAAAGCTCGGCGGCTGGCTTTTCCGGCTTCCAAAAGCAACCCAGGCCTGCTGATGATTTCCAATCAGATGATACCTCGTCGTCGTGCATTGCTAATTTGCTATATAGCTCGATCAACCCCTCCGAGTGATTTGGCGACAGGTAGCACCCGCTCCGCTAGCTGGAAGCAAAACTGTGACCCGGCCGAGTATCGAGATCGCCGGGGCGGGATTGGGCGAAAACGAGAGGAACAAAATTGTACAGGGAATCGCCGCGCAAAGCCAACGCATGCATTGGTCAAAAGGCTCAGCGGCGGCACGTAGTACTGCAACTTGCACGCGCGCGATCCATCGGATGCAGATAGGGTACAAACCAACAGGCCCCGAAACGACTTGGTTCATCCAGCAGCAGCGCCTACGACTGCGAAGACAATGAGATCGGCGATGCCAAAACAGGGAACGAGATATGATGCCAGATCGGCTCTGTACTGGTAATTCGGAAGCTGCGTGTGGAATTTATCTGTGGTGCTGAGGTGACCGAAATATTGGAGTTATTATAGTTCATGGCAAAATTATCAATAAACGGTGGCGAGAAGTGGCATCTCTCGCCTTTTTCTGCTACGGAAAGCGGCCTAGCAAAGCATCGCCCCGATCTCGGGGTATATATATTGGATGGGACCTGATCTTGCCAAAAGGATCCCGCGGCCAATTCGATGGATGCCGCCCACTCATATCACTGGAATCGCACCCAATAAACGTCTCCCCGCGGCCTGTCACTGCTGCAGCAAGATCGTCGATCGTCTCTCCGATCCACAAGGTGCCTTCCGTTGGCACATTGCTTACTCGATCTCGAGTATTAGTACCCTTCTTTTTTCCCGATAATTAATTTGGCCTGAAAAGGAAATGGAACTTACGAAAGCACTAGAAACACACTAGTACACTATTACAGAGAGAAAACTTCGATACGTATCTCCTAATTTTCTGTCGGCATCAAACGTGCGTCACGGCTCACTCCTTAGCGAATCAAAGGCTCTCTTATGCTCACCGCAGTCCGGATTGACACCAGGCTTCGTGTTTTGTTTGTTTGTTTCTCACCCAGCCCGTCGTCAAATCCTCGAGCTAGTATTGCGCTGACAAGTGTCTCTTGTTTTCCTGTGCATATGTGTTAGAGTGCGGCCCGGCTCGTCGTACCCACGAGCCCCTACCGCCAGCCCAGGTCATATTAGGCCTACCAAACTATAGGCCCAGCTGAGCCCCAACCAAGGTCCTGGCCACCTCAACCCAAAAGACTAGCTCGATAGGGGAGGATCCCTTCACCTTATTAGTTGGCTCCCCATCATCAATATCCGATGTGGGACTAAACCTAACAATCTCCCCCATCACACATCGGGTGGCCCCATCTCCCTTCACATCCGGGTGGACACTCCTCCGACAGCCCGATAACCATGTGGCCCGAGAGATCTAATCCGACGGTCGGATATCCGTGTGAGGTCCCCAAGATTGTTTTAGGTTTCCGACCATGGCTCGATACCACTTGTTAGAGTGCGGCCCGGCTCGTCGTACCCACGAGCCCCTACCGTCAGCCCAGGTCATATTAGGCCTACCAAACTATAGGCCCAGCCGGAGCCCCAACCAAGGTCCTAGGCCACCTCAACCCAAAAGACTAGCCCGATAGGTGAGGATCCCTTCACCTTATTAGTTGGCTCCCCCATCATCAATATCCGATGTGGGACTAAACCTAACAATCTCCCCCATTACACATCGGGTGGCCCCATCTCCCCTTCACATCCGGGTGGACACTCCTCCGACAGACTCGATAACCATGTGGCCCGAGAGATCTAATCCGACGGTCCGATATCCGTGTGAGGTCCCTAAGATTGTTTTAGGTTTCTCGACCATGGCTCGATACCACTTGTTAGAGTGCGGCCCGGCTCGTCGTACCCACGAGCCCCTACCGCCGACCCAGGTCACATTAGGCCTACCAAACTATAGACCCAGCCGGAGCCCCAACCAAGGTCCTGGGCCACCTCAACCCAAAAGACTAGCCCGATAGGTGAGGATCCCTTCACCTTATTAGTTGGCTCCCCCATCATCAATATCCGATGTGGGACTAAACCCAACAATCTCCCCCATCACACATCGGGTGGCCCCATCTCCCCTTCACATCCGGGTGGACACTCCTCCGACAGACTCGATAACCATGTGGCCCGAGAGATCTAATCCGACGGTCCGATATCCGTGTGAGGTCCCCAAGATTGTTTTAGGTTTCCGACCATGGCTCGATACCACTTGTTAGAGTGCGGCCCGACTCGTTGTACCCACGAGCCCCTACCGCCAGCCCAGGTCACATTAGGCCTACCAAACTATAGGCCCAGCCGGAGCCCCAACCAAGGTCCTGGGCCACCTCAACCCAAAAGACTAGCCCGATAGGTGAGGATCCCTTCACCTTATTAGTTGGCTCCCCCATCATCAATATCCGATGTGGGACTAAACCCAACAATCTCCCCCATCACACATCGGGTGGCTCCATCTCCCCTTCACATCCGGGTGGACACTCCTCCGACAGCCCGATAACCATGTGGCCCGAGAGATCTAATCCGACGGTCCGATATCCGTGTGAGGTCCCCAAGATTGTTTTAGGTTTCCGACCATGGCTCGATACCACTTGTTAGAGTGCGGCCCGGCTCGTCGTACCCACGAGCCCCTACCGCCAGCCCAGGTCACATTAGGCCTACCAAACTATAGGCCCAGCCGGAGCCCCAACCAAGGTCCCGGGCCACCTCAACCCAAAAGACTAGCCCGATAGGTGAGGATCCCTTCACCTTATTAGTTGGCTCCCCATCATCAATATCCGATGTGGGATTAAACCCAACAATATGCCTACATGTAGGAGTAGACTATGCGGTGGTGACGAGTAATCACACATGACACACCCTTTAGTTTGTTAAATCAATCGACAGGCTTCAAGGAGATGACGATAAGTGTCGATCCACCTGTTTTTAAAAAGGGTTTTCAACTATATACAAAGCCGCGAGGATGAAGTAATCATCACGCTAGGACAAAATGTTTGTTACATATATATGTGCAACGAGCGACGTTATATGATGGAGATGTACATTTTGGTAGCTTCTAACACTAACGCAGCTGCTTCCTGCCACAGGTCCAATCTAGTTTTGCTAGCTGTGAGATGGCTGTTGATGACAGAGAGTGGACAACATATGTGAGCTTGTTTGGCAGAGTTTTGTCTAAAAGAATTCGGCACTGAAGTCATCCATAGTGCTGTAAATTTGTAAATATGGAGTATTTGTTGTGATAGCCACTCTATGTCTATTTTCGCACTAAAATATATGTTTAATTTATCCAAATAAAACTCTTGCATGCATCTTGGAGCATAGAGCTCTCATAAAGAAGATCCATATATATATTTTGGAGAGCTATGATTTACTATATCAGATTATTTTTTAATTTTTTAATGAATATGCATTAATATGAAATTTATGTTTAATTTATCAGGAAAACAACTCTGGCAGCGCATCATCAGGAGCTCCTCTCTCATAAAGAAGCTTTAATGAGGAAGTGAAAATTGATATATACTAGTACTTCAAAATGGAGGTTGTACAATATTAAATATCAGACTGATTTTTTTTAAAAAATGTTTTAATGGATATGCAGCATTACTATGAATTTTGTGTAGTTCTTAGATGGTGCATGCATATGGAATAGGGCAAATAAAGTCAGTAGTAGGACTAGTAATAACAAATACAAAAGAAGTAAACAAAACAAATAATCTAATGGTGGTTGAGAATAAACAACGGTCATTTAGCGCACTGCCTGCACATTACGTAAGCAAGACTACGGTCGAGAGGCAAAGGCAAAATGATGAGGACGATTAAATAGTCTATCCCGAAGCTGCACAAGCCGAAATGATTGGCCCGTGAGTATAGAATAATCATCCGTCGACCATTTGACGCCTGCATGAGTGAACTGTCCATTTAACAAACACCATTGACTTGCTTAAAGAAAGCTTCACCGAAAGTGAATCAGAGAATTAAAAAAGAAGAAGAGGTGGATGGAACAGGTCAACTATTATCCATCCGAGGTCCTAGTATAGTCTAGTCTCTCCTTTTCGTTGCGAGTGGAGGCAGCCGTCATGTCGCTGCGTTGGCATGCTCCATGGCTGTCGACGACGACGAACGGGGAAGACGATACGCGGTGCTCCGAGCTGGCGAGTAGGCGAAAGCGTGGACCAAGGTGATCTACGCCCTGCTAGTTTTATGCCACAACCGAATTCGCAGCTGTTGCCTGCGCAATGACTTTGGACCCATGCATGCATCATCCATGCTACTAGTATACTAGCTTTCTGTGCTCGTCTCCTTGTGATCCATTCAGTCCCCGGCTATCAACTCCCCTTGTCTTTTTCTCCTCCAGATAAAAGTGTCTGTTGGCGCTGCAGCAGATGAATATTGGTGGTCGGCGGCGCATGTGTGCAGTAGCTAGCAAGCAGCTGCTTCTGTTTTCCTTCTTCAATAAAGCCAAGAGATAAGCAGAGTTCGTCAGAAGACCTGGAATTTCAGGAGCAGGCAATGTGCTCGAGACCGTAGTAGTGAGACTGATAATTTGTTTTACCGTATTAGCTAGCAGTGAGACCGATAATTTGTTTTCTTACTGCTAGTCTGCTAGTACAATCCATGTTGACATATGCAGACCATTGCCTCTAATAAGAAAGGAAAAAGAAACAAGGTACAGAGCATTTTGCCTCTACGGATATAATTTCACTCAGAAAAACTTCGTCGGATCGGAGCCTGAACCAGAAGACAAGTTTGCAATGGTCAATGGCTGCCCACTCGCCCGTGGGATTTCCAATCATCACAACATGTCAATACACTATAGTTTCTTTTCTAGCAACAGGTGTTCTTCAAAATAGTACACACGTACAGGGTCCGTGGTACTGAAGTGATGTTTGAACAGAAAACCGTGTCGACGCAGGTACCGTGAAGATGCATTTTGCCGGTAGAGGAGCACTTTTCTTCAGTCCACAGATACATTAATCTAACATCTTATTGTCGCAAAAAAAAAATCTAACATCTTATTGTACTTTTCTGCCGTGACTATTAATTTAGTATGGGACAATGGCGTTTTAGCCACAATTCTGGAGTCCAATTGCGAAATGACCATCGTTTTCCATATTTTGCAAGATTGCCATCACTTTTCAAACTTGAGTGCTCCGTTACCATCAGTTGAACACGGCGTTAGTTTGACCCGGATAGAGAAGTAAAAAAACAGAATGGACCTTTGTACCCCTCCCTTTACTTGCTTTACTCTGTGTCCCGTGTCTCTCTCTCTCCCAACACGAAGTTGCAACCCTAACCCTAGCAGCTGCGGGCGCGTGTGCAAGCAGCAAATCCAGAGCTGGCGGCGTGCGCGCGAGCGGCAGGCAGGCGGCGCGCGGGCGAGCGCGCGTGCGCGCTGGCGGCGCGTGAGCGGCGGGCGGGCGAGCGGGCGAGCGGGCGGCGCGTGAGCGGCAGGCGAGCTGCGGGCGAGCGGCACGCGCGCGGCGTGCGCGAGCGGCGGGCGACCTGCGGGCGGGCGGAGCGCGAGCGGCGTGCGCGTGCGACGCGCGCGGCGGGCGTGCACGGGCGGCGGCCGCGCGGTCGGACTGCGGCCTTGCGCACGGGCACCCGCGTGTGGGCGCGGGCGGTGGCCGCGCGGGCAGGCGGCAGACGCGCGTGCAGACGGTGTCGCGGGTGGGCAGCGTGCGCGCAGGAGACCAACGGGGCGACGAGCAGGCGGCGTGCAACGAGCAGTGATGGCTTCGGCGAGTACGGAGGAAGCAACTCGTTCAGTGGAACCAAGGTATTGCATTCCATTTATTTTTCGCTAAATCTGTGTACAAGTAGATGTGTATTGGTCAAATTGGAGGTTTAGTAATCGCAATATTTTACCATTATAGGGCAATTAGTAAGGATCTGAAACTCACTATTATAGTTGGTTCATTTTGGAGTTTGTCGGATGGGGCTCCAAAGACATATTTGAAGGGTAAAAAACTACCACAAATTGATGTTGCAATGAACTATGAGCTCATACAACTAGTTGATTTTGTGGCTGCTCACTACACATGGGGTTCTAAGCAGTACTTATCTTTGTGGCGTGATGATGATTCTAGCGAGTGTGTTGAGATTAAATCTGATGAACAATTGCTAGAGTGGTTTCAGCTGAACATAGAGAGTGGAGTGGTGTGTATCTATGCCCAAATCAATGACTTTGATGGTCCATTGCAATTTTCACCCACAAAACGTAGACTCCATCCTTCCGTGAGAAATAGAGCACCTATAAATGAGGGAGACACATCCAAATCAGCCCCACCTATAAATGAGGAAGACACATCCAAATCAGTCCCACCCACAAAAAAGAGAGTGAAAAGGTCAAAAAGGAAGAGTGGTGATGATGAGGAGCCCATAGGAGTTGATGATGAAACCATATACTATGAAACTGAAGTGTTAAGTGATAGCAGCTATGACTCTGATTTGGCTGCTTCATCTGAATCTGATGATGCTGAATTTGACCCCGATGTTGAAATTGTTGATGAGGATGATGAGGACGATATTCCTGCCTTTTCATATGATGTAGATAATCCGTGCATTGATGTTGGAGTTCTGTTTTGTGACACGGATGAATGTCAATCTGCTGTTACACAATGGGCTATCTTGCATGATCATGGATTTGAGAGGGTGAATAAAGATAAGACGAGATTTACAGCCAAGTGCTTGAGGTGGGAAGAGGGCTGCAAGTGGAGGTTTTATGCATGTAAAGGCAAGAAGTACATTGGATGCAAGGTACTTACCTTTCTGCATTCTTTTGTTAATTATACTATTATGATACTTGTGTTGTAACTAAAATCTTTTCTGAATTTTGTGTATGCAGGTTAAGATAAGTGGCCCAAAGCACACTTGTGGTTCATTCAACAAGAGCGGTGACACCATGGCTTCAAATAAATGGGTAGCTGATAGAGCGGTCGAGTTGTTGTTGGAGTCTCCATCAATGAAACCAAAGGAGCTACAAACTGAGCTAAAGAAGCTATATCATTTTGAGGTCCCATACTATAGGGTGGTTAGAGGTAGAGAGAAAGCACTTGACAGGATACATGGGGCATGGGATGAAAGTTATGATTTGCTTCCCACATATCGATCGAGCTTTTGAAATCAATGCCTGGTAGTATTGTTGAGTTGGATGTTGAAGATTTCAAGGGTGACAAGTGCTTTAGGAGGTTCTTTGTTGCTCTCAAACCATGCATCGATGGTTTCTTGGAAGGGTGTAGGCCCTATCTTGCCATGGACGCTACTCACTTGACAGGACGGTCAAGGGGTCGGTTGGCATCGGCTGTTGCAATTGATGGACATAACTGGCTATATCCAGTGGCATTTGGTGTGATTGAGACAGAATCCGAGGAGAGTTGGACATGGTTTGTTCAAAACTTGAAGAAAGCTATTGGTACTCCTACAGGTAATGCATATTCAGCACTAATGTAGTGCATATTCAGCACTAATGTAATGCATATTCAGCACTAACGTATCCTTTTCTTGTGAATTCAGATTTGGTCATTAGCACAGATGCAGGCAAAGGTATAGAATTGGCTGTTGATAAAGTGTACCCAGGAGTGGAGCACGAGAGAATGCATGCGGCATTTGTGGAAGAACATGAAAAAAACATACAATGGGCCTTTCTTTGCGCAGCATATGTGGGCAGCAGCCAAGACCTATACGAGTAGAGAGATACAACTACCACATTCATAAGATTGAAGAGAAGAGCCCTGCTGCCATGATGTGGTTGGATGACTATCATCCATATGTGTGGAGTAGGGGGAAATTCATATCAGATTGCAAGGTTGATTATATCAACAATAACCTTTCCGAGAGTTTTAATAGTTGGGTGTCAAAAGAAAAGGATAAACAGATTGTGGACATGTTTGATACCATAAGGCGGATGATTATTGGCAAGTTTGATGTGAGACGAAGGATTGGGGAAAAGATGAAGGGCACAATTATTCCAAAGATCATCCATGGTCTCAATGCAAGAAGCAAGGAAATCAAGAACCATGATGTTTTACCATGCGGAGGTTTGACAGCCGAAGTAAGCGTGTCCTTGGTGAGGTATGGAGTCAATTTGGAGGAGAAAACTTGTACTTGTAGAGCTTGGCAAGTCACTGGAAAGCCTTGCAGCCATGCTTTGGCTTTCATTTCCACGCTTACAAGAGAGGTGAACATGGAGGAGTTTGTCCATGAGTACTACTCCGTCGAAAGGTTCAAAAAGGCATATGCGGGTACATTCAAACCAATGACTTCAAAGCATCAGTGGGAACATATTGATATTGGTTACAAGATCAAGAAGCCAAAATTGAGAAGAAAACCTGGGAGGCCTAGAGTAGCAAGAATTAAAGCATCCGATGAGGGTGGCTCTAGCAAGAGAATGAAATGTACTGAGTGTCATGAAAGTGGTCATATAGCTAAGTATTGCCAAGGTGGTCTCACAGCTACTCAAAAGAGAAGGCTCATACAAGATGGACAAGGTTCCAATGAACCAAGTGCTGCAAACACAACAAAGTAAGTCATTGCTGAATTTGCTAAATTTCATGCCAATTTCTTACTATTTACTTGCTCACTCACATACTTCTTATTTTGAAGTGCAAGTCCTACTACTACTACTATAGATGACATTGACTTGGGAGGAGGAAGACCACCATCGGGAAGGGGAAGGGGAAGAGGAAGGGGAAGAGGACAACAACCGAGAGGAGGAGGACAACAAGCAAGAGGAGGGCGGCGAGGAAGGGGCGAGAGGAAGTGGAGGACGTCTTGCTCGCATGGTTTGGTATTGACACTTGAATGTGTTGTTATTGGAATATACTGGTGGTCATCTTGGACTTGACTCGGTCATTTTGTTGGACAAGTGTTCCTTATTTTGTTAGACATGTTTGTGTGCTTGAACCATGTTATTGATGTACTTTTCTTCAATATGATTGACGTCGTTTGAAACAATTGTGAAAAACAGCAAAAATGCTGCTGAAATGCTGCCAAAATTATGTCCAAATTTCTAGCATTCTAAATTTTAATCTGTCCAAAATTTGAATTTTTACAAATCAGATCGTAATTATTTTTTTCTTATCAAAATCTGTCCCTGTTTCGAAACTTGAAAGAATTGCAATTTGTCATGTCAAAATTGTGGTAAAATCGCAAAGGGGCAATTTCGTCTTTCTCTATGAAACTTACCACCGTTAACCCATCTAAACGGACTTGTGGTACAAGTGTTGTTCGCATTCAAAAACTGATGGTAAACATGCAAAATCTGAAAATCGATGGTTAAAACGCAATTGCTTTTCAAAACGATGGTTGTCTTGCAATTGCCCCATTTAGTATCCGTTCTGCTCCACGGTTCTGTAATTGGGCCGAAAGGTAACGTGGAATCACGTAAACTGGAAAGAATGCTCGTTCATGTGTTTTGGGCCAAAAAGTCGTACACGGCTTCCCCAGCGTTGAGTTGAGTCCACGCAAATTCAGATTGAGATTGAAGTCCCGTGATTTCGGCCTTTAGAGGTGCTGCCCGTCTGGGCTTCAGACTCGAGCCGACGACGTACAGCGGTGGACAAAAAATTAGTACCGCATCGGTCCGCCAGGTGCCGCTTCCGTCACATGTAAGGCGCTGTCTGAGTCAGGCCTCACACCGTGCGGCACGCACGGTTCTTTGCAAAATACCAATGTGAAATGAAATTGCCAAAAGCTCAGGCACCTTCAACCACCAGGTATGCACAAAGCTAAAAATTCTTCTAAGCCTTCCCGTAATACGAAATTGTGAACACGGAATCATGCTTTCTCCTCGTTACCGTTCAGCTTGGTGCAGCTGGTATCGTTGCCACCTCATATCGTGCGGCAAGCACGGTTCAATGCAATCAAAACATACATGGCTCTTTCCAACCTGCGACATGTCAGGTTCGGCCTTTTTGTTTTTGTTTGTTTCTACTGATTAGGAAAAAGCTGGCACGATTTTTCCCCCATATTACTGTCACGATTTATTTTACATATTTGGTCCTTAATTTTGTTCGTCCAGAAAACCGTAATTGTGATATGCGAGCAAATGGACTAAATTCTCCTTTGTCAGTCTGAAGAAACTCTAGCTCAACTAATAACCTCTACTTAATGTTAAACTGAGTTCAAACTTCAAATAAGAACACAATCGAACCCACACGGCAGCACACGGTGGGGGTGCTGAATTCAATTGTTGACATCTTTTTTTCTATTTTCTGGGATTTTTTAGCTCATGAGTGCATAAATTTAGCTTATGGGGTGCATATATGGTGAAAAAGAGAGAAACATACATATTCTCTCCATTCTTTTATTGTTGATGTTAGGACAGGATTCCTAGTTCAACTCTGTCTGAACGTCATCAAAAGAAAAACAGAGGAGTAACTGATTTTGTTGTTTTTGTGTGGGTGCAGCCGCACCCCTAGGATAGCGTAGCTTCGCCACTCACAGCACAACAGCGGGATGGAGGATCATCAACGCAGCAGGATGACTAGGTATAACCAGCGCTCCCAGTCTCGAGCAAACGGTTCATATTGAAATCATTAGTTTTCTTTTATCTAAAAAGTATTGAAATCATCTCCCTGTTAATGAAAGACATGTTCGCGAAAAAAAATACTGAAATCATGAGTTGCAGTAGTGTACTGGTGTCACAAAAAAGTACTGGAGCAGTGGAGCTGGGGATCGGAGTGGTCATCGGACTTGAGAGAGAAAGGGAACACCGATCCCGGGCCCGACGACGGCTTGCTCAGCAAATCAAGCCAGATAAATCTTCACTTTGTTATGATGATGTCCCCTCCCTCGCGCCATGGGGTACGCCGGCTCTGCTCTCACGGTGCCGGGTGCCAGAGATCCGTCGGCCTGCCGTGAGCAAGCGCCAAGCGATGACGCAGTGCCCCACGGATGCACGGATGCTGTACCTCGGCCAGAACCACGCGTTCCTCGCCTCCACGTTTCAAGGTCGTGCTCTCGCTGTTGCTGCTCAGCCAGCTCACCCGCGCGACCTCGCCGCCTCCTCCGGCGACAATGTCTTTCTAGTGCCGCGAATATAAGACGAATATAACAGACTCTGTTGTGCCCGGCATGCAGCGAGCTATGATCGGTCGTGCCGGTAAATGGCGCTGGCCGGCGAGGAGCCGGAGCAGGTTTACTGGACTGCCGCGCGCGTTCTAAAATTTGGTACGATTGCTAGTACAATACACTCGTTCTTATGATTTCTAATCGTCTTCTGCCGTTCTGCGTTCTCAAACACGCCTCTGTTCAGGAAATGATGTTGGTCCCGACAACATACCGTAGCTCAAAACTGGTGGTCGGAAAATCATCATTTCTAAATGTAGAGAGCAGTGACGTTTTCGACCACCCTATGCTGAAACGAATTCATATGGTCTGCCTTTCCCTTTGTATGGCAAAGTTTGCCTTGGCCAATCTTTGCCTCTCATCCTGGAAGCAACGGTGGCCACCAATTATACTAATTCCAGCTGTATGCATCTCCGTAGATTAAGGAAGCTATTTTCTTTTTGAACTTTTGGGGAAGGAGATTTATTCTCTTAAACTACATAAAATTCATTCCTTCCCCTTTCGGAAGGAGACTTTTGAACCCATACGATCCCATGTTTTTTAATTGTTTGTATGTTGGTTGGACAAATTGAGTTGGACTTGTACCGGCAAGGATTGAGTAAAGGCAATCTTTGCCATACCTCTAGGAAAGGCAGAGGATACGAACATTTTCTTTCCCCCACGGACCGTCAGGGGTCCTGGAATTTGGGACGAACTTTAGTAGACCTGTTACACGTTCCAATGTAATTTCTCATGATTTTTACTCTCACCTTCTGTGCTCTCTACGTGCGATGTTTTCTTATACGCTGACGGGGATCGATTTTATTTCTGTAGATCATTGGCATATGCCTTGCCGCTTGCCCAGTCGCCCAAAATTTCCAGATCCAGATCAAAATTCACGTATAAAGGGAAATGAATAAAGAGAGCTCATGAATAAACATCTAAACATCGCAACAATGGTTTCACCTCCAGCATCTAAGAGCATACAAAGCACCATGAGCAACGGATCAACATCTTTTTATTAAGCCTTGCTCGTTTCAGCAGGAATAGGTTACAAAATGCTGGTACCCTCTTATATTTTCTGAAGAGAAGTTGAAAAGGACTGTCCTATATCTGTCCCACTTAAACGGTAGTTACAAAACAGGATACACAAACAAAACGGGTCAGAAAAGAAAAAAAACCGAGATCATATCATCATTTACGCCAAACCTAGCTCTTAACTCTCCAAGTCAGATCCCAATAACCATTTTACAAGGAAGAGGCAGAAGGAGCACGGACATCAAAATGTGGGATACTGCAACACTCCCACGCAGTTATGAAGGACCACTGCAGAAGCAGAACCTGGCTCCTGCAACAGGTCAAATCTTTCAAAGTTTGCATCAAGAAAGTGAAACAACTTATAAAATCTTAAGTGTGGTCAAACAAGGATCAAAATGATGCAAAAAGAAATCTATTCAAATACAAGCAATGCTTATGCTCGGGTTATCTCAGAAAACAAAAGTAGTTCATTCCAAACATGGACCGTGAAATGTTGTAGCAAAACTAGTTAAATCCTTGTGGTTGAGCTATCAATAAATTTGCAAGATTGCAGCTAGTACAAACACAAAAAAGCAGGACTGAGCGTTTTAGTGTATATGCTATCTTAACAGCAAAGCACCAGTAGTCCAAAAGAAGCATCTTCCCTCTTACCGTGAATGCCTTATGGCCATAAATATCTCTTGCAGAGAAGCATTACTTCAGAATTCCACATTAACACCGCAGAGTGTGCATTACTTGCTGTCAATCTCGTTATCTTCATCGTAATCATCGTATTCATCTTCATCATTTGATTCATCAAAATCGTCTTGATCCTGGAAGTGCTTAAAGAGTGACATATGGGCTTATCGTGGTTTAGAAGAGACAGCATCAGGTTTGTCGAGAATGCATACCTCATCATACTCATAGCTAGCAAAAGTATTCCCTGTGTCATCTTCATTTTCTGAATCTGAGCTATCCTCCTCTTGTTCATCATAGTACTCAATACCCTGTTTAGTTGCAAATGAATAATTAGTCAAGTAATGAATAAGATTCTTAATGAAGAGAAGATATACTATAACTAGGGCAACAACAATTATCTGCCTCACATCCTAGGGAACACGAAATAATTCCGAGCGAAAAAGTAAGGCACCACATATGCCATAATGCTGTGGTAAATATTTCTATAACCCTTGATGTAAAGGGTTGGTATGTTCAATAATTACATACCAAATCCAACTTCATCTGCTTCATATTTCTTTCGAGTTCAGCTATGTGCTGGCTGAGTGCCTGCATGACAAGTCATGAGTTCAAAGGAAATATAAGAAGATGATAGTGTTATGCAGAAGATTTTTCAATTCAAACACAAATACAGAAAAAATCCCTTGGGCCAACCAACCTCATGGCGTTGCATTGCAACTGCACGTTTTAATGCCTTAGCCTTTGTTAATAGATTCCTCGGCCTAATATTAATAGGCCTCCGATAGTTCTTCCCACGGTAAAAAATGAGTGCATAACCCTTTGGAATTCTTTCAATTGCAACAAGTATACCACCACTCTCATACTCCAAAAGCCGCGCTGTCTCCTGAACAAAGGATAGTGTCTTCTGCTTAGAAATCAATTTCACAACTTCCCTGTGTTTCCAATGCAAATGCATATTTTCAATGACACCATCAAAGACACCACGAACTCCTGAAATTCATAACAGAGGACATTCGGTCAATAGAACAATGGAGCAAGTTCGGAGATGATTGTTCACGAAACTTACCGAGGGGCAAGTATGATTTCAGCCGTAAACCAATCCTACGGAAAACAGATTTTTCCTCATCAGTAATCATTTCTTGATCATCTGAAGGATTGGCAAGTACCATAGAAGCTTCAATCCTTGATAGTAACCGTTCTGCTCTATGTATTTTTGCCTGAGCCTGCATATTGGAAGAGCAAATCAGGGGGCAATAATTACAAGCTAAAGGAAACAGAGCTAAGAAAAAAACACTACTGCATACATAGACATAATGAATAAAGTGTTAACTAAATTAAAGAGAACACTGAAACGAAATAGAGTAAGTAGTGGGAAGCCCATTTGTTAGCTACAGCAATACAAGACAAGCATATTAAGTTTTCTTACAATAGAAAGCTTGTGTTCAAGTTTCCTGAAAAGCTTCTCCTTTTCTGATCTAAATGATGCTTCTTTCATTTCTTCATGTTCCTTAGCAGTTACTTCTCGTCCCCAACGAGCTTGGGCCTCCTGAAATTCAGCAAGAGTGCCAGCAAGAGCGTGCCCATCTAACCCATCATCAAGAGGTTGTGCAATTGAAATGTTTCTTCTTTGCTCTTCTGCACTCTGAATATCTTTTGTCAACTCCTCCCTTTCAGCCAATGCAGCTGCAACAGACGCTGGGAGGAAGTCTTTTCCACGATATATTACAATGTAAAATTTATTTCGAAGAAGGAGGGTACCCCCTGTTAGATTCTGAAGGAGCATGAAAAGGAAATTTATAAGAAATTATCTACTTCATGAAGCCCTTTTAATTTAAATGGACATATGGTGCGTCAACAGAATTAATGACAAAAGAGTTAGAGCTGTACATGGTAGCGATAAATAAAAGTTAAGAGGCAGCAATCCAGTCAGGATGAAACACTATGACAAAAGTTGGGGCTCATTCTATATAGGTGTAGTATGAAACATATTTCCCAAGACTGAAAGTAAAGGCGGTGTCCTAGTAAACATAAGTGCATTGCTTTGCTGGTCTAGCAGACATGATACAGACAGGAACCAAGTTTCATGTTCCCAAATGATTAGTGCATGTTTTTAGGAATTTTCAATTTGCTTATAATAGTTTTCATTTAATTATTTTTACAAAGTTACCAAGCAAATTTGGACTAGTGCCTCTACCCTTTCAGTTGCCTTAGTTTACAATCCAACTGCATTTAGATGATACATTCAGTAGTAATGAGCTTTGGTGCTATGCATATATGAAATGTTGTAAAGTGATAATGTCAATAATGCTGGGAAAAAAATCAAAAGCAAGCGATTTGAACTCAAACCTTTATTTCTTCAGCCATTATCTTATTGTTTGTATTCTGTATTCCACGTTTGACAGCTATTTTCACCACCAGACTCTTTTCCCAGAGCTTAACAATTGCTGCTGCCAATCCTTGATGATTCCGGTTCCTCCCTTCAATTAAGTTTAGCAAGGTATAAGCAGGTGTTTGCTGCCAATAGGTAAAAGCTATGACAGGGGAAAGTGATATGCATACTGTCAAAAGCAGTACCTAGAGCAAAATGGCATGGTAGGTCCCTTGCTAACTTGCGCAAATTAGTCAGCTCTGCGTTGGTAAGTGTCGAACGCATTCCAGTTGGAAGGACCCTATATGGTGTTTTATAACCAGGGATTGTTTGAGGTAGCAAGTCAGCATCCACTGGTAAAATACCTGTTCCCCACCAATCCACAAAACGAGGACCCAACTCATCAAGCATTTGATTGAACTCTAGCTCTTCCTCTGTCATGTCCTCAGTATTATGCATGTTCATTCCAGACACAATTGCATGATTCACAGCAGAATTCTTCCCCTGATTATCACTCTCAGCAGGGCTGGAGGCATCTGGGATGAACAATGCACCACCTTCCCCCTTCACTGGTGATGAGGCACCATCCAGAGTTTGGGATTTCACAGGCCTTTTGTAATTGCTACCCCGGTAAACCACCATTACACTTCCAGACCTCCATATGATCAAGCCTCCAGTGCGCCGCTGATCAATGCACATGAGACATCATGTAAGGAATCCATTTTGGGAAGAGAACCAACAACTCTACAAATCCTCGAATCAAGCACAATAAATAGAACAATGCAAGTTCAATTTCCATTAATAATCATCACTAAATTTGACAGTACTCGTGGACTAGCTGCCAGTGCCTTGTAATTTGAGAATGAGACAGAGGACAGGGGCTCTATGATGCAAACCTCAACAAGCTCATGAGCAGTCTTCATGTCATGCGCAAGGTCCTCGTGGAACTTGAGCCGGACCAGTTCCGACTTCCTCCAGGCGTCATGGATCTTCTCCACGATGGCCTGCGTGACCCCGGCCTTGGGCACGGTGATGCGGTCGCGCAGAGTCATCCCAATCCTGCGCAGCCGCCGCAGCTCCTCGTCCTCGATCGTGAGCTCGGCCAGCGTGGGCGCCTTGACCCGCCTCCGCTTGGCCCCATCCTCCTCGTCGTCCCCCCGAACACCCGCAGCCGCCTCGTCCCGCTCCCACGGGAGCACGGCCTCGTCGAAGCTGGAGGCGGCGAACTGTCGGTCGGGGCGCGACCAGCTGCGGTCGAGCAGGTCGCTGAGGCGCTCGGTCCCGTCGAGCGGGGCGGTGGTGGCCGTGGACGCGGCGGAGGGCTCGTCGTCATCGGTGCCGAGGCCGAGGTTGCGGAGGCGGTGGACGATGCGGTCGATGGAGGTGGAAGGGGCCGGGGCGGGAGGCGGCTGGGAAGGGTCGGTAGGGGCCCACTTCTTCAGCCACGGAGAGCCGTTGCTGGGGGCAGGTGGGGCGGTGCGGTTCCCGCCGGAGGAGGGCGAGGCGGCGGCGGCAGTGGAGGAGGAGGCGGGGCGGGAGGAGGAGAGGAGGCGGAGCGGGAGGAGCCGGAGGTGCGGGCGGGAGGAGAGGCGGGAGGAGAGGCGGAAGGAGTGGTGGAGCGGGAGCTCTGAGAATGCCATGGAGGCGGAGGGGGAGGCGGGGAGCGGTGTTCGGGGGTTTATCACGGTGGCGCCATGGATTGGGTGCGAGGCTTCAGGCCTGTCAGGTTTTGGGGCGCGGATAAGGGGTGACGGGATTTTTTTTTCTTTGCCTGTCTTTGATACTGTAGTTTGATTTTTGAGGACACATTTTTTGCTTGTTTACGTACATGAATTATGACGTGTTTACAATTTCTACTGGGTTTGTGTGTATTTCTTGAAATGGGTTCTTGTGAAAATTGTAAACTGGGACGAGCGTCTGAAACTCTGAATCGTCTGCCAATTATCACTTGCTTTGGCACTTGAGCTCTGATAACTTGTTCTATGTTTCTACCTCTCTTTATCAGCAGTGTGAACTAGTGTCATTCCCGGTCCTGGGTTTGTTTGTATCAGTTTTTAGATGTGTCACTTTGCAATCACGAAGTCTACATCCAATTGCCACAGGAAACATCTAAAAACTAGTGTGAACTCTGAACGTATCACGAAGTCTACATCCCGGTAAATTTATTCTGTAGGCAAATTCACGCGGCCAACCTCGAAACGCAAGGCTGATGGTAACGCCGGTGATATGGCAGCAGCATACACGTCTCATCTCACAAGGAGCACCAGTGTTGTGCTGTGACGCGTGCCAAGAAGCGAGAGATGCCAGAACACTACTCCGCGAGGAGCTGTTGGTCCACGCATAGCAAATGGCAAGGAATGATCTTCTTCGCAACGGAGCTACTCCTTGTTTTTTTAGTTGTCATACTCATACCTGCACGGGGGCGGGGAAGACTCGGATGACCACGCGGCGACGAGGACTGGACAATTGGATCGTTTCTTTCGTGCGCCAAGAACATCACGCTCACAATTAAAATTCTTACAATAAATACATCAAATAATTGTTCCTAATTTGAGTAGAAAACTCAGTAATACATTAATACACTAATAATTCACTACTACCTCCGTCCCATTGAAAGTGTCGTTTTAGACTTTTAGACATTGTTCTTTGATTGTTCGTCTTATTCACAAAATTTTTGTAAATGTTATATATTTTTTTCTAACTTAATTTATCATTAGTGATACTTTAATAATAATGTACTTATTTTTATATTCTTATAAATTTTTTGAATAAGACAAGCGGTCAAACGTGAAATTTGAAAAATCAAAAACGACACTTTCAATGGGACGAGGTAGTAGTACTCTATAACAGTAAATTTTACTGTACTCTATAACGGTATGCAGTGATGACACTTGTGGAATCGAAAAGCATAGCCACAGCGCCGACTCATTGAAACATCAGTGACGTTGTTCCCGCCCCCAAATGGCCATACGTAAACTCACAAGTAGCCGCCGATCGAAGTGACATCTGGGGTAGCTCGAACATTACGTACAGGACAACAACAAACTAGTACTAGTAAGCAGTAAAAAGCATCCGCAGCATTAGCAAGTATTATCGGATATCAACCGGTAATTTCCACCGTCGTTGTAGCCAGCATGTAAAGAGTAGAGACTGGAGAATAATCGGGGTTCATCGAAACGTTGCACTTCACCGTACCGTGTCAGCCTGCCGGGGACTATAAACCGAAGGCTCTGCTGGGTTGACGGAAATGCTTGTTCAGCGTAGATCGGCAGCTGCTGCCACAAGCGCTCCCTGCTGGAACAATGACGAGCTGACCCAACAGAAGCAGCAGCAGGCGCGCCACACCCAGGAGCCAGAGCACGTACCCGGCCAGTGCGGACCCGGCTTGGACGACGTACGGCAGCTCGCTCCCTACCACGGAGAACACCACCATGGATGCACCAAGCAGCATCAGCAAATGGCCGCGGATGTCGCGGCGCGGAGGTTGGCGTGGAAGGTGGAGGGGGAACTCCTGATGATGGCTACTTGCCATCTTCTGCTGTATCTTGGAATACTACTGCAAACAGAACTTAGCTTGTCAATGTTCCCCGGGTCCGGCACCTGGTTTGGCCTGGGCGTGCCCGCCACCAATATATAGGCAGCTGGGGTTAGTGTTCCTGAATCCCAATAGCATATGCTTTGCATTATTATTGTATGCCGTCAGTCGTCGGATGTGCTCATCAATTTCCAGTGAAGTCCGAATGGCCGAGTGAGCCCGTTCCTAGAACATGCGCTCCACACGCCCGAATGGCCGCGTACGCACGTCAAATGGAACGATCATATCATCCCTGTCGACTTGCTTGCTGGCGGCGTGCAAGAGAGAATGCTCTGCTCGATGGCGTGCATGCTGATCTGAATCGACTTGCTTGCTGCGAGTGCAAGGGATCCGATTCGACCGCCTTGTTGTCAGTACGAGGTGATGACTTGTTTTGGTAACGTCCGGCCAACTTTTATGTATGTTCTCTGCAAGACTGCCGTAAAGTTGCATTCGATTTTATTGGTGCATATATTTCGGCGGCCGGTGCTCAAGACTAACTCTGCAAGA
>JAUNZO010000516.1:0-210313 GCA_031894775.1 Chloris gayana
GTGAAAGTGCATCTAGGCCCCTCATTTTTTTTTGGATGATTGATATCAATACAATTAAATTTGGAACTAATGCTTTCATGAGAATGTGTGTAGTGAATATCCAAAGCACATGAAAGTCTAGCAAGCACAATTAAAAAGGAGAAAAGAATTGCAAAATGCAATAAATGGAGAATTTGGAAAAGACCTCTCTCAAAGCTTGTGCCTCGCTTTATTTGTTTGCTTTGAGTCATAGGGATGCCGTACTATAAAGAGGGATGCAAATCACAAACGTGGCTAAGAATGGAGATGCTCACAAACTCAAGAAATCCCCTCCAAACCCATTCTTTCCGAACCCATCGGAAGCTCCGGTGTGGTACCGGAAGTTCCGGTAGGCTTACGGAGAGTTTTGCTCTCGGGTAAGGCCATACCGGAAGTTCCGGTCCCCGGTACCGGAAGTTCCGGTAGGCTTACGAGAGTTTTGCTCTCGGGTAAGGCCATACCGGAAGTTCCGGTCCCCGTACGGAAGTTCCGGTAGGCTTACGAGAGTTTTGCTCTCGGGTAAGGCCATACCGGAAGTTCCGGTCCCCGGTACCGGAAGTTCCGGTAGGCTAACAGAGAGCTTTGAGCTCTCCGAAATGCCATACCGAAGTTCCGATACGGCACCGGAAGCTCCGGTGCGGTCCAGTTTTTCCAACCCTAAACCCACGTACCGGAAGCTCCGGTACTCCACCGAAGTTCCGGTGCGGGCCGAAGTCCAGATCTAACCCTAATTCGAACCATACCGGAAGTTCCGATACGCTATCGGCAGTTCCGGTGCGGGGTTTTCAGACAGAGCCAACGGCTCTTTTTGGGCTGTGGTATATAAGCCACACCCCCTCTCTATTCACTCTCTCTTGCACAACTCCGAACCAATACACACTTGAGCTTCACTCCATCTACTCCAAATCCTCTCCAAAAGCAAAAATTCCATCCTTGAGCTAGGATTTGAGTGAGAGACTTTGAGCAAGTGTTTGAGAGACTTGATTCCATTCTTGAGCATCTTCACTCCCGTCAAGCTTGTGATTTGGATTTGTTACTCTTGGAGCTTTGAGCTCCTAGACGGCTAGGCGTGCTCGTGACCTCCCAACTTGTGTGGTGACGCCCGAGAAGTTTGTATTGCCCGTCCCGGAAGGGACATTGATAGTGGAAAACTCAAGCTCAACCTTGGTGGTGACTTGAGGGAGAAATAGGGTTGAGAGAAACCCGGTCCTTGGTGGACTTTCTCAACGGAGACGTAGAGTCCTTGGTGGGCTTGAACTTCGGTGAAAAATCCGTGTCTCTTGTGCTCTCTCCCTTTTACTTGCGCGTTGTTGTTTATTTACTAGGTTGCTTGTTAGTTTTCCGTTGTGCCTTTAAATTCCTAGAATTGCATAGGGTTGTTCCTTCCGTTCTTGCAAACACTAGAATGGTGTAGGGTTTAATTCCGCATTTATCACCCCTGCACCGGAAGTTCCGGTACCCTACCGGAAGTTCCGGTATTTGACGTTTTCGTCTTAGTGTTGTTTCGCAGAAAATTTTAAGTTCGCCTATTCACCCCTCCCCCCTCTAGGCGACTTTCAATTGGTATCGGAGCGGGTATCTTCGTTGAAGCCTCACCGCTCGAAGATCAAAGATGGCAAATGATAAAGAGGCAACGGGTAGTGGTGAAGCACCACCTAAGGTAGCCGGTGAAAGGGGTCATGAGACCGCACCGGGGATGCCGAGAGATGGAAATGGAAAAGGGCCTGCCCAAGGTGGAGATGTGCTTAGTGCTTTGCCGATGAGCTACAACAGAACACCATACTCCTATAGTGATGGAAGAGATGAGCATATTGGACCCGGCTCCGAAAGACTACCATACTTTGATGGTCAATACTTTGATCATTGGAAAACAAAGATGCTACTACATTTAGATTCAATGCATCAAAATGTGAGAAATGTGACTCAAAATGGATTCCTATGGGAATGTAGAAGCAAGCCAACCGCACAAGACTTGTTCAATGTTAGGTGCAATGTGGCGGCAGCTAGTGCTCTCGTATCCGCGCTTAGTCCCGCCGAGTATGAGAAGATAACCGGAATGGAGGATGCCCATCAAATTTGGTTGAAGCTTGAATTGGTTCATGAGGGCATTGATAGTGTGAAGGAGTCTAAGCTAGAAGGGCTTAGAGAAGATTTTAACTACTTTGTCATGAGGTCGGATGAAGGGTCAAGGGAAGCCCATGATAGGATGATGAGGATAGTGAACATGAGAAGACCACTTGGAGAAAAGGTGTTAGACTTGGATGTGAATAGAAGGTTGCTACAAGCCTTGCAAGCATGGGATGCCAACATAGTGTCCAACATAAGGGACAAAGATGGCTTTAGATATTTCACCACCGATGAAGTGATTGGAAAGGTGCTTTCCCAAAAACAGCAAATTGACCAAGGGAATAGAATCAATGCTTTGCTTAAGAACAAGGAAAAGGCTAGTGGGAGCAAGAATGATTTGGCTCTTAATGCCGAACAAGAAAAGAAAAAGAAGGTGGTTGAGGAAAGTGATGATGATAGCGATGATGAAATGGCTCTCTTTTTGAAAAGATTCAACAAGCTTATGTCAAAAAGGAGCTCCAAGAAAAATGACCAAGACAAGAGCAAATTGAGGAAGGCCAAGAACAAGTGCTATATTTGTGGAGACAAAGGTCACTTCATGGCGGAGTGTCCGGAGAACTACAAGAACAAGCAAAACAAGAAGGGAGACAAGAAATACAAGAAGCATAGAAAGTACCGTCGGGGTGAAGCACACATTGGACAAGAATGGAACTCCGATGGATCATCTTCCTCCTCCGAGTCGGAATCCGATGAAGAGAAGGGAGGCATTGCATCACTTGCTATTGGGCTAACACCAACCAACTCCTCCTTGTTTGGAAGCTTGACCGATGATGAAGATGACACCGGACACAAGTGCATGATGGCAAAAGGCTCTAAGGTAAATGCTAATGGAAGCTCTCAAATTCCTAACATGTTTGATTTGTTGGACATCATTGAGCAGGAAAAGGAGACCAATGAGAGGCAAGAGGAGCTTCTTGAGAAACAAGAGGAAATGCTTGTTCAAGAGAAGCAAAGGGTGCTTGAACTTGAAAAGCTCCTAGAAGTTGAGAGGAAGAAGAATGACGACTTGGTAAAGTCTCTCAAAGTGGTTGAAGAAAATAGTGAGACACTTAAAGTCACAAATGTGTCACTTCAAGAGAAGTGTGATGACTTGCAAAAGGATCACAATTCTCTCAAAGTGCAATTTGAGGAAATTAAGTGTAACACTACTTCCTCTCAATCTTCGTCTTGCCCCCTTTCTAGCAATGAATGTACTAGGTGCAACAAGATTGATGTTGAAGCTTGTACAAGTAACATCAAGACCATTGGTGACTTGAAGAAGCAAGTGCAAGAACTTCAACAACAAGCACAAAAGAAGATGAAGGTCATTGATGATGTCAAGGCCGAGTATGCAAGGGGCGCATACACCAATGTGAGACGATCACATGTGAAGGATGGCATTGGATACAAGCAAGGTGACAAGCATAATGCAAGAATCAACAAGAACGGCACCGAATTCATCAAGTTCACCAAAGAGGGTGAATATCAAAAGAAGCAAGTCAAGAGGGAGAAGCAAATCAAGAACACTAACAAATCTTCTCTTATTTGTGATTTGCGTACTAACGTGCCTAACCCCTCTTGTGCTCTCTTTTATGATTTTAATGCGACCTATGTGCTAATGAGAAACAAACATGGTCGTGTCTATGCAAAATATGTTGGGCCACGCAACAAGACCCACAAATCTTGTGTGTGGGTGCCCAAGACACTTGTTACTAATGTGAGAGGACCCAAGCAAATTTGGGTACCTAAAAACAAAGCATAAATTGTTTTGTAGGAATACTCCTCCGGTGGTTCATCATGGGTGGTCGATAGTGGATGCACCAATCATATGACCGGAGACAAGAAAATGTTCGAATCCTTTGAGCCAAGCAAAGAAAGAAATGAGTATATCACCTTTGGAGACAACGGAAAAGGCTATGTGTTGGGTTATGGTAACATTCCTTTAACTTTTCCGCATTCACTTTCGAAGGTTATGTTTGTGGATAACGTTGACTTCAATTTGTTGTCTATCTCACAACTTTGTGGAATGGGCTACAATTGCTTGTTCAACGACAAGGGTGTGATTGTCTCAAGGAGAAGTGATGGCTCGATTGCTTTTGAGGGTGTGCTCAAAGGAAAGCTTTATGTTGTGGATTTCACCGCGGATAAAGCAAAACTTGACACATGCTTGGTTGCAAAGTCCGACATGGGATGGTTGTGGCATAGACGACTAGCCCATGTCGGTATGAGAAATCTTCACAAACTCCAAAAGGGCGGTCACATTCTTGGACTAACGGATGTTTGCTTTGAGAAAAATAAAATTTGCGAGTGCATGTCAAGCCGGAAAACAAGTTGGAGCACCACATCCATCCAAGAACATAGTGACAACCACATGGTCGTTGGAGATGCTTCACATGGACCTCTTCGGTCCCATTGCAATTAGCATCGGCGGTAACAAATATGGACTTGTTATTGTTGGTGATTATTCTCGCTTCACATGGGTATTCTTTTTGTGTGATAAAGGTGAAGTAAAGGACGTACTCAAGACATTCTTGAAAAGAGCACAAAATGAATTTGAAGTGAAGATCAAGGCCATAAGGAGTGACAATGGCACCGAGTTCAAGAACACTCAAGTTGAAGAGTACCTTGATGAGGAGGGCATCAAGCATGAGTTTTCGGCACCCTACACACCTCAACAAAATGGGGTGGCCGAAAGAAAGAACCGCACACTCATAGAGATGGCAAGAACCATGCTTGATGAATACAAGACCTCCGATCGTTTTTGGGCCGAAGCAATCAACACCGCATGTCATGCCTCAAACCGGTTGTATCTTCATCGACTCTTGAGGAAAACACCATACGAGCTACTAACCGGTAAAAAGCCTAAGATCTCGTACTTTCGAGTTTTTGGGAGCAAATGCTTCATGCTCAACAAGAAACCCAAGACTTCAAAGTTCTCCCCTAAGGTTGATGAAGGTTTCTTACTTGGGTATGGTTCAAATTGTCACGCCTATCGTGTCTTCAACAAAACCACCGGTTGTGTTGAAGTTTCACGGACGTGACGTTTGATGAATCTAACGGCTCTCAAGGGGAGCAAGTTGTTATCAATAATGCAGATGTTGAGGCTCCTAGGTAAGCAATCAAAAGAATGGCACCTGGTGATGTGAGACCGCAAGAACCACAAAGTAATCAAGATCAACCTCCTCCTCAAGTCAAGACCAACAATGCACTAATCATGATCAAGTGGATCAAGATCAAGAAGTTGGTAATGAAGATCATGCTCAAGCACAAGATGATGAACCCACATCGCATGATCAAGAGGTTGAACAAGACGGCGGTCAAACAAGCTCACATCCACCACACCCAAGAGTGCACCAAAGTGTGCAACGTGATCACCCCGTGGAACAAATCCTTGGAGACATAGAAAAGGGGGTAATCACTCGTTCTCGTGTTTGTAATTTTTGTGAACATTACTCTTTTGTCTCTTCTTTGGAGCCATTTAGAGTAGAAGAAGCACTCGAGGACTCGGATTGGGTGATGGCCATGCAAGAAGAATTGAACAACTTCACAAGAAATGAAGTTTGGACTTTAGAAGAAAGACCAAGAAGCAAGAATGTTGTGGGCACCAAGTGGGTGTTCCGCAATAAGCAAAATGAAGACGGCGTTGTAACGAGGAACAAAGCAAGATTGGTGGCAAGAGGATATTCACAAGTAGAAGGATTGGACTTTGATGAAACCTATGCCCCCGTGGCAAGGCTTGAATAAATAAGAATACTACTTGCCTTTGCCACTCACCACAACTTCAAGTTGTACCAAATGGACGTGAAGAGTGCATTCCTAAACGGGCCAATCAAGGAAGAAGTATACGTGGAGCAACCACCGGGCTTTGAAGACCCCAAGTATCCTAATCACGTATATAAACTCCATAAGGCGCTCTATGGGCTTAAACAAGCACCAAGAGTATGGTATGAATGCCTTAGGGATTTCCTTTTGAAAAAGGGTTTTGAAATGGGCAAGGCCGATGCAACCCTCTTCACAAAGCGTTTTGATCATGATATTTTGTGTGCCAAATTTATGTCGATGACATAATATTTGGTTCCACTAACCAAATGTTTTGTGATGATTTTAGCAAGATAATGACCAAGAGGTTCGAGATGTCTATGATGGGTGAGTTGACATTCTTTCTAGGATTTCAAGTCAAGCAACTCAAGGAGGGCACCTTCCTATGTCAAGCCAAGTACACTCAAGACATATTGAAGAAGTTTGACATAGACAAGGCAAAGCCCGCCAAGATGCCCATGGCAACAAATGGCCATCTTGACCTCACCAAGAAAGACAAGCCGGTTGATCAAAAGGTTTTTCGCTCTATGATCGGCTCTTTGCCTTACCTTTGTGCATCTAGGCCCGATATCATGCTTAGTGTGTGTATGTGTGCACGTTTCCAAGCCGCTCCTATGGAGTGCCACATGGTGGCCGTTAAAAGAATCTTGAGATACTTAGTGCACACACCCAACCTAGGACTTTGGTACCCCAAGGGTTCAAAATTCAACCTTATAGGCTATTCCGATGCGGATTACGCCGGGGACAAAGTGGACAGAAAGAGTACCTCCGGGACTTGCCAATTCTTGGGTAGGTCCCTAGTGTCATGGTCATCCAAGAAACAAAATTCCGTTGCACTATCCACGGCCGAAGCGGAGTATGTGGCAGCCGGTAGTTGTTGTGCACAACTATTGTGGATGCGACAAACTCTAAGGGACTACGGTTACAAGTTGAACCGTGTTCCTCTCCTATGTGACAATGAGAGTGCCATAAAGCTAGCTTATAACCCCGTTGAGCATTCGCGCACAAAGCATATAGATATCCGTCATCATTTCTTGAGAGATCATTCTATAAAAGGGGATATTGAGGTGAGCCATGTGAAAACCGAAAATCAATTGGCCGACATTTTCAGCAAGCCCTTAGATGAAAGCCGGTTTTGCTATCTAAGGAGTGAGCTAAATATACTTGACTCTAGCAACGTGGTGTAAAAGCGTGCACATTTGCTTGTTGCTTTATTCGTTTTGGATCTTAAGATGAAATGCATGCTTTCGAAAATTAACTAAGCTTTTTGAAAGCCTTTTTCTTGGTTCTTGACCAATAGGTCAAATCTTGTCAAAATGTGATCATAGCTTTGTTTGTTGCTTGTATACCGATCACATGATGTCAAGATGCCCCACTAGTCCATCAAAATTATTTTTGAAAACTCCCCCAAAACTTCATCTCCTCCTCTCTGTTTTCCCCCTACCGGAAGTTCCGGTAGGGTACCTGAAGTTCCGGTACGGGACCGGGGCTCGGCGTTTATTTCCCAGTCGGAAGTTCCGGTAGGGGACCGGAGGTTCCGACCGGAGGTCGAACAGAGGACTTTTCCTCTCGGTCGGAAGTTCCGGCACTCTGCACCGGATGCTCCGATCGGGAGTTCACCCTCCGGTATCATGCCCACACCGGAAGTTCCGGTATGCTACCGGAAGTTCCGGTGCGGGTCGTTGACCTAGGGTTTGAGCCCGCACCGAAAGTTCCGGTAGGCTACCGGAAGTTCCGGAGCGGGGCGGCAAGATAAATAGGGGAGCCCGTCCCCTTGAAAGGGACGGCTCCCATTTGAAAAAGACTCCTCCTTTTTCCTCTTCTCTCTTCGGATCTCCATCAACCGGAAGCTCCTCTCAACTTCCGGCGACGGTCTACGGCAAGAATCTCCAAGCTTCTTCCTCCGGTCTTCTCCAAGCACCTAGCTAGAGGAGAAGGTATACCTTCATTGCCTTCACTTCTAGATCTAGGCTTAAATCCTTGAATCCCTAGGAATATTTGATGCTTAGATGTTACTCTAGCAGTTCTAGAACACTAGCATGCTTCTAGGAAGTAATTCCATTGGCTAGATGTGAATTTTTCGCACTCGCTAGGGTTAGGGCTGACCCCTAGTGGAAGTTCCGGTAGGCTACCGGAAGTTCCGGTATGGGTCAGCCCCGACAGATAGGGAACCCGTCGGAGGTTCCGGTACCGTGGGTACGGAGGAGGTTCCGGTACCTTGTACCGGAAGTTCCGGTATCCGGCACCGGAAGTTCCGACAGGGGCCTATCCCGTTAGCATCCTCCTAGCATCTCAAAATTCCCACACCGTGTATGTTGCTCCTTACACATGTTTTCCTCTATGTTAGATGACTCGTGGCAGGAAGCAGACAGTGACCAAGCGTCCAAAGCACCCGCTCAAGGTCATAATGACTCGGACTCGGACTCGGACTTCGACGTGTCGAATCCACGCCTTGTTAAGAGGCAGGCCACGGAACCGGTCATCGGCCTTCCTTCCGTGGTCTTGGCCCCGGCAAGGGCAAAGGTCTTGGAAGGGGCAAAGGAAAGAGCACAGCTAGGAGACCTCCTCCCGCTCCCGTGTCGGATGATGAAGAAGAAAGTGAGGAGGAGGCTGGAAATGTGGGCGAGGATGAGTGGTTTCTCCCCATCGTCCGCAACTTGCAGGAGCACTACAAGTATGAACCGAGGTCACCGGCCGTGAGTGGCAGTGCAGGCTACAATGTGCCTTTCTACAGAGATGAGGTGCAGAAATATAGGAGCAAGTGCCCGTGGCTCAAGGCTAAGGAAAGGGGTGTGGAGGACATTCGCTTTTGGGACCACACCCAAGCCGAGTGGTACAAGGAGGTCCTCAAGTTGAAGAAGAAGACTCATGAGATGAAGTGGATCAGGTGGGACTGGATGGATCGTCAAAATGATCCCGTCTTTGCTCAAATCAAGGCTGAGTGTGCTAGGAGGGATTTGGTGGAGATTATGGGGCTTGAGCATGGGTGGAACACGTAACCGGTGGTTCAGTTCTATACCACTCTTTGGCTTGAGTTCGATGATGACTCCCAGGAGGACTCCATCATGCACTCGGACGCTTGATGGAAACAGGTTCCAAGTCACATATGCTGTGTTTGCACAGTATTCTCGGATTTGGTCATGCCGACGCTATGAAGAACAATGTGAACATGTTTGACCCTCCGGATGATGCAGCTTTGGAGTTCATGTATGACAGCCGCTACGCTCACCCCAAGACGATGATCATTGGGACACACTTCGGGCTGCACCCCGACTACCGTGTTCCGAACAATATGTTCGGATGGACTTTGGATCCTAAGATAGGGGATGCATCTTCTTTGCTGGCAGAATCCAAGACTTTACTCTGTGCCATGCGTCCAGGAGCTGAGCCGTTTTGTGTTTTTGAGCACATTTGGACTTCCATCATCAACCACTCCTACACTCATAAGGCGAGCCTTCCCTTCGCTCCCTTTATTATGAAGATGATGGAGACCGTCACCGGTATGCATTTTGTACATGATAAGGATCACCCCGGACTTCGTCCCAAGAGGTTCCAGCTCTTACCCTCTCGCTCGGGGATCACCAGTGCGACATCGGGCTCCTCCACCACCAGCTCAGCAAGCTGGAGATGCTCCACCTACTTCTTCTCGTCGGACTCGCAGCAAATCCGGATTCATCAGCTCGGTCCTCAAGTCTATCTTTTGTATGTGCAAGGCCAATAGTGAGGACATCTATGAGATGAGGATGGAGCAGCGGCGCATCAATGAAGGACATCACCGATATCTCTCTCACCTAGCTCAGCAGCAGCAGCAGCCACCACCTCCTCCCTTGGACCTTGCACCGATAGTACCTCGGCAGTGGGAGGACCCTTGGGCTCCATATCAGCAGGCCGCGGGAGTGGCGGCACAGGCAGCACAGGCAGCAGCTCGGGGTGGGGAGGGCAGTGGCACCGAGAGTGGAGAGGATGACAGCGCCGAGGATGTTCCGACCGCCTCCGCTCCCCGCTCGAGCACTCGGATCCCGCTCCATGAGAAGGGCAAGGGAGTGGCACGCCCCACGGATGAGGAAGAAAGCGATGAAGAGGACGGCGGCGACGACGACGATGACGACGAGTGATCCTCTCTTGGGCGTTCTAGTTCTTTTCTCCTTTTTGGTGATGTGTTGCCAAAGGGGGAGAAGAAATTTCTATCTATTTATCTTTATATCATTTTTATGATGTAATGAACTATGTGTGTGAGATGGACAAGTGGTTTGGAACTATGGATGATTGTAATAAGTTTAGACTTGTTTTTATTATCTATCTATGTGGTTTGCCTTATGATATGCTTTGTGATTTGTTGTTTCTCTCTTTTAGATGCATTTGTGTGATGATAAAATGCCATATTGCATTGTTTGTGTTTTTTCTTTATTATGGATGCATAGATAAAGGGGGAGCTCCTCATGATTCTTATCTCTAATGTGCACTTGGTATTGTATAGACCAACTCTTAAAATTCAATTTCATGCACATATTAAGGGGGAGCTCATCTTTTATCTTTGCAAGTTGTGCTTGTCAATTCACCTTTTTAGAAATTTGATTGTATTGGCATCAATCACCAAAAAGGGGAGATTGAAAGTGCATCTAGGCCCCTCATTTTATTTTGGTGATTGATATCAATACAATTAAATTTGGAACTAATGCTTTCATGAGAATGTGTGTAGTGAATATCCAAAGCACATGAAAGTCTAGCAAGCACAATCAAAAAGGAGAAAAGAATTGCAAAATGCAATAAATGGAGAATTTGGAAAAGACCTCTCTCAAAGCTTGTGCCTCGCTTTATTTGTTTGCTTTGAGTCATAGGGATGCCGTACTATAAAGAGGGATGCAAATCACAAACGTGGCTAAGAATGGAGATGCTCACAAACTCAAGAAATCCCCTCCAAACCCATTCTTTCCGAACCCATCGGAAGCTCCGGTGTGGTACCGGAAGTTCCGGTAGGCTTACAGAGAGTTTTGCTCTCGGGTAAGGCCATACCGGAAGTTCCGGTCCCCGGTACCGGAAGTTCCGGTAGGCTTACAGAGAGTTTTGCTCTCGGGTAAGGCCATACCGGAAGTTCCGGTCCCCGGTACCGGAAGTTCCGGTAGGCTAACAGAGAGCTTTGAGCTCTCCGGAATGCCATACCGAAGTTCTCGTACGGCACCGGAAGCTCCGGTGCGGTCCAGTTTTTCCAACCCTAAACCCACGTACCGGAAGCTCCGGTACTCCACCGAAGTTCCGGTGCGGGCCGAAGTCCAGATCTAACCCTAATTCGAACCATACCGGAAGTTCCGATACGCTATCGGAAGTTCCGGTGCGGGGTTTTCGGACAGTGCCAACGGCTCTTTTTGGGCTGTGGTATATAAGCCACACCCCCTCTCCATTCACTCTCTCTTGCACAACTCCGAACCAATACACACTTGAGCTTCACTCCATCTACTCCAAATCCTCTCCAAAAGCAAAAATTCCATCCTTGAGCTAGGATTTGAGTGAGAGACTTTGAGCAAGTGTTTGAGAGACTTGATTCCATTCTTGAGCATCTTCACTCCCGTCAAGCTTGTGATTTGGATTTGTTACTCTTGGAGCTTTGAGCTCCTAGACGGCTAGGCGTGCTCGTGACCTCCCAACTTGTGTGGTGACGCCCGAGAAGTTTGTATTGCCCGTCCCGGAAGGGACATTGATAGTGGAAAACTCAAGCTCAACCTTGGTGGTGACTTGAGGGAGAAATAGGGTTGAGAGAAACCCGGTCCTTGGTGGACTTTCTCAACGGAGACGTAGAGTCCTTGGTGGGCTTGAACTTCGGTGAAAAATCCGTGTCCCTTGTGCTCTCTCCCTTTTACTTGCGCGTTGTTGTTTATTTACTAGGTTGCTTGTTAGTTTTCCGGTGTGCCTTTAAATTTCTAGAATTGCATAGGGTTGTTCCTTCCGTTCTTGCAAACACTAGAATTGTGTAGGGTTTAATTCCGCATTTATCACCCTCGCACCGGAAGTTCCGGTATTTGACGTTTTCGTCTTAGTGTTGTTTCGTAGAAAATTTTAGGTTCGCCTATTCACCCCCCCCTCTAGGCGACTTTCACCGAGAAGGAAAGTATGGATGGGGGATTACCTTCTCCGTCAAGATTCCTCCATGCGGTTCTCTTGTTTGCCCTGTCCATGACATTAGCATCCACTACCCCGGCCAGCCGGGGACTGGAACGCTGCGGGCTTGCTGTTGCCCCATGGACTCCGGCCGCCGCCAAGATCCTTGCCTCCTGCGTGCCAGTGGTACTAAACCTCACAGCCGGGTCAGGCGCCCCGACCCTGCCGTCTTGGACATCTGCTTGGTCTGCTCCTCACGAACGGACGGCTGTTGCTGCCCCGACAGCTGGGCCAAACTCTGCTGTGAACCTCCGGACTCCTGTGCACTAGGTAGAACCACCTGTTTATGCTGTTGATTCGATATCTCCCATGTGCTCTGTGAATCGTTGACATGCTGCTGCTGCTCGCCAAACAGAACCGCTGGAGGCTGTTGCTGCCCACCCGGCAAAACCTCCAGCAGCTGCTGCTGCTGCACACCCGGTAGATACGCCTGCACAAGCTGCAGTTCACCCGACAGCTGCCCACCTGACAGTTTATCCTGCCGCTGATGCTTTCCACCTGAAACATGTCCGCCTGGCCTCCCAGACAGCAGCCTCTGCTGCCTGCCCGGTGTAGCACCAGACACAACCCCCTGCTGCTGTCCACTTGCCAGCGCTCCCATCTGCTGTTCATCAACCAGCTGCTGCCCATCGTCCAGCTGTTGTTGCTCATCTACAAGCACATCATTTTCCATATCTTGCCCCGGTTCCGAATCTGAATCCTCCTCTCGACGTGACATCTTCTATCCTGCCATCTACTTCCATGCCGTCCTTCTCTGCCATAACTTTATCAGCACACTCTTCTATCCACCGATTGCAAGCATCATCAAGAATTTCCTCCGCCAAGGCCCTAATCTTGTTCTCAACAACCATATTATTCGGTGCAGAATTGTCTTGCACTAAGGCATCTGTTTGCACATTCCCATTCATGTTCGACTCCGAGTTTTTAGCTCTCTTGGGGCTCCTATTCCTATTGCCATCACTCCCCTCATAGTCCATATCTTCATTTCCTTTGTCCTCCTTATCCCCAAAGTTAAAGTCCACCTCCTCACCGTGCTCATCAAACCCTCTCTTCTCGTACTCAAAGGCAAGTTCAAAGTACCTATCTCCAATCACCACATCCATGGAAGGGGGAAGGAGGTAAGGGTCCAACACCGCTACTTGAACTCTCCCAAAATCGCTCTTCCGGGTGGTTCTCATATCCACCGATTGAGTTGATCCCAAAGTTGATCCTATGGCCCAAAGATTCAAATATTCTCTCATCTTTTTGCCAATGCCGGTCAACCTCATCCAAACCTTAGGGAGGAGATAACCCTCCTCCTTGTCATGCCAAGGCTCGAAATCAAGTCTCACCCCGGTAAAAACACCATTCTCTACCGTACGCAGTCAACGACACGTAGCAGTGGTGTAAAACTAAGGCAGGTAATTGACTGTCAGATTTCATCTAACAATATTACAAAGCAGGCAATGGGTAGGTGTAGTAGGGGGTGCAGGAGTTCAATGGCCGGGCTGCTGCGAGTCCACCAGCTAACTGTTGATCCCATTGAAACACTGCTCACCGCACCAGAGACACCCGAGGCACTGGTATACGGTGGAATAGTCAACCACCACAACTTATACTTCATGCTATGAGGCAGGTAGGCACTGGTATCTGCGGGAAATGATGTTCGTTTTGTGCGTCATTAAAAGCATCTCCAACAGTCTCTCAATATGCCTTCTAATTCTCATAATACGAGGAGAGTTTACAAAATACAGGAGAATTACAATGAGAATAAGACACAGATTTTTCGTGGAAAACCCTTGCGGGAAAAAATCACGGGCGCCAACTCTCAATCTTCACTAATATGAGGAGAGTTTAGAAATGTAGGGGAATTACAATGTGTGAATCTCTATTTCCCCTTGCAAACCACACGATGTATGTAAATGGGTGGCTAACTAATAAGACTCATAACATGAGAGGACTCCACCTCTCACACGTCCTAGGTGTCCCTATAGCAAGGTACATTTGGATCATATTAGAACACGCCTCGATAGTAGCTCACTGTGCTAGTGTAGCACACAGATTGGTCTCATTCATAAGTAGCTTCCATTTATTAATTTGGCTGATCTTGTCCCCATTCATTAACAAAAAAAGGAATAATCATTTGAATATATAAGTAATACTACCTCCATCCAGAAATATAAGGATTTGTTGACCTTTAGACAACGTTTGACCACTTGTCCTATTGAAAAAAATTATAAAAATATTATTTATTTTGTAATAATTCATTTATTTCTAAATACATTTTAAGTAAGAGTTTTTATTTTTTTCATTTTCATAAATATTTGAATAAGATGACAAGTCAAAGATCAAGTCTAAAAGTCAATAAATCCTTACATTTTTGAACGGCGGTGTGTAGCGTGCATTGAGCACCGACGCTTGCATGGTCAAACGAACTATATTTGACACTAGGCATATATCAACTAGGGGCCACTTGTTGTTCTTATACAGAAGGCATAGGTGGACACATGTGGCCTCACGTGTACCAGCTCAAACTTCCTCAAAAGTCAGAGAATAACGATAATTAGCAGTTAATGATGGTTCTCGTATTTTGTTGCAGTTAGTTGTGGTACAACATGAACAGGTAGGCTAATATGGGCGCCTAGTTCTTCTTTGTTCTTCCAAATGCATCTATAAATTGATGCAAGTTGGGCCTCATCTAGGCCCTTAAGTAGTAATGCGTTGGTTGTCAGCGGTTTTTCGACTACTACCTCATAGTTCATGACTCCACTTGTAATATTTCTTTGGAGGTGCTATGTATATAATCCGATCCGGAGGTCCATATTTGCATCGAGATTTGTCTTCGAGAGATTCCATACGGCACACACACAGAGAGAGGGCTGGTGCGCCGCCTGTGGCGGAGGGATGGTTTTCCTTGCTCTTGATGCCGTGCGGGTCCTTGTTTTGCTGCTGATTGCTTGCACTGTGACTCCAGCAGCGCAAGCATCCAGCAATGCGGCATGTCCGGAGACGTGCGGCGAGGTGGGCATCAAGTTCCCCTTCGGCATTGGTGCTGGTTGCTACCGAGACGCCGACTTCGAGCTCATCTGCAACCAATCGACACAGCCACCGAAGCTCTTCCTCAGAGACGGGAAAGTTCAAGTTGTTCATAGCATCGATGTATCTTATCCGTATGCAACGGGAGGTAAGCACGCTGGACCTTAAATACGCGACAAAAAAATGTTTCTTCTATACTTTTTGGAAAAAAGATGAACACATCTTAAAACATTTCCATTTAGTACAAAGATGTTTATAGACCAGCTCCTGCATGCTACGTCAGTTTGTGACGTTCTATTAAACTACTTGTATAATGGTTAGTTGTTTAAGTTGTCTCATAGACACTACCTCTTTTCTTCATTTATGAATGACAAAGGTAATATTTATAAGTTGTACGACAACTACCACATTTACATTAGTATGTAAAGCCCGTACTATTAAAGTTTGGTGCATAAGGTACATGCTCAAACAACTTCCGCTTTCATTTATTTAGTTTTGTTTTTGGTAAATTGAACACAAGCATACGGCAGACACATCCCAGTCACCCCTATGAACAGTTGTACGCACACCTTACCTCTATGAGCATTTTTGAAAGACTGAACCAGTTTGATATTGAGATTTACGGGGTCACAGTATGGGCCTTGCTATCGATGGGGATGTCAACTACTACTAAAAAAATTAAGCCATAAATGCAACATCTGTTTCAAATCTGAAATTTGAATCATAGTGGGTTTGTTTCTCCACAAAAGAAACTAACCAAATTTTAGCCAGGCTCAACACCTACCCCTTCTCTCACCTGCCTTTCTCTCTTCCGATTTATCAAAATCCTATGTGGCACAACACGTACATGTTATATATAATAATATACGAGCCAGGAATTCTACCTGTAGGATATTATTTCCTCCACACGTACATTTGTATTGTTTTTAGATTAACACGTATATTTTTTTGTGCTGTGTGTTGAAATGCGTTGAAATGTACGCATACCATGCTTGAAGTCCGCTCGTGGCAAACTGATGATGACAAACATGGCCCCGCGGCTAGTCAAACAAGCGAAGAACAAAGGTTTGATTCCAAAGTTGCTACGAACAAACAGGAACTAGTGCATTATATCTTACATTGGAGTGCCATAGAACAGCCTTATTATTATTGGATGAATCGCCATTTCATTGACAAATATAGTTCTATTATCTATTTTGATTTTGTTACAACCAAATGTGCTTCATATTTCTCCCAGATGCAACTAAATGCTGATTTTTTTACTAACTACAGGATTAGGCGTCGCCTTCTCGCGGTCAGTCCCCATGATATCCGGCGTGGATGTGTACAACATGTCATGGAAACCACCCGGACGGTCTTTTACTGGCTGGCAAGACATGCAACTAAATTTTACTGGATGTGACTTTGATACATACCATCTCAATGTTGTTAATCACTCCAAGACATTACTGTGCACGGTTACCTGTCCTAGCGAAGGAATAATCAAGAACATTGCCGGGCAGCAGTGCAATGGCACCGGATGTTGCACTTACACGCATCAATCAACAGACGGTCTTATTTCCAGCTTGAACCTTCAGTTCGTCAGGCACAAGCGCAATCTTAACGGTAGAGCTGATGCGCAGCCACCCAATTGGAGCTCTCTATGGGATAGAATCAACATCGAGGTCAATGATTTGTTTCTTCCTTGGGTTGTGGCGGATCAACCAAATTGTGCGGTAGCGAAGAAGAAAGCCAACTATGCATGCGTCAGTGAGAACAGCATTTGCTCAGACCAACCTGCTTCATACTTGTGTGATTGCGATTTGGGGTATTTTGGCAATCCATATGTGACAAGTGGATGCTTCCGTGATCAAGGTAACATAATATTCGTTTCTCTACATCTGTTCAAAAGTATATATGCCGTATGTATTTTTTGGTAAATAATGCTTGCCAATTATCTTTACTAGTCCATCAACCCGTGCAAATGCACGGGCTAGAAGGTTTGCATATTTATTATATACATATTGGAAAAATATGCAAATAATATATCTTAGGAATGAAATACTATAGCTTACTCTTGAAGTACAAATACATGCATTGTCCAATAACTATGTATTTTCATAACTGGTTTTTAACAAAGGATTGTGATTTTAGAAGATACAACTGGTAGTAATATGATTGATTTTTTTCCTTAAAACTAATTTGTAGAACTATTTGTTAGACATGAATAATAACGATATTCAAAATCATCGACCCTCATTAATTGTAGTCATAATGTCATATATATTCATAAAATCTGGTCACAATTTATATTTATATCTACCACAGTTGGGTTTCAATTTTGAGCATGGTCTAAAGTGATATTATAAGATGATAAGAAGGCTAGGTTGAATTTGCCAACAGTCGTGTCATATGTATTGGCTGATTTCCTTAATTTACTTGCCGCCAATGCACTTCATTTTTTTCTATGTGCAAGATGAAGACCTTCGCCTCGTGATGATAGTAAATGTTCAGCACCTATGTTTTTCTCTATCGCTGCTGAAGCACCACCATATCTAAGTAGGCTCCTGGCTCCAATTGTGTTGCGTGTTGCCTATTTCTGTATTATTTTTCATGGCCAAGACAGTACTCCAGTTCACTACATATAGTTTGTAGTCGTCGTTGATGAACCAAAACAACATAATGATGGATGGGGTTGCAGCAACAGCTACATGTCATCCAAAGATGCCACTGCCGTGTTTTTCTAAAAAGAAAATACGATGTGAGTACCTCATGAATAATCCCTGCCATTGCATTAGCGTCCAAAAACTTGGGTTACCACTTTGCATTGTCATGGAGTGTATCTCAGCATCAGTAGTCAGTTCCACACCATTGATGGTTCGTTCTTTAGTTGATGGTGTATTGGTGTGACCACTTGCTTTCCATGAAGATGCCTAATGACGCTTGACGTCGCGCTCTCACTATTGTAGTGCCGCACAGAACATCAGGCAAGCAGGCTCGTAAGTATCCATCCTTCTGCTTACTTGAATGTTGATGTTCCGCAGCAGATCAAATAAACTAAGCGGCGGCTGCTGGTAGCGCCAGCGGCGGTCGCTAGATTATGCGGCAATACAACCGTAGTATACGGGTATAGGAAAGAAGCAAACAACCCTGAGAGACGTAGTTAGCTCAGGTAATCTGTAATATTTTTTTAGAAAATTTCTAATATAGCACAATATAGGAAATCGTAGTTAGCTCAGGTAATCTGTAATATTTTTTTAGAAAATTTCTAATATAGCACAATATAGAAAATTTTATAATGGCATAGGTGGGTAATTTAAACCATGTTAGATCTAATGGTTATTATTAATTGAGCATATGATTCGATGGCTAGATGTTTTGCTTTTTTGTGAGAATTTTTATGATTTTTGTCCGATTAATCTGGAGGCCTCAAAAGGAGCCTCCAATTAGTATATATAAGATTCGCCAACGGACAACAGGGTACAACCCAGCTCCTCACAGCGCAAATTGCAGCCGCTCTTGTGGGAACATCAGCATCCCCTTTCCCTTCGGCCTAGAAGAAGGCTGCTCTGCGAGGCCAGAATTACAGATTTACTGTACTGACCCCGTGTCCTCCACCCTTATGTTAAATATCCTTGGTGAAGAACAAGTGTCATATATTAATATTAGCGAAGGGGTCATGGATTTCAAAGAAACTTCTAGCTATCTCGGATTTCCCAATCAATTCTACTCATATTCGATCCGCAGTCTTCAAGAGTTGCATTGGGTGGTAGCCAACCTTACCTGTCAAGAGGCACAACATAATATCACTACATATGCATGCGTCAGTTCCAACAGTACATGCTTGGGTCTGAACGCAAGAGATAATGACGATATTAATGTCTACATGGGCTATCGATGCCATTGCATGCCTGGCTTGCAAGGAAATCCATATGTCCAAAAAGGCTGCCAAGGTTCTCACTCACATAGAGAAACTACATACATGTTAACATCTCCTTTAAAGATTCTTCCATCTAACAAAATGCATTTTGCTGCAGATGTCGATGAGTGCAATATGATGCCTGGTATATGCAGAGGACAATGTCATAACACCATAGGAAGTTACTATTGCACGCAATGCCCTGAACAATCACAGTATGATGTCACGGAAATGCGTTGCACTCGATCAAAAAAGCAAAGAAATCTTCTGTTAGGTGATCCCTTTTACTCTATTAATTATATGTTTGTCAATTGCAATGATATTCTCCAAGAAATGTATATATTGAGAATCATAATTAATTTTTCATTAAGGTATCTTGATTGGACTTGGTGCCGGCTTTGGAACTCTACTACTTAGCTTGAGTGCAATATTTTTCATTCATAGATGGAGAAGACATGTCCAAAAGAAATTGCGCAGAAAATATTTTCGAGAGAACCAAGGTCTTCTCCTTGAGCAACTAATATCGTCAGATGAGAATGCAAGTGAGAAGACAAAAGTATTCTCTTTTGATGAGATAGAAAAGGCAACTAACAGCTTTGATAAGACACGTGTCATAGGTGGTGGTGGACATGGCATGGTGTACAAAGGACTATTATATGATCAACGTGTTGTGGCAATAAAAATGTCAAAGGTAATTGAACAAAGTGAGATAAACCAATTCATAAATGAGGTTGCAATTCTCTCGCAAATAAGCCACCGAAATATTGTAAGACTTTTTGGATGTTGTCTTGAAACAAAGGTCCCACTACTAGTATATGACTTCATTCCCAATGGTTCACTGTATGATATTCTTCATTGTGCTTCAGAAAGCACTATCATTTTGTCATGGGATGATTGCCTGAGAATCGCGGTAGAATCTGAAGGGGCACTTTATTCTCTCCACTCTGCAGCTTCAGTATCAGTGTTCCATCGTGACGTTAAGTCGTCTAATATACTACTTGATGCAAATTACACAGCTAAAATTTCAGACTTTGGAGCTTCAAGGTTGGTTGCAATTGATGAAACTCATGTAGATACACTTGTACAAGGCACATTCGGTTACTTAGATCCAGAGAATTATCATTCCGGACAGCTAACTGAAAAGAGCGATGTATATAGTTTTGGTGTGGTGCTTCTGGAGCTTCTCATAAGAAAGAAGCCTATTTTTACATGTGACTCGGGCTTGAAACAAAGCCTGGCAAGTTACTTTCTCTCGGAGTTGAAAGTAAGGCCAATCGATGAGATAGTTGCTCCTCAAATTTGTGAAGAAGCAACTGAGGAAGAGATTAGAAGTGTTGCATCCCTTGCCGGGATGTGTCTGAAGCTTAGAGGTGAAGAAAGACCTACTATGAAGCAAGTTGAGATGGCATTGCACACATTGCAAACAAAACGATCAAAGTCTTGTATAGTTATGCCTAAAAATGATCAAGAGGTGCAGCCATTGTTGTTTCAAAAGGTTCAAGTTATTACTTGTCAGTCATTCGCTAGTGACGCGGGTAGCATCTCGGACCAACCATGAACCAAGCTAATAGCCAAATATTCTCATAAAGCTCGGAGAAAGAGCCTGTACAATCTATTCAGCTGGCCAGATAGATGTGTCCACAACTCAATACCTATCTCCCTAAATGTTTCAGTTCAATTATTTTCTTTCGGAGCTCACTACTTGACATTTTCCTACAATGTAATCATTGGGTACAATGATAAATAAAGTCCTACCATTTTGTTAATTTTTTAGTATTTTAAATTCAGAAATGAAAAGGATTTCCGGATATGGTATATCCAACTGGGACAAATGCTAGAAGTCACTTATATATTCCAGGTCCTGGTTGTTTGCTAATTGTCTCGAGGCATTTTATCGTAGCTAAAGTATGTTTAGATTGTTGATTGCGAGTAGGAACTTATTTAGAATCGTAAATCTGTCCGATGCGTCCGCCGCCGACGAGTTTTAATTGCACTATACCAAAACCTCGTTATATATCTGCCATACAGTCCATGATTGGCTGGAAATGGCGACGCGTGCTATACATTTTACAGAGTTTTTTTGGCAGTAGTTTTGAGGATATATTACTAGATGAAACAGTGTAGCGTCGTCTGTAAGAAACTTAGTTTGGTACCTATCAATGTATAAAAGCAGGAAAAAGGTTCATGAAACAAAAGGTGATGAGAGACATGATAGTGAACTCAGAACGACCGGAGAAAGAGCGAGTGCGCCATGCATTGAAGTCCAGACTTGAGCTGGAAACGACGACGCATGCTATTCCTGAAATGACACAAAATAATCGCACTAGTTTTGTGCGTATATAGGTAGATGGATAGCTCTTGCTACAGTGGGTGGCTTTGGACGACCGGCAGCAACAGATGCGCAGACCCCGCATTGGACTAACCAAATTGAGTCAGGAGGTGCAATGATAGGTGCAGATAGTACTCCCACCAGGTTAGGTGTTCCCGTGCTCCCACGGTCAATTTGCACCATATAACATTTGCTAAAAATTATTAAAAAATATATATCTGGAAAGTGAATATTACCTTCTACCATTATGCAAAAAGTATAGTTGCAGCAAGTCTAACAATGAGCCGCCGGTGAAAAATCCCGGGAGCAGCAGCCCGGCTGTGGAGACCCTAGTCCACGCCGAGTCAACGGGGCTCTCTAGCATAACAACCAAGTGTATGCGCACAATTAACTCAAATCATGCGCCCAAATTAAGCTGCAAGCAGCACCCATGCTTTCACCGCTATCCATGTCGAGCTGCCTGAGCCTCGTCGTAGTCCTCGTCATCACGTTCGTCACCTTGACAGCCGCAGATATTCTTCCGCGAACCGTGGACTGCCCCTCCCCACCGCCTTCTTCCCCGGCTCCTTCACCCGCCGCCGCCGACGGAAACACCGCGTTCCGGAGCAACCTCGCCGCGCTTCTGGATGCCATCCCGTCCTCCGCGTCCTCCACGGGCGGCTTCGCCTCCCTTTCCAACGGCGGCCATGGCAACGACCGCGCCTTCGCCCGCGCTCTCTGCCTCGGCCAGGCGCTCGGCGGCTGCCAGGCCTGCCTCATCAACGCCGCCGCCAACATCGACGACGCCGGCTGCAACAGCAGCAGCCGGCGCGCCGCCATCTGGTACGAGGGCTGCTTCCTCTGCTACGCCGACACCAACGCCTCCACGGCCTACGAGGAAGCCTACCGGCAGGAGCTGCACAACCGTTATTTCGTCTCTGACAAGGCCGCCTTTGAAAGGACATATAACTCCCTGATGACGAGCCTCGTGGCACGCGCCGCCGACAGCAGCTCGTCGGAGGCGGAGCGCGTGCCGATGTTCGCCACCGGGCACGCCGTGTTCGATCCCCAGGCGCCGACCCGGCCGAACGGCACCATGTACGGGCTGGTGCAGTGCACGAGGGACCGGACGGCGGCCGAGTGCAGGAAGTGCCTGCAAGACTCGGTGCCGAGGCTGCCCAAGTGCTGCTACGGGAACCAGGGAGGAGTGGTGCTCGGCTACAACTGCTACCTCCGAGTGGAGATCTACACCTACTATGATCTCGCGCTCGACGCACCGCCGTCTCCTCGACCGCTTGCTCCGTCTCCACCGAGCTTCATGCCGGTTACCGGGGACAGGCAGGGTGAGCAAGCTTGTTAACTGCTCTTACTTTTTGCATGTAGTTGTGCTGGGTATAAAAAGTACTTCCTCCATTTCAATTTATACTTTAGACATTTTGTTTATATTTTTAAAATATTAAACAAAATGAATAGTCAAACGTGATAACTTTTAAAAGTCAAAAGCTTCATCTAATTTAATTTGTAATAAAAGGAGCAGATCGTGTTTAGAATCTGCTGGACGAATGGTCACTTTCACCGTTAGATTGAACCCATCGAAATTAAAAACCGCTGACCTGGTCAAAACTTTGGTTCTCCGACGAATCATCATCTCTTCTTGTTTAATCTGTTAAATGATGGTGACAGGTATATATACATTGAAAATCAGTAGTTTTGAAGCCTGTTTACTTAACTAATAAGGCCACACACTCTTGCGCAGATATCAATCTATCTAACCTCTTCTATTATCCACCTCCAAAAAAAGTCTATTATTGTATTATTTTATCTTATACGTACAAATTTCGTGACAGAAATTATATTTCCTTTCAAAACACATTTATTTATAAACTCGTATTAGAATCGAGTAGTTTTATATGAAATTACTCTAGCCCCACTGCATGTGTATATGCTTGTTTTTATAAATTAATTTTCAAACTATTGCCATACACGTTAAGTTTAATCAAACTTCTGTAGTAAGTTTCTATGTATAAAATTTTGCTTCTACTCTATCTAAACACGGTTCGAAAATTCTTTGAAGTACTTCAAGCACTCATACATCCTTGTTCACATGGTATGAATTATCTATTGTTCAATAAAAATAAATATCAATTAGTTGCTGGTGGGAAGCAGACAGCTTTAGTCCCTGTCTGGTGTTTTGATCCAAAGTGTCTAAATTAGTGTTGAACTGTATATCAAAGCACACATTGAGTGATTAAATTTCATTTCATGTTAACAACAACGATGTAGGGAAAACAGGACCAGATCTGATTCTTGAAATAGCCCTTCCTGGTGGAACTGTACTTTTCGTTGTTGCCATCATTGTCATGGTTTTCTTGTACAAGCGGAAAGCCAAGCAGAATGAAACATCACCAGAAGGTACATTGCAATATACTGTTCACATTACTTTTTTGTGAATAAATACTGTTCACATAGGTTAAAATCCTATTATGTATTTTCTCTTAATTATTGGCCTATTATTGTTCTTTTTTGTACTTTCTCTTAATTTTTTAACATACAACCCATAGCACTACGGGGAACAGTTTATATGCCGTGTGCCACTGGCACACGACACAAGCTATATTACACACGACACATGGCACACGGCAGTGATATTGACGGCACAAAAACTGTGCCGTGTGCCATTTATCGGGCACACGGCACAGTTGGGAGGTAGTGGTGGCACACGGCACAGACGGGTGACCGGCCGTCACCCTAACGGCAATTTGTGCCGTGTGCCCTGACCCTTGGCACACGGCACAAATTCAAATTGTGCCTCAAATTGTGCCGTTGTCTTTTCCTGAGCACACGGCACAAAATTGTAACTATACCGTGTGCCGTGGACTTGGCACACGGCACAAACTGAAAGTGTGCCGTGTGCCCTGCACTAGAGTTTTGAATAACAGAGTTTTGAATTGCATAATTGGCCCTGTTAACTTTTAAACTTTCAGAATATCACAGATAGGAAAGCAACCATTGGTTATATACTATAAGTAGCTATATTTCAAATGATTTCATTTGAGTGTCACGGGTATGCCAGTTTTTAACAAACTAGCGATTGAAACATGCTTGCCGAGATATCAATAACACTCTTTCCATTTGTTAGCAATGATCTTATAGATTATCTCTGAGGGCAGGTACATAGGTTCACATAGATGTTTCATAGATCACTTGAAGCGGGATAATATACGACTTGTTTAATTTGGAGAGGGTTAGAGGTGAGAATAATGAGACAGCTGTTTTACAAAGCAACTAGTAGCTGTCATGCATAAGCTAAATGTTATGACTGTGAAAGTACTCACCGTTATATTATTTGTCATTCCTATTCAATTCACAATGTCCTTTTATATATCATTCCATACAATATTTGACAAATGAAATCATTAGAAGTAAATTTAATATCATTATCTAAGATGTCAATACGTGCCCTAGGTTTATCTCTTATGTAGTCTAGCTTCTCTTCATTACTAAAAAATTATAATTGCACAATTTGAAGATATGTATGGTTTTCTAATGTGACACCATACAGCTGAAAATGATGCATGGTTACATAATTATTTGGCATTCTTGCATTAGTGATAGCCTCCTTACAAAATAAAAAAATGTAACAAACTGGATTATTGAAAAACATTTATTGTCAGCAAGTCTTGCCACATGACTGTGTTTTTCTTTTCTTATAATTTGACAAAAGACTGACAACGAAGAGGATATTGGCAATGTTGGCCTAGACCCTCTTAATCTACCGTTGTTGAGAGAAGCTACAGACAACTTCTCGGAAGAAAACAAGCTTGGCAAAGGTGGCTTTGGAGAAGTCTTTAAGGTACAAATTTGTGTATTTAAATCATAGACATATCCTTTTTTCCGTTTCATTTCCTTGGCAATGGTGGTTATTGACTTTTGCAAAAAATGAAATGGTGATGCAAATTGTTCAGTTCTGTGCAAAGCGGCTTATCTATACACATTTTTTTTTCATGCGCCTTACTTTGCGAGTTTTCTTGGACTACTGCATCATCAATTGTGAGGAGCCCAGCCAGAATCTATTTTCCTCTTCTTTGGCAATATTCACCACCTTCATATCAATGGAGCCACACGTTCCATTTAGTCATCTACCAAGCAACCAGACTACTACCGATTTTCATTCCATAATATCTTCCTTACATGCTGCCATCAACATGTAGAATTGTTTAGCTTTGAGGAGTAGATTGACCCAATATGTAGAGTTGTTTAGTGAAACACACAGTGGGGGTTCTTTTTATGAGTAAAATAGACTTGTCCTTTTAGTGAAATAGCTACCCAACCCCTTCAAAATATTATGCCCACTATACAAAAAAAATAACATTGGAAGTGCACAAAAAATAACAAAAGTCGGATTTCTGTTTTTCCAGGGCACATTACAATCGGGCGAACAGATAGCAGTGAAGAGACTCTCGAAGCGTTCCTCACAAGGATTCCACGAGCTAAAAAATGAACTCGTGCTAGCAGCCAAGCTCAAGCACAAGAACCTTGCCCCTATCATTGGAGTATGCCTGCAAGAAGAGAAGCTGCTTGTCTACGAGTACATGCCCAACAGTAGCTTGGACACATTCCTTTTCGGTAGTCCTTAAGGCTGACAAAAGATCAACTACTGACCTCCAAGTTAGAAAAAATATTCATGCCTAAGCGCATATCCCATCATCGAATCACCTGACTGTGTGTATGTGTACGTACAGATCCAGTGAAGCGGCAGCTATTGAATTGGGGCAAAAGGTTCATGATCATCTCCGGGATTGCAAGGGGCCTCCGTTATCTCCATGAGGAGTCGCGTCTCAAGGTCATCCACAGGGATCTGAAGCCAAGCAATGTTTTACTTGATGCAGATATGAACCCCAAAATCTCAGACTTTGGCCTTGCAAGGGCTTTCGAAAGTGATCAGTCCCGTGATGTAACAAGGCGACCTGCCGGAACTCTGTAAGTTCTTCGCTATTAGAGAAACAATTAGTTGTTGGTTTCTGAAATGGTCTTTAAAATTCCTATAGGTTTCTGCTACATGGGTTCAACAAAAAATAAAATAAAATTACCCTAGAGTTTATTAAGGCGCGGACATGCACAATGTTGATTGCTGAGTCTCTTTCTTCCGGCTGCGTAATTCATGCAGCGGATACATGTCCCCAGAGTACGCCTATTGTGGGCATGTCTCGACCAAGTCCGATATGTTTAGCTTTGGTGTGATCATACTGGAGATGGTCACTGGGAGAAAGAGCAACAGCACCGATGACTACCTGGTCTCCACGTCTCTACTGAGCTATGTATGTGCTTGATCTTGATCATGGCTTTTACCTAATGCTGTCACATTTTACGTTTAATGGGGTGACTGAGGGAAAATGCAGGTATGGAGGAAATGGAGCACAGGTTCGGTGGACGATGTAGTGGACCCATCACTTGCTGGGCAATACCCTAAAAATGAAGTCCTCAACTGCGTGGAGATCGGCTTGCTGTGCGTCCAAGAAAACCCGGCAGACAGGCCAGATGCCTCCACAGTGGTTCTTCTCCTCAGCAACCCAAACTCGATGCCTGATGAAGGCCGGCGGGACCCCTCTAAGCCAGCCTTCTTCTTCAACGCAGCTGATAGTGGCAGTTCCAGTGCTGCCCTGATTGGTGATGGACAGATCCCATCCGTAGTGTCTTCACAGAATGTGATGACCATTTCGGATTTTCAGCCAAGGTAGCAAGCTTGGTTTGTGTAGCTAGTTTCACGTCATTAGTAGGGGACGCTATCTGGTTGTGGTGAGGTACGGTACTTAAAAAAGGAATATGAATGTACTCGATCCAGATAATGGAAAAAAATCTGGATTTTTTTATCTCAAGATACATATTATTTTTGTTAATTATTGTCATATTTCAGCAGCCACTGAAATTGAGATGGAAGTTGAGGAAATTGTATTGAATACTAAAAAAATTATGTACCCAGTAGATATGTTGAATTTTCACCTTAGATGAGCTATTTGTAAATTCCCTGAGAGCATCATGCAACATCATGTCATTGAATGACCAGTCTAGAGAGAAGCAATGCTAGGTGGAGCATGATCAATGCTATGTAGCACCATCCATGATACATCCATGCATGTGCGCCGCAACGGCGGAGTTGGTAAACTATTTACATATTGTACACCAGCTGATAACTTTTGTGTCATGGGTATATGGTATGGTATGCGCAGGGATGAAAAACAACGTTGATGTGGCGTGCCATTCTAGTCGATGTCGACATGTCGTGGTTCAAGAAGACCTGGATGTTGTCACATGGAATTCAGGAAAATGCACATTACATCACAAAACACTTGTGAGTTGTGATTGAGGTCCATGCAGCCAAACAAAAGGTGCTATTGACTACGAAGTATTGCCACCATGGTGACCCCACATGGTAGCTGATGTGCCTATTCCCTATTGTTCACGTCGGATCACAGCGCTATAGATCTGACCGCATGAGACATCAATGTTCTATTTGTGTGAAGCCTTTGGCTACAAGTCTTGTCTTAAACTTTTTGACCTTCACTTTCGAGTCACATTTGGTTTTGTTGACGCACTTAATTACAGTCGACATTTTTAGCTATATTCGGATTTTTTTAACCAAATTTCGGACATCATTTGAGCACAAAGATCTTAGGTCATCCTTCATGACTTGACACCACTTAGATCTTCTATTTTGATGTCATAAACATCTTCATTCATGTTTTTCACATGATCATCAGGCATTGAAGATTTTCTTTCTCATGGTGATTTTCTAATAGTTGAAATTCATCATTCATTTCAGAAAGAGGTCATTGGGACTCGACTGCTTGTTCATTACAAAGTGAAACTTCATTTAATACCGCCATCATCATCTTGATGCACATAAACTACAGGTTCCTCATCAAGTTCATCAGTTGTAGGTGAAACTTGAGTATCTTTCGCTGGAGGTGGAACAATACATTTTGCCGTAGGAATAAATAAACTTTAAGTTTGAGTCACTACCAAAAATCGGCATTGTAGCGGCGGCACCAAAAACGAGTAACTGCGCCAGCTATCTTGACCCGTCGCTAAAAATCGCGGTGATTTTTAGCGGTGGGTCACGGCCCGCCGTTACAAAAAGGCCCAGCCCACTTCCCCCAACCCTAGTTTTGCACCAAATAAAAGGAAGCCTCCCTCCATCTCTTGCCTCCCACATCTTTTCTCAGCCGCCGCCACCCAAAACACGCCACAACTCCCTCCCCCGTCAACCGCCTCCTCAAGCCGGCCATCGCCGATCCTCCTGCCACCCCTCCTCTCGCGCCCCTCCTGTCGCCGGCCACCTTTCTCTCGTCGGCTCCGGTGACAGTGGCAGCGCGAGCGCATGGGGGCGCGGTTCCGGCCGCACCCTCCAGCGCCCGCAGGTGCAGGCGCGGCGGCACGGATCCGGCCGCCCCTCCAGCGATGGCGGCGGCGCAGGCGCGCGGGGCCTCGGATCCAGCCGCACCCTCCAGCGCCGGGGCGCGCGGCGGCGCGGATCCGGCTGCATCCTCCAGCCCGGGCGCGCGGATCCGGCCACCCCCGACGAGGCGGCGGTGTGGCGGCGCTCGGGGGCCGAGGATCCGGCCGTGGACGAGGCTGTGGTGCGGCGGCGCTTGGGGCCCGGATCCTGCCCCCGACGAGGCGGCGGCGGCATGGTGCGTCCCTGTCGGGTCCACCTTTTTTGTTTAGCTCTTTCAATTGTAGTGGCGGGTAGTTTCCGAATCCCGGATACTCGCCGTTGCAGTAGCTTCTTTTACTGCGCATGCGTAGTGGCGGTTGGGTATACCCGCCACTACGAGCATTTTTGCCCGCCGCTATAGTGATTGATTGTGGTAGTGAGTCCCTAAATGTTCCTAGCTTATATGCTTCCATTGCATTGTAATAAAACTGCGCAGCTTTTCTAAGCAAATTTAGCAGTACATTGTGGTTAATAAAAGAGGTATATCTTAGACTTATTTGTATATTTATAGTCTTGCAATCTAATTTCCCAATTTGTGTCAATTAAATAATGCTTTTACTATAAGATGATATTTTTGCATGCCCAAAATAAAGAGATAGGATGACTTTATCATGACAATCAAATGTTTTTTTACGATTAATTCTGTAATGGAATCAGATTGCAAATTTGAACCAAAAGGCAAGAAAATATTTGTCATTTAAATAGATCAAGATTTCTAGTAGGAATACCATGAGTGACCTTTATAGTCAACACAACATCTTCAATAAGACAAATGAAATGAATATTTTCACCCATGGCCATGGACGTGAGAACACTTAGTCATGAGCTCCTGGCTTGCAAGGATGGTATATGACGGCCTTTGATGTTTCACAAATCACACATGACATGTTCAGGTAAAATACAACTCTATACTATGTGGGTATGGCCTTGCTGCCGTGAGAAGCTTCAATCAAATTTGATACGCACCTGCCTTCCTTTTTTGCAATCCAGTGTTGTTGCTAATTTGAATAACTGAACATCCGGAATGGGCCAACCGGGCTAGCATGTAGCCCAGCCCAAAAAGTACAGCCCCGAAAAGGCCCAGCCCCGGTGACTACTAGGTTGTGCCAGCCATAACCCTTTGTGGGTTGTGCCTTGGTCCAACACCAAGCATGTGGCATGGCCTAGAGCACGGCCTAGAATGGTGAAGGCCTGGTAACAGCCCGTACAAGTTACTTCGATCTTCAGCCAGCCAGCCTAGTGTGAGCAACCCACCAACCTTTGTATGCAATGCAGCCCAATAGCCCACCAAACTGATCCACGTTGGTAAGTTGCTAACCCAGCCTTTGCCAGCCTGCCCGGATTCTACGAAGACGACTCCATGCCTCCGTCCCCGCTCCACCGAATCGCAGAATCTTCGCACGCCGCTCCGTCCCCGCACAGTCGCAGGTCGCAGAATCGTCGCTCCGTCTCCGCTCCGTCTTTGCATTGGCTTTCCTCTCTACGCGAGGAATAAAGTTCTTTTTCTACCCTCTTTGAAGGTACAAACCTTATTTGGGAGGAACAAATGTTGGTCTTGTAGACAAGACATGCTTTATGTGGTGTCGGATAATTATTTGCCTATGATTAATGTGTTTTATGTCAACAATAAGGGCAAGAGAAGTGCAAAATGATAACGAGACTTAATCAAAACTATGGCATTGTGCTTTCCAAGGTGTGAATGGGAGTATCTCTTTGTTTCAACCTTTAAATTCTGTAACTTGTGATATGATTGAAGAATGGTGGAGCAACATGAAATTAGGGCACCCATGAAAATATGGGATGTCTAGCAAAAATAATCCACATATATAAATTAGTTGTACTGTGAAAAGAAAGAAGTCCAATGTTGCATTATTTTATTAATAATTAATTGCATTGTGATGAGAACTAATACACATATTAATATGACCTCATACCTATGGAACAAGGTACCCAAACGAATCATCAATCAGATGGAACACAAAAAGCATGACCAGCACCTCGATCTAAGCCAAGACTAGCTAGCGAACCTGAACGGACGATTTTGCAAACTGCCAGGACTACCTTTTTTTTTGCAGAGAATGCCAGGACTACCTTGACATGGATTGGAGAACAAAGGGGAGCTGGCCTGGGATGGAAAGCAGATTAGAAGGTCCCTCTAGAGCTCGACCTCTGCAGCATCGTCGTGCCCAAGTCGCAACGTCCCTGGTGATGACAACGAGGAAACACATTATTCAAAAAAAAACAAAGAGGAAACACACAAACGTAACGCTAGATCAATGGTGGCTGGCAATGGCGCCTATGCGATAACGGTGACCACACTGACCCACTAGACACGGTGATGTTGTGCTATAATGCCTTAGGAAACAGAAATCTTACATGTCGATGCAGAACCTACTGCTTCCGTTGTGTTGCGATTCGCGCTCGGTGCAGCTCTCCATGGTCTTCTCCCTCAGCCAACCTCTTCCTTTGCAGGTGCAGAAGTCTATCCGCTCGTGTCGTGTGTCGTCGATTCATCACCACACCATCCCATTTCCATAAATCTAGAACATTTAATCCTCTTGTTTAGAACAATTCACCCCCACATTTGGAACAATCGAGCCCCTTGGTTGGATTAATCGACTTTCTTGATGAGAACAATTGAACTTTTTATGCTTGGAACAATCCATTTATTGAGTAGCATAGGGAAAGCTTGCGGAGGTTAGGATTAGGACTGGGAGAATGTGTGGCGGGCGAGCGTCAGGAGGAAGAGGAAGCACTAGATACAAACATTCGTGCACTGCTGGTTCTATTTTTACAAGGGCTGGGCCGAGAGCACACCGCATAGTAGTCAATTAATATAGGTGCAATTTCCTTAAAAATTAATATAGGTACAATTTGTTCATCTTAAAAATGGTCTTATGTCCAAGGATGGTCCGAACTCTCGTTGTCAAAACTGACTTGCGACTAATTTTCTTTTCTTCCTAAAAAAACACTTGCTTACCCTTTATGACTTACGACTAATATCGTTGGGAGGATATTATAATTGCCGCAAAATTATCAGTCTCTAGAGGAAGCCGAACCAGTAGTGTTGTGGAGCAAGGCTTCGTTCCCTGTGTTTCCTACTCCGGACTTACAACCTCGCTATATAGCTTTGAAGTTTTAGGGCTTGTTTGGTTGCTGCAGGCACTCGAAATCAAGCGCCTTGGAACACTGATGCAGAATTTTCACCTACTGTATGTCCTGTATTTACACCTGTGGGTTGTAATATCCTTGCAAGGAAGAGTAGTTGCTACTTACACAGGGCTTTTTTCTTTACAAGGTGACTTAGATGTTAATCACCACCAATTTTTTATTCATTTGTGGTAAAAAAAGTCACCTAAGATAATTTTTATTTTTGTGGCAGTACATTTTTATAGTTTTTAGTAAATCAGTTAATTTTTAATGAACAAATCTGAGACAAATGCAAAAATCAGTTAACTGCTAATGAGCAAATCTGTTTCAATATCTGGTTGAACAAAACGGTATATCAATAATTGTCTTTTAAGGTGATGTACATATGGAGATACACATTTAAAAATAAGATACAAAAGCACCGGTGAAGGTGGATAATCTATTAATCTGAGCACCACGTAACTTTATTCTTTCTCCAAAACTACCAGTTTCTTGTTGTGATCTAGAAGTGGTGAATTTCATCCAACAAGCACTAAGAAACATTCATATTATTACATGGAGAAGCCGGCAGCAAAATCGGCAACTCCAGAAGAACCATCCCCGCTGCCTGTCTGCTGCTCCTCCCTCTCCCTATGAATTTCCTCAAGAATCACAAGCAGGGCCGCGACGAACATGTAATCAACCTGAGGGTTTACTGTAACACAGAAAGTGCCCTTTCCTCTTATTACATTGGATACAGTGTGCTTACGACTCATCTGCAGCGAGAAATGCATCCACGTTAACGTCCGTTTACAATTCCAGTTAATGATTAGAGATTGGGCGAATTTTTCTTTCTCACCTGAGCAATCATGACGTCCGAGTCGCCGAGATAGAAGGAGCATGATCTCCCAATGTAGTTACCCTTCACCCTGAAATCGCAGACCTTCTGTGCAGTGTTGCCTGCCAAGAAGACATCCACCTTGGTCTTCAGGTTCCAGATCGAAGATGTCTTTGTAGTAAAAACCAGATCAGTTGCATCCTTGCTATCCCCTTTGAAAGCTTGCCATCTGTAGTGCATGCTGACTGCCTGGTAAGTAATAGTGTTGTTAGGCGACGAAGTTGAAATTGAATTCCCTGTTTGTTACAGCGCAATATGATTGAAAAATTTAAATTGACCAATATTTGAACTTCACGAAAGAAATCATTTGTTTGATCGCTGTGCCTTATTACGTGATCCCTAGAGTCTCAGGTTATCATGTTCAGTCTGAAACTGAGCAGATCTACAAAAAGGTTAGACTAAAATACCCCATGTTTTCTTTATTAATTACCTATCATTGCCTTTATTATAATAATATTATAAAATAACTGACGTGAACATACTAATTCTATGGTGAATGAATAAAAACCTGTCGGCTTTGGGATCAAAGGAAAAAAGAAAAGAATCCGTGTCCTTAAAAGAAGGAAACTGTGAGAAAGAGAAGAAAATAATGTATACAAAGCATGCGGGTTTTGAGCTGTCGTATTTTATGGGTGGGCTGACCTCTGAGGCATGCTTGCAAAATCAATTAAAAAAAATATAGATGCGGTGCTAGCTGTGAGACTGACGTTGATCACACCGTATAGCTGGCCAACTGGGCCGGGCTAAATGGGCCAGCCGAAGACCTTTTATTTTTTGGACCGATCTTAGCAAGCCCGATTGAGGCCCATCACGGTCCAAGGCAGAAGCCCGTCGGGCCAGCACGGTCCGACCCATTTAGTCATGGTCCGTTCAGCCCGGTATATCAGCCCATCGATCTAGCCCGTTAGGTATGGCACAGCCTGTCAATAGTCCGATAAAAAAATTAAAGTATTTATTTAGTACAGCCCGGCCCATTGGACAGCTATAATCACACGATAAACGAAATGGTCCGGCGTGACGGGCTGTCGGGCTCATGCCATGCCGGCCTTTGGACAGCTATAATCACACGCATCTTATCCACAAGCCTATTTAAGACTCAAAGCAAAATCGTTACCACAGTTATCGTGTGCCTTTTGGACGCGGTGTGAACATCAAAGCTTCATCGGGGCAAACAAAGTGATGATAAATAAACAGATTAACGAAAGTGTTGTGTTTCACTTTGTCAATTCTTTTTTGCAGAGTTACCAAAATCCCTTCATGCATGTTTTCTAAACTACCATAAGTTTCCATTACATTTTGAAATGGATAAATATTATTTTAAAATTTCTTTACTATTGTCACTACAAAAAATATCCATAATTACTATCAGCAATAACTAAAATAGTTAAATATTTAAAAATTACCAACATTCTTATCACTAAACACAATATGAATTAGATTATTTGTTGTTTTAAATATAATAACTAAAGACTTATAGTGATATAAAAATGACAACTGTCACGTAAAAAAATTAATAAGATATGTAACGCAATGTAACATTGTCTATAATATAACATCGTTATCAGTTGTGTAATTCTGTAAGCCAAAGAGGAATTTATGTAACAATGTTACTGAATTTTCACATTCTATTAAACTGGAGATGAATAAAGAACAAAATAGTTAATATTATCAGACAAAAGATCATACTGGACGCCATAGCATTTAACTGAAATATTATCAAATAAATAGTGGAAGCTTTTACTATACACTGAACTTTTAAAATAATATGCTAAATACTTTAATCGATACACGCAGAGAATTAATAATCATATTATGTTAACTAACTTTTTAAAATAAAATATCAAAACTAGCTGCATAAATGCGCGGGTAGGTCGACATCTAGTTACAGCAAATAAGGGAACTAGTGGAGTTACCGTGTCCTGCAAGGTGAGGATTGGCTGTCCGGCGGCGTCACGGAGCACACGGCGCTCGTGGACGCCATGGCTGGAGCCCTCGATCACCTGTAGCACCACAGCACCGTTGGCGTCGTTGACGGTGAAGTCCTTGGCGAAGTCCTTCTTGGTCACCGTCAGTGACACCATATCCGGTGCACAGAACTGCGGAGACACAACCACCACCGGTGCGGAGGCTTGCGCAGCAGGGATTGCTCCAAGTGGCGCCGCCATATCGCAGATTGTTAGTTGCTTCGGCGCTGGAGAATCTGAGCTTTTGCTGTGTATCTGTCCACGCAGTTGTTTCCTCCGTACCGTTTGCCTTCTGCAGCCTGGGCTCCCAAATCTATATATAACAGTCGAGGAAGTAAAGAGGCTGTGGTGTGGACAGTAAGCAGAGATCGTTTGCGATGCCAGATATGAACCGAGAAATGGTCAAGCTAAGGTGTAATTATTATCGAAATGCGTGTCTGCGCTTTGCCCTTTTCTCCGTCACAAAAGTTGATCAAGTAGACATGGATTTTGTCCGAGCCACCAAACAGAAGGATGCTTCCTACCACATGGAGGTCGACTCATGATGGCCAGACTGCTTCGCTGGTTGTCTTTAATAACTGCCCAAAAAATATGGCGGCTACACCGACAATGATATATAACTGCATTGGCAGTGACACGTGATGGCCGGTCAGTTTTGCTGATTGGTCTTGACCCGTTGGCAGTACACCTATAACAATCGTTACAACAAAAAGAGATAATCACTGTAGGCATAGCCGCCATATTTAAGTCGATATGGCCATCTGCCACAATGATAATCCTTTCAACAAGATGCCAATGATTTCCTTGATGCAAGATGTCAATACAATGGTAAGCTAGCCAGCACCAAACACCATGCTTCAGCTGTATGTTGGGCTATCTGGTTAACTAGGAATGATCTTGTTTTTGACAAGACACCTCTTAAAACATATTTGCAGGTACTTTACAAGGCAACATATTGGCTCCGCTTCTGGACCCATTTGCAGAAAAGTGAAGAAGACAAAGATATGATGAAGGCTGCTTGTCAACGGTTTGAAGTGATGCCAATGCAGATTTTCGCGCACCATGAATGGAGATTTAGTAATAGGATTTCCTATCAATAATGCTCCTTTTCAAACTATATGGTGTTTAGCTTTAGAGGTATGAAAATTGGTGTGGCAGCCGAGTGAGCTGCCTTTTGTAATAAGTAGGCCGTAACCTCCTAGTGAGGCCAAAGCCAGGTACTATTTCCCATTATCTAAAAAACACCATGCAGTGACGATCACAATAAAATTATTAAGGAGCAGAGATTCACACTATAACAAAAACACACTATAGCGACATTGTATGGACACAAGTAGCGGTGTCTTTAATACAAACTGGTATCCTATTTTTAGTAGCAGAATACGGGTTGCCACTACAAATTTGACTTTTCGCGGCGGTCTAGCTGCAACTTGAGCCGTAGTTGTTTTTTGGCCCATTTGGCCCTGATCGAATCACAATAGAAAGGCACCCTCCCTAAACCCTAATCTCTCTCTCTCTCTCTCTCTCTCTCTCTCTCTCTCTCTCTCTCTCTCTCTCTCTCTCTCTCCTTGTACCACCCGCATGAACGAAGGTGGCCTCGGGCAGGCGGCGAGCCCGGATCAATCGGGCGACAGTCCGAGGCGGGCAGCAGCGCTCCGACGTGGGTAGACAACGCGAGCAGCGGCTAGGGGTGGCTGGATCCTGGCAGTGTCCACCGACGGTGGGTGGTTGGTGGCTGGATCTAGTCCCGGCGAGCGGGCAGCGGCCCGATCTAGGTATGGGGTAGTGGCAGTGCATTCAGACGAGCGGATCCCGGCCTCGAGCGGCTGCGTATCCCGAGTGAGTGGCGGTGGCGAATCTCCGGTGAGCGATGGCAATAGACCTTGCGGCACGTGATGGCAGTGGATCTAGCCGGCCACCCCTTGGTGGACAGTAACCGGATCCGGGGAGGGAGGTTTGCAGTGGACGCAAGAAAATCACGCCGACAAAACCACCACGACTCCACAGCGCGCTGTAACAGTCCCATGCAAAATCATGCAAATAAACACAAAAAGAGCACTAGATCTAACGCCTGGAATCAAACTCTGAACTGCATGGTTTGGGACAACTGCTGGTGACCACCTGGGCCATCTCGGTTTTGTGAACGAGTAGGAGGTGGCCGAGTATTTAATATGAACAAACATGGAAAATTTTCCCTAATTAAGTGCTCGAAACCGAAGTTCTTTAGAGATATGGAGGGAGTACAAAATAAGATTTTATTTGCAAGGAGAAAAAGGAAATTTAAAATTTTGATAAATTTCTTAATGAGAAAAGATAATTTGATGAATTCAATAATAGTATTAAGAAAATATATAATAATAATATAGAATACAATTGTAACTAAATTGGCAGTCGCGCACGGGTTGATGGTCTAGTTATAAGCAAATCAGTTAACTGTTAATAAACACTTTTGACTGAGACAAATGTAATAAACTCAGTTGACTGCTAATGAGCAAATCTGTTTGAGTATGCAGTTGAACAAAACGGTACATCAATAATAGTCTTTTAAGGTGATGTACATATCGAGAGTATACATTTCAAAATAAGATACAAATTTATTAATCTGAGCACCCGTGGTGAAGGTGCATGGATAATCTATTAAAAAGCACCGGTGGTGAAGGTGCATGGATAATCTATTAATCTGAGCACCACGTAACTTTATTCTTTCTCCAAAACTACCAATTTCTTGTTGTGATCTAGAACTAGAAGTGGTGAATTTCATCCAACAAGCACTAAGAAATATTCATATTATTACATAGAGAAGCCGGCAGCAAACTCTGCAACTGCAGAAGAACCATCCCCGCTGCTCGCCTGCTGCTCCTCCCTCTCCCTGTGAATCTCCTCCAGAATCACGAGCAGGGCCGCGATGAACATATAGTCAACCTGAGGGTTTACTGTAACACAGAAAGTGCCCTTTCCTCTTATTACATTGGATACAGTGTGCTTACGACTCATCTGCAGCGAGAAATGCATCCACGTTAACGTCCGTTTACAATTCCAGTTAATGATTAGAGACTGGGCGAATTTTTCTTTCTCACCTGAGCAATCATGACGTCCGAGTCGCCGAGATAGAAGGCGCATGATCTCCCAATGTAGTTACCCTTCACCCTGAAATCGCAGACCTTCTGTGCAGTGTTGCCTGCCAGGAAGACATCCACCTTGGTCTTCAGGTTCCAGACCGAAGAGGTCTTTGTCGTAAAAACCAGATCACTTGGTTCCTTGCTGTCGCCTTTGAAAGCTTGCCATCTGTGGTGCATACTGACTGCCTGGTAATTAATGCTGCTGTTAGCCGACGAAGCTGATCAACTGGTATACTAGCCCTTGTGTGTAAGACACACTGAAATTGAATCTATTGTAAGAGTTGAAGTCTGGAGCTTGTATTATAATACCCTGTTTGTTGCAGTGCAATTTGATTGAAAATTTTAAATTGACCAATATTTTATTCAACGTCAAGAAATCAGTCATTTGTTCGATCCTTGTGCCCTATTACGTGATCATGTTCAGTCTGAAAACTGAACAGATTGCAGCAAATAATAAGAGACTAGTGGAGAGTACCGCGTCCTGCAAGGTGAGGATTGGCTGTCCGGCGTTGTCACGGAGCACACGGCGCTCGTGGACGCCATGGCTGGAGCCCTCGATCACCTGCAGCACCACAGCACCGTTGGCGTCGTTGACGGTGAAGTCCTTGGCGAAGTCCTTCTTGGTCACCGTCAGTGACACCATATCCGGTGCACAGAACTGTGGGGACACAACCACCACCGGTGCGGACGCCTGCGCAGCCATCGCAGGTTGCTGGTTGCCTAGGCACGTACTACTGCAGAATCTGAGCTTTTGCTCTGTTATCTGTCCACGCAGTTGCTTCGTCCGTACCGTTTGCCTTCTGCAGTCCGGACTCCCAACTGTATATATAACGGTCGAGGAAGTTATGAAGAGGCTGTGGTGTGGTGTGGATGGTGACGAAAGATCTTTTGCGATGCCTGATATGAACCGAGAAATGGTCAAGGCACAATTATTATCCAGACGCGTGTTTGCGCTTCTCTCCGTCACAAGTTGATCAGCAATCAGACAATGTCTTGAGTGGGTTTTGCAGCTTCCTCGCAAAAACAAGGAAAACATTCGCAGCTGAAAAGTTCAACATGTAAGCAAAAGGTATGGAAAATTCAATTTTGGGATGCCACCATTCTGCTTCGAATATATCGATTTTGTCCGAACCTCCAAACTGAAGGATGCTTCCTACTAGCGCACATGGAGGTGGACTCTTGATAGCCGGTCAGTTTCGCTGGTTTGTCTTAATAACTGCATTGGCCGTGACACTTGATGACCGGTCAGTTTTGCTGATTGGTCTTGGCCGCGTTGGCAGTGACACCTGTAATTGGTCTTGGCCGCGTTGGCAGTGACACCTATAGTAGTAACAAAGAAAAGGATGCCGATCCGTGTGCGCCCCCGGGCTGTCCACGGGCTGCGGCTTCCTGTGCCCCCGGTGGTATGCCGAAACCGTGTGCCTAGCTTGGCAACATCCAAGCCATTGGGGAAACAAGCCAGTCCCACTAATTTTTTTCCTCCGGCTCCGTTGTTTTCGTCTTTCCCTAGTCTCACTGCTCAGCTTCCTATAGGATGTGTGTCAGTCCAACTTCACTACTAGAAACAGTAACTTTGCCGTGTGCCCATTACACACGGCAAAGGCCGAAAAACACACGGCAAAGGATTTGTAGTTTGCAACACACGGCAAAGCTTACACGGCAAAAAAATCATCGGCAAAGTCGTCTTTGCCATGTGCTTTATTTTGGCAAAGGTTTTTTTTTAAAAAAAGAAAATACTCAAAAAAATAAAAAAAATCCCCTAGGGAGACCCCACCATATCATCTACTCATCATCAAGTCTGTTGTCACACCTTATCGCACGAAATTTTTGCACACCATGTGGCTATTGAGCTTCAAACCCATGACCTCCACTTCACATGAGAACACATCTTCCATTACACCATATTGTCATATTTGACTAAACACCATTTCGATTCTACACATATTATACCTAATGAAGTGTAAATTACTTATTTAAAGCCCTAAACGAATTCAAATTAAAAAATGGTCAGCTAAAAAGTTTTATAACCTTTCGAGATCTACAACTTTCATTTTGGTAATTTCTCCATGCGAGGTCGTTTACAAATTTTGAATTTCAAATTTGATAAATTCAAACTTAATTTTCATTGACAAGATGATTTCAAATAAAAAAGTTGTCAACTACAAAGGTTCATAACTTTTTGAATGCAACTTTTATTTTTATTGTTTCTCCGTCCGACGTCGTTTGGAAATTTCCAAATTTCAAATTTGAGAAATTCAAGCGTACCTTTTTGTCAGACAAAATTAAGTCAAATTAAAAAGTGTTGAACTATAAAGTTGTATAACTTATGAAGATTTACAACTTTTATTTTGGTAATTTTTTCATACACATAGTGGTATTAACATTTGCTTAGAAATATTATGTATTTCTCTTCTAGTTTATGAAACTATACGAGAGATGTTGATTCTATGAACAATGTTACTTATCATTTTGTCGAATGAAAAAATCACCTAAAAAAAGATGTGGATCTTCAGAAGTTATACAACTTTATAGTTCAACACTTTTTTATTTGAATTTGTTTAGGACTTTAAAATTTTGATTTAAATTTATCTTTGCCGAGTGCCTAAAATAAAAACACACGGCAAAGACTTTGCCGTGTGTTTTTTTTAGCACACGGCGAAGAAAATCTTTGCCGTGTGTTGGGAAAAAAAACACATAGTGACAAGAACACGGTAAAGATTGATTTTCCTGTAGTGCTTCCGGTGTTGGGTGGTGTGGCCGTGTGTCTCCGGAGTCATGGAGGAGTGGGCACGCCTAGGAAAATAATCGACAAAAAAATTTACTGATATATTCGAAATATCACATTTATCACTGAGGTCCGATATAATTTTTATCGCTGAAATTTCATCATTAACTATATTTATTTACCAAAATTACTTTTGTTATACATACAACTATGACAGTTCGTAGATTACAGACTATTACTTGTTAAATCATGTAAATAATTTTAAAATACAATTAATTTTAATCATAGAAATTACCGATGTATCTAAAATATTGTGTTTATGGGTTACCCCGATGTTTTTTTCATACCATAATTTTTTTTTCTACGAGCACGCTGCCTTGCGAAGAGCGAGAACCCATTGCGTGTTCTCCAAACTCGTTGATCTATGGAATGCCTAGCGCTGGCCGCTTTCCTCACCGGTGTTGGATCACCTCAATTTGAATATAGGTCGATTCCAACGATGGGGATCCGAATTGCTTTTTGGTGTTCGATTACAGCAGCAAGTCAACTTTCTGCCAGCAGGATTTGATCAGTTTCATCTTCGTCAGCAGGGATTAGCTGTTCCTGTTTTCCATCTTGAATTTGTTTATTTCCTGTGAACACGAGTTCGCAAACACAGGCATGTCCTTCAAAAATCTTCCTCTTCCGTGGACGCAAGTCATTTTCTGCTTGCGCTTTTTCTGGTGACGGCGTCAATGGAAACGACTGATGCCATACATCCAGCACACGGATTGGCACATAACGAGGCACAGGGAAGCCGCAGCCGCTGTCCACACCACGGGATAGTAGCGGCCATATTTAAGTGGATATGGCCCTCTGCGACAATGATACTCTCTTTCAACAAGATGTCAATTATTTCCTTGATGTAGGTTATTGTAAGTATCTTATTATAACTGTGTTTGTAGAGTCTCTTCTACCGGTGAACACTCATAGAGACATCATAATCAAAACATATAAATAACTAGTCAAACTACCTGCGCATGCATTTGCGCAGCTAACCTGATTTAATTTCTTGTTTTAAGAATTCCTAAAATTCAACTGACGAGTTTGATTCATTAAAATTGTAAAATGTTTTCAATTTATCATGACTATTCTGAAAACCTGTAATAATGTTGTCTCAACTGTTGAGATAATTTCTAACATTTTTTATATGTGCATCCAATAGTATATTGATTCAGGAATTCTATAATTTTTTAAAATATAATATGTGAAATATGGCACATTGGTTGATGAAAATAATTTAGTTGTTAACAAAATTATTAGTTTAAACATGTTACATTTTCTGACCTCCACGTCCTATAAGATACATCATGAGTATGCGATTATTACTTTCTACCCCTATTCAATTTGTACCTGAACCTCTTTCCCACAATTTCAAACTTCTACACTTAGACACACATTAATTATATGCATCAAAAGTATTTTAAAATTCCTAAGGCTCAAGAGAGAGATAAATGTGGTATTCATTTTTAGAAGCAACAGATTTTTTTTTCAATTATCTGTAGAGTTTCTCTCTATAATTGATGTTGTGGTTTCATGCATGACAGCATGCAGAACGGATCGCATTCTCATCATACCTGCTTCAATATTAGTTTTTTTCCACAGCATCCAGAGTTCCAATCTCGTGTGGGTAGGAGTGGGAAGGTAGGAGTGAGAGAACAATTACTGAACAATCTGAGCCAAAGATTAGAGAACAACCTGACATGACGATTTGGTTGGTCAAGGACATTGCCCATAGAACTTATTTTCCTGTTAGAGCCCCTTGCAGTGCTGGATATATAGCTCTTTATATGCTTCTACATGTTGCGGCAACATGTAGAGTTAGCCTACATTGATGCCTACATGTTGCTGCTTTTGCTACTTATCTGCGACAACAACCGTTAAGTCAAGAATGGATACAAAACGCAAGGAACAATCAGGAGACGTACGCTTTTTCTTAGTAATCTCTCTCTCTCTCTCTCTCTCTCTCTCTCTCTCTCTCTCTCTCTCTCTCTCTCTCTCATAAAACCTCTAGCCGACGGCGGAAGTGGCTCCAGGCGGTGAATCTAGTGGCGCCCCCCCCCCTCCCACGGCGGTCGTGCAACCACATGGCGGCCGCGGATCCCGCCGCACCACCACCCGACGGTGGCGGTTTCGGCCTTGCCACCATCCGACGGCGGCAGATCCGACCGTGCCACCACCTGGCGGTGGCGGTTTCGGCCACACCACCCTTCGGCGGCGGTTGATCCGGCCGCGCTCCCTCTCACGGCGGCGGGAGGTGTGGCAGAGGCTTCCAACGGCGGCGGCTCCGACCGCGCCATCCTATAGCAGCGGCAGATCCGGTCGCGACCCCTCTCACGGCCGCGGTGGCGGCGGATCCGGCCGCGCCACTCCTGCTGGAGGCGGCAGCGAATCCGGTCGTGCCACCCCTTCTCTCGGCAGCAGTGGGCCCGGGAGAAGCAAGGATTGCTCGGGCCTCCTTTCGGGCAGGCGGGATTGGGGGCTATTTTTTTGTTTTCTTCAGTCAAGGGTAGCGGCGGGTGAAGATGTCACCTGCCGCTATCACGTCATTTCTTGCAACGGTTTGTGATTTTCTGCCGTTATTGGCTTCAATTTTTCATTGCAGAGATGTAGCGGCGGGCCGTGATACCCACTGCTATAGCAGGTTTTGGCCCGTCGCTATAGTGATCTTTTCCTGTAATGCTCGAGGCCGGTTAACCGGGCTAGGGACGCCGCTATCTGTTTAGCACGCACCGCAAGCCAGACTGCTCCAGACTGCAGAATGTGGGAACATGGTCATGGACTCACGACCGTAGGGGTAAGGTCCATTTTCTTTTTATATTTTTTCAAATCTTTCCGTCTTCTCTAGTGTGATTTATTTCCTAGGTCAAAACTGCTCGCTTGTATTCATTTTTCCCCAAAAACATTCATAAATCCTCAAATTTATTTACCTTTTATACAATTTTATTTTCAATTTTTTAAAAATTTCAAATTTTGAACCGGGGTTAAGCCGCCGACCGAGGGAACCGGGCCGTACCGGTTTCGTGGTTAACCCTTTTCAACCATGCCAATGAGCCGCACATGGTCATGATGAATTCACTCCACTAGTCCATCAACCCCGTGCAGATGCACGGGTCCCAATTTTAAAAAACAGAAATTAGAGGATTTATAATTTTCCGATGCTCAAGACGTAGGATGTTATAATGAAATGGCAATAACCTCAGTGGACTATTTTGTCATCTTTTGATCATGAGTACTATGCTTTACATGCCATGTTGTTTCTGTATTCTTCAACTAATAAATAATCGGGTGATATTTATCAAATTTGTGTTCCATTCTTATTTGCTTTCTTTCAGCACAATTCATTTATTTCTTGCCTTACTTAACTATTATTGTTCTTGTTACTTTATAAAATCTTTTTCATTGTAAAACGATTTTAACAAATCATGTAGCAGTCTTATTTTTGTTAGAATTAGTTTTGTAAATACATAATTCAGTAAACATACCGCATTCTTGCCTATTTTCTAAACAATTCGTTGATTATTTTAAAATCCATGAACTTCAATTCAGTAAACATACCTTATACTTGCCTATTTTTGCTGGGGTATATATGGTTCTTGCTGCACAAAATACGAAGAAGATGTATAAAGTTATACAACCGAAAGCGATGTGCACACCAAAATATACATGCTATAACATCTAAGGTCATTAGACAATATCAGGTTACTGTAGAGCGAATTAACTCACCATGTTGAATTATAATGTCATTTAATTCTGCTATACAAAAGCTCCCTGTTTGCATGAAATGGCCCTATAGCAAGGATCCTATTGCATTAGATTGCTTAATTGCTTAAGCTGGCTCAGGATGAGTATGTACCTCCTGCTTGATCTAATGGATCCTATTGCATTGGATTGCTTTGCTTAATTGCTTGAGCGGTCCCAAAGGAAAAGCAAGAGAAAATACAGACCTCGACGCATCTGGAGATCAAATTGCAATTAACGTGACTGTTTATGGGCTTGCCCTCTAGCTTTCTTAAAAAAATGTAAATGTGTTTATGCAGAACTATGGAAACAATTAGGTATAGTTATTGTACACCCTCATTCATATGCTGGTACTGTTCGACCCAAGCTGACGATCAATACATGCTAATGCTGTTCTGAAATAAAAATTGAACTTTTTGCATGTTAGAAAATACCTGGCAACTTGGAGCTATTGAGACCCACTGATATTGATCTATATATATTATCTGCTATACTCTCTGATCCGATACATGAAGCCCTGTGTTGTTTTGACAAGATGAATTTGATCCAGACAAACTGGTTTCGCGATGATTAACATATTGAGAGACTTATATTCTTACTTTCTTAGCAGCATAGAACCTTCTCCTTGATACTGCACGGATGCATCTTCATGTGGCTGTTTTGTACTCTGAGAAGCCTGCTGGAATTCCATGGCATCGTTCTATGGAGAAGTTAGAACCCATCTGCGGCTCGTTGAACACATCTGGCCTAGGATATAGTATGTACGGTAGCTAGCACACGTGAGATGTGCAGGAACATGTTCTCCTCCCTGTGTGGCTCTCCAAGAAAACTGATCCTACATCGCCATGAAGTTGCTCCTCCTGCTGCTACAGGCATAGAAGCAGGATGCGCGCATCGCTCAACCATCTACGTGATGCGCGATGATATCACTGGTAGTATGTATGCCACTGCTATGGATCATTAGCTTCGTGTGCATATTGCTAGGTAGGAAAGTTTGGCGTCCTTTGTCGATGTATACCAAGGAACTTCCATACTCAAAAAGAAACAGGGCTAACTCACGTGTAATATTTTATTTCCTTATTAGATTTTTTGTTGCAAGGTTCCCTTATTGGATTCCGTCACGGCTTCCAGATTTTTGTGCCATCGTGAATGTTACTTGATGGTGGTGTCTTTCTATTTTTATTAATTTCTTGGTCAGGGACTTATGTCATGGATCGAGTCTCTTTGTTTTGCCCTTTTTTGGCAAGGGACTTGCGTGACAATGATGGAATTATGGGAGAAAACAATGTTACACATATTTTTGGTTGATTTCATAATGGCGGAGTGGGTAATTTAGATGAGTAGTAGATCAAATGGTCATTGTTTGTCTAGTAGCAGATTGGATGGCCAGATGTTTTGCTTTATTGTGAGAATTTCTAGGATTTTTCTCCGATTAATGTGGAGGCCTCAAAAGGAGCCTCCAATTAGTATATATTTGTCTAGTAGCAGATTGGATGGCCAGATGTTTTGCTTTATTGTGAGAATTTCTAGGATTTTTCTCCGATTAATGTGGAGGCCTCAAAAGGAGCCTCCAATTAGTATATATAAGACTAGCAAAGTGCCCGTGCTTCGCTACGGGTTTACACAAAAAGTCTATATTTATGTTACATAATGGTTTTGGAGTATTTTCTTTTTTAAAAAAAATAGTTTTAGAGTATTTTCTTTATTTATATTAATAGTTTTGGATTTTTTTCGAACCCCGCTATGCACACGACCGCCGTTTACTTCTACCGTTTACGATCTGCTGGAATCACGGACCGCATGCAGACTGTATGCAATTATAAATTAATCGATAAAGATTCATCTGCAATGTATCCCATTGCTTTGCAAAAGAGCACAATGTTTACGGTGCATTGTTTTCCCGCGCCTAGAGCTGAGATTGGAACCCTCTACGCCCCAACGCCGTAGAAACCGTAGACCCCAACACTAATGGAATGTCAATCCTGAGCCGCGTGCACAAGACGACCCGAGATTGTACAACTTGACGCAGATGTTTGTGAAAGAAGCGCTTGTTTGGTTTGTAACCTACGCGAAGAAAGAAGATGGAGACACGGAGTGCACACAAACCAGACTCATGGGATTTGGCAGAAAGACATGCGTGTGTATACAAATCGGACTCACGGGAGTTTTTTCTTTCTTTCTGGATAGACTCTCTACTTGTATGTTATGTGAAACAGAAACTGACTTTGTGAAACGTACGGCTGAGAGCTATTCGGACAATAGACTTGATCCTCATTGGTCGTGGGCGTACAGGAGCGTACCGCATGGACGTTTTCGTCGAACTTATTAAGGAGTAGAGATTGGCCATGTTGAGGGCCTTGGGTATGTCGCATGGGCCTCGAAAATAGCTGTCGGCCTGGTGGTCAGGAGCAGATTGGTGCAGTGTCAGATAGCAATGAATATGATTTGTTGGGGAAGGGAGGGGGCATGGATTTGTAGAGCGCGATGGCCGGCAGCCAGAGACAGCGAGCATGAACTTTTTCCGACGATGAGGGTCGGTTTGGCCCTAGGAGCTTCTACAAAAAATAGATTCTTTAAAAAAATGGCTTCCCAATAAAAACAAATTGTTTGGCAAAACGAAATTCTCATGTGTATCTTCAATGCATAAATGAATAGAGAATCCATGAGAAGTTTTTTTTTACTTTTAGATTCTAGTACAAACTTTAGAAGTGCTTATAGGACTGAGGAGCGCAGAATCATTTTTTTATAGAGCCCTTTGGAGAATTTTCTCTATAATCCAGAGCAGAAGAACTTCGAGAAGTCGTGATAAATGGGGCCTAAATCTCAGTCACGGCCTGAATCGGAAGCACGTCATAACAATATATGTACTCAGCGGCATTTTTTCTCGCTTGGCCATTCTCATGTACAAGAAAATGCTGACAAGGATGGCTAATGCAACTAGTACAATTCCAGCCACGGCAATGATTACATTTCTCCTCTTCTTTCCTGGATCAAAAAACAGAATTAGAAGTTACGAAATTTCTCACTGCTGTCTACTTGCAGATTGCGATGCATGGGACTTAGTCTGAAATTTTAAGTCTGTTAATAAATGAAAAGAAGACAAATCTGCAGGTTTGTTTTCCATGTTCCTTCCTTTTTTTTTTTTTTGGTGAGACGTGATTTCTTCAGGGTTTCAGTAATAATTAGTAGTAATACATATGTAACGAAGATTAGGTGTAACAAAAAGAAAAAAGATCCTTTTAGCGTTGCAAAAACTTTATTTGTAATTATTAACAACATTGTAACTTAAAATTAAAGTAAAATACGTGTAATTCCGGAGTAGACCAACAACTATCTACAACCAACAGAACTAAGCTGTAAATAAAATTTCTTGCGTTGGTAGAATCTCACCGTTTCTTTCTCCCGTACTGTTGGACGGAGCCGGAGGAGCAGGCGGCGCGGTGAGCGCCGCCGACGGGGACTCCGGCGTGCCGTTGACGGCGCGATTGGAGAGGTTCCTCATGAGCGTGTGGTAGGTCTTCTCGGAGGCGCCGCCCTTGTCGGAGACGTTCCGGTAATTGTACAGCTCTTTCCGGAACGCGTCCTCGTGGGCATTGGAGGCGTTGGTGTCGGCGTAGCTGAGGAAGCACTTGTCATACCAGATTGCCGCGCGGCGGCTGGTCTTGTTGCAGTGCCCGTTGATGTGTAGCACTGCGCTATGGAGGTAGGCGGCGCAGTCGTCCGGCGCGGAGTCGCCGCGGCAGATGGCCCGCACGAAGGCGCGGTCGGCGCCATCGCCGCGGGAGAGGGAGGCGAAGCCCGTGGGCGCTGCGGCGGACGGCAGCGCGTCCAGGAGCGCGATGACGTTGGACTGGAACGCGCTGTTGGTGGAGGATGCCGGTCGTGACGGGCAGTCCAGCCATGTGAACGCGTTCGCCGCCGTCGCCGCAGACGTTCCGGCGATGCAGAAGCTTGCTGTCAGCACGGCGAAGAGGAAGAGGCCGCTGATGAGCCGGACACGGGACAGGGACAACATGGGTGATGCTCCAATCGAGAGCTATCTTCTCCAGCTAGCCTCTATGGATTGGTGACCGTCGTGTGGTTGGTATCTCTATTGTCCATCAGCTAGTTTACAAAAGAGATAATGATTGCCAACGGTTGCACCAGCACCGCCAGCGATATATGAAAGAAATGGCTACATCTTATAATCCAAATATATTAAAGACAAGATAATATAATAATATATCGGGAGTTTTGATATCTCCTCGGGGTACAACATTCGAGTTTTCTTATGCACTGTGGTGTGTCAAGCAACAAGAATGACATGTGGAACGAGTTCCAGTACTGGTGTGTGTCCAAAGTTTGTAAAGTCATGTTAAATAAGGAAAGAATATCTAGGTCGGCTGTGGCCAGGATATAAATAGTAGACTAAGACCATTGTAAACAATAACAAATCAAATACAACTCTCGACGCATTGTCACAATCCACTCAACGGATTTTCTCGTCAATTGCGCGAGCTCTCGGGCTCCGGCAACGGCAGGGATTTCGTCAGGTAAGTGCATCGAATCTTTCATGTCGACTTGTCAATGCTGACTCGATGTAACCGGTAGTTATCCGGTAGTTTCGGTCGATCGAAGCTTTAGTTACGAATATCGTTGATCGAGGGTAGTTGACGTGTCCTATCTGTTCGATTCGGTTGACTTGTCCAGTTTCGTTCGTTGTCGATGCTAGTGCTTTAGTAGACGGTCAATCGGGCTACTCGAGTCATGGTTAAGATATATTGCCGATTCAATCTGTTTACTAGCATTCGTAATAGTACAATTGATGTCTCATGTATGGCTCTGTTTGAGTTGACTTGTCCTACGAGCGGGTGCCAGGTGTTAAATTGAATAAGTAATATATCCGAGATTACTCTCGCTGATTATACTTTATACCTATCGATTAGTACAATATAGTTGGCTTGTCCTATGTTCCTTAGTTGACTTGTCCTACGTGGGGATGACCGGTAGAATATAAACTACGATTTGTGTTAGCGGTTTAACCATTCATTCTGTGTGTTTAGCCGATTGCTTATCATGTTTAGATCTATCTTACATAAACATAAACCATTACTTGTCAAATTTGTCGGTTAAGATTAGATTTAAACCATGTTATCCCGATAATTCAGTGATTTCATATGCCTCGCATGCTTTAATCCTTTCATTTCACAAATTAGAGTAAGTTAATCATAAATTGGCGGAGTTACTTCTAGTTATCTCGTTGTCGTCGATTTATACATATTCGAGTGACAATTTGTATGATAAAGCATATTTTGATACTATCGACAACATTAGATATCAGGACCAATCAATTAAGACGAATCTAAATGTTTAATTCATGTACTCGTTTAATTTCAATTAGATGCCGATGAACTGAATAACCGATAGACGATGCGTTTTACTTTATGTCTTATTTTAAATCTTCAGTTGTAGTTACTTATCGGCCGAAATTTTACACGTTTTATTTGTCTTTGTTGGTTTGAAGGGAAAACCAACTGGCACACCCTGATAATTCATCACCGTGTTCCAGGATTTGGTCCTGTTTCCGATGGACCATACGTCACCTCGCGCGCTTTTTCCGTCAACAGAAATATATCGTTTTATGATACAATTGTATACATTACTAATTTTGTGAAACAAAGGATGCACAAAACCTATATTTTTACAATAGACCTCCTTAATCTATGGTTTTCTAAATTTTCAACTATTTTGTACTTTTATAAATTTAACCTTTTATCTTTTCATTGTGCTTACATGAAAATTATCTAACCCTAGGTTAATTTTCCTAGTCATTTTGGGAGGAGAGGCTCTCCAATTGGTAGTCTTGTATTATTCTTCCTCTACGGTAGTCTTGTATTATTCTTCATCTACGAATTACTTATGTACTTATATATAAATGACGTAACCCACTAAGAGTCATTCAATGCTATTTTTTTAGCTTCACGTTACGCCACATCATCTCCAACCCATTAAGAGTTAATTCAATACTATTTCTCTAGCTCCACGTTGTGCCACATTATCTCAAGTAATTTTAAATATTAGATAAAAATTGGATGTTGGTGATTAGGAGGTATTTTAAACTTTTCAAATCTCCACGTTATCTAGAAAGTTAGCACTCTCGATTATCACATCCGATTCTCATCTATCTATCCATGCATCAATATCCTTATGTCACTTCATGTTGTCCGATCGCCAAAAATTAAGGTAGAGACACTACTGCCTTCAAATATCTTTATTATCTGCTCCACCTTTTGTTCCTATGTCTTTTTCGTTTTTATTTACTTTCTTTTTAGGTGTTTGTGAAATATCTTTTTCTTCGTATTATATAATGTGCCGTGACAATACGCGGGTATCATCTAGTAAGCAATATGTGTACGTCATAAATCTATCAGGTTTGCCTAGTCCATTCTGTGGAGTTAGAAGAATGATTCAATTCAATAAAAGAACATGTGCATAATTTTGCACTCAATTCTTTATGTGCAATTAGCCTGCAGGTAACATTAGTTACGAATATTATGTCTTTATCACCGATTTATGCTGGAGCGCAAAAGAAAAATAGAAAAACAATTGTTAATGGTTCGTAGGGGTGAAAACGGGACGGGAAAATATTTGCTCGTCCGAGATCCGAAGATCGAAAAAGTAAATATGGTCAAATATGAGATGTATCAATAGGTATCCGACGTAATCCGTATCCGAATCCGAGTCCGAGAAAAGCAAGCGGGATAGGATATAGGATGAGTATTATCGGTCCCAAATCCAAAATTATTATAATTTATTTAGATATACATGATTATAAATGAAAAATATGATCACAAATATCTATATTTAATGTAAATAGTCAATAAAATTATTTTATTCCCTATATATTAGTGATTAATATATCTAATTTTACTTTAACTACACTTCTACATTGTAACTTTTATCCTTACGAATCTTATAATAATATCCGTCTCCGACTCCGACTCCGAAATAAGAATATAGGGCAGGGTATGAGATCGACAAATAGTTATCCAGTAGTATCCGCTCCGACTCCGGATCCGAGAAAAAAAATACAGGACAGGACTTATCCGCTCCCGTTTTCATCCCTAATGGTTCGTGCCGAAACGCACAGTAAAATTAGCCAAAGAAAACCAAAACTCACTCAACAATGTTCTTTTAAATGAAAAAGAAAAGAAAAAAAAATGGACTAGGCTGGACGTTTCAAAAGCTAATACATCTCTGTCCGTCCTTGCTTCGTTGAACGGTCCAGATCGAGGCAACCACAGCTTTGGCCCCCTCTGCTCAACCGCCGGCCAGCCAGTTCCGTCCTAGCACCGGCTGCGCCGCTGGCCCGGGCACCTTTCTCCTACTCCCCGCTCGGCACTCCCAGATCCCCGCTTTCTACCCAGATCCCATCCCCAACAACCCTAGCTCCCAGATCCGCCGCGCCGGAGCTCTCCCCGCCGGCGGCCGCGCCATGGCGTGCCTCGCGATCTCCCTACAGCCGGTCAACGGCCCCGACATCCTCCTGCAGACGCGCTCCTGGTTCCCCGTCTCCCGCGCGCTCGCCGCCGTCTCCGCCTTCCGCCTCGCGCGCCTCCACCTCGCCCGCGGCAAGCAGCAGCCGTCCGCCGCCGCCGCCTCGCTCGACGCCATCGGCGACGACCCGCTCGCCGCCTCCTCGGGCCAGCTCGTGGTCGGAGTCGAGTCGCAGTACCGCGTCGTGTACCGCCTCGTCAACTCCATCTACGTGCTCGGCGTCACCACCGCCTCCGACCACGCCACCCCCGCCGTCCACGCCTTCGCCGTCGCCGACGCCGTCAACCAGGCCGTCTCCGTCGTCGTCGCCGCCTGCCGCGGCGTCGACGTCACCCCCGAGAAGGTGCACCGCAAGTACCCGGAGGTCTATCTCGCGCTCGACCTCGTCCTCCACGGCGTCGGATCCGTCCGCCTCTCGCAGATCCTCGCCACCATCCATGGGGACAACCTCGCGCGGATGGTCAACTCGTCCCCCGACGCTGAGGCCAAGGCCCGCGGCGCCGATTCCTGGACAACCGTCGAGCATCTCGCCCACGACCGCCACGCCGCCAGGGACGGCTTCTCCGGTGCGTCCTTCGAGCTCCCGCAGGAGACCCTTGCCGCAGGTGATGAGTTCTCTTCTAACATCGCCCCTGCCACCACTGTCGCTACTGGAGACGAGGCACCACCTGAGGAGGCGCCGCCTGTGGAGAAGGACCCATTTGCAGCTAGTGACATGATTAACAACAAGCCAGAGGAGACATTGGTGGGTGGGTTCAAGAAGAACAAGGAGACTGCCCTTGTGGTTGCAGATCCAGCTGCTGCACTTGCCGGATTGGAGGTCACAACATTGCCTCCAGCTGAGGCGACTAAGCCAACATTTATCGGTGTTGAAGGGTTTGAGGGTGACTATGGTGGAATTGAGTTTGGCAATGAGGAGGCTTCGCTTGCTGAGGCATTTGAAGGACTGAATGCGCCATTTGGTGGCGGTCTTGATGCTTCTGAGTTTGTTACCACAAAACCGAAGGATCACAAGGACAGGACCATCACAGGTCTTGAGCTGCTAGCAACTAGTGGGAAGCCACCAAATGCAGCTGCTGGTACTCCGCTGGAGAATCTGTTGGTAACCAAGAAAACAGAGATGACAGCACCGGAGTTGTTCATTGCAGAGGAGATCAATGCAGAGTTCAAGGGGTCTATTCTTTCACGTGTTGGTTTGAAGGGTACAGTCTTCCTCCGGACACTGCCACTGAACAAGTCAGCAGGGAAAGAGACAGAGTTCTCGCTCCGTCTGGAGGGCACATCGGGAATGAAGAGGGCTGCTTTGCAGACTAATGTGTTGAGTAACCTCCAGAATGGGCTATTCCATGTCAGGACAACCTCGAAGGAGGAGCCCATTCCCCTCATGAAGTACAGCTTCCTGCCTAAGCACTCTCCTCTTCCTTTGAGGATGCGCCTCGTCAAGCGTCATAGTGGGACATTACTCTCAGTGATGATACAGTATGCATCCAATCCAATGTTACCGCAGCCACTTAGCAATGTGACATTCATTGTTAAGCTTCCTGTTGATCCGACTCTGCTCAATGTATCACCCAAGGCTGTGCTGAACCGTGCTGAGAGGGAACTTAGATGGCATATTCCAGACATTCCACTTAAAGGTCCAGCTGGAAGGCTAAGGGCTCGGATGCCTGTTGATCAAGACTCCAAGGATGGTGAGCTAGAGGTTGTTGGGATGGTGAAGTTTGCTTACCAAGGTCCATTCACATTGTCTGGCATCAAACTATGCCCAGCTACCGATGGCATTTCCCAATTTAATGTGGTTGGCCATACATTCTCCAGTGGAAATTACCAGTGCATCTGATTGGTACCTTCCTTGTACTTTAGACGTACTTTGCCATTTTTTGTCTGTTTACTGATACTGCTGGGTTTGAACGCCCCATTGTATGTAGGGTTGTGTCTATTTTTGCGAGGCTGAAATTATATCATGTTTTTGAGATGTTTTATCATTATCTTGATATGGTCTCTGTCATTACTCATAAATGATATCACCATTCCAATCATTTTATTATATGTACAAAAAAATAATGTTCTTTGCTGTTCTCTTGAAACATTATTCCACTATGTCTTGCTTGGTCACATACTGTCAGAAAGGTATTAATGATATCTGGTTAAAGTGCACACCGTTGGTTTTAGCTCCAATAAAGTCCAGTTATTTGTGCAGCTGACTGTTTTCACAGAAATATCATGGTGATCCACATTCTCTGCACTTTATGCATGTTATATTTGTTTATCAGTCAAATATGTTAGGATCAAGCTAAATTCAACTTTCTAGCACAGAATCCCTGGTCCACACAATATGCAGAGTTCACTTCATGAATTCGTGAAATTTGATATGGATTGTCTTCCACAAGAGGAGTTCACTATCCCTGCTTAATTAGCAGATATGACATCAGTATTGTAGCCATATATTTGATATCTTAATATTGTTTGTGTGCTGCTTCTGTACATGATTTAAGTAGTACTAAATTGCTTGTACATGCAAATTGACCTCAGCTGTTTGTTGTGTTATTATCCACTGTCTAACTATAGTTAGTGAAAAAATTGTACTTGTTTGTTTTCCAATACATATCATGTTGATGATTTTTTATGTTATTCAATATCTTATTCTAGGAGCAACTCCAGTGGGAGCCTCCAAATGACCATCTACTCAAAAATTAGAGGCTTCACCCAAAAACTCAACTCCAGCAGGCCCTCTAAACGGGCCTGCTTTTTTGATGCCCGTCCAAATTTGACCTCTGGTCCTCCATTCCTGGGTTCCAGCTTCTACCACTTTTTCTTTTTTTTTTTTTCCTTTCTATTTTTTTCTCCCTTTCTCTCCTCTCCTCCCGTTCTCTCTTTTCGCTTCTGCCCAACGCTGCCAACATCTTGGCTCCAGCCGCCTCTGTTCCCTGGCCGCGTGTGCCGCCACTGGCCTCCCTGCCCGCATCTAGGCCTCACACCGCTGCCCTGCCTTGCCTCCTCCCTGCGGTGAGCCCCTCCTCCAATCTCCACGAGCTCTGCTGTCATGAAGAGACCCGCCTCCAGGAGCTCGGCCGCTCCATGGCGAGGGCGGAAGCGGAGGCAGGAAGCGGAGTCTGACGGGCACGGCGGCGCTGTCGTACACGGGCATGGATCGGTGTAGGTGCGGTCTGTCGGCAGTGTGAGGCTGCACGACCGCCAGTGGCGAGGCGGGGAGGTGGCCGGTTGAGCTTCCTCAAGGCGGGGCGAGGCCACAATGAGCGATGCCGCGGGCAAGGGGAGGGTGAGCCGGGGCAGGTGCGAGTGGGCTTGGCCACTGCGAGTGGTGGCAGGGCCAAATCCCGCCGTGGCTGCAGCCTGTCTCGAGCCTCCTCCTTATAGGGCTGCGTGCTAGTCTAGGACACAGACGCATGACGTTGAGTTCCGCAACAGTAGTGGCGGCGGCGGCAATCACTGCGTGGCCCGGCGGCTTGGAGGCATCAGGGCCTTGTGGCGGCTTTGGCCGCACGAACGGAGGCCACGGCGTTGGATCCAGCTGTGAGCTCGGCGCGGGGCGCGGAGCCTGGTGGCATGGCGACAACCGGCGGCGCGCAGAACCTGGCAGTGTTGGAGGATGCGCGGAGCCTGGTGGCGTGGCGACGACCGGCAGCACGTGTAGCCTGGTCGTGCGGAAGGAACTGGAACAGGAGTGCTGAGATTGACTCCAGGGACCCACCGGTCATCATGAGAGATGCAGGCTTGAGTTGAAAATGCCGCTGGAGTTGAGAGTAGTTTTCAGTCTGCTTTTTTTGCAGGCTGGACTGCAAATCGGGTTTGCAGGCTCTGTTTTACAGGGTCCGGCTGGAGTTGCTCTAATAATTACGATAAAACCTAGTTTCACCAATATGAATGCTCTTGCACCATATGGTCTATTAATGGAATAATTGTGGCATCTAGTGGTAGTGGTTATTACCTGAAGCTTACTGCATATAGGACATGAAAAGAATCAGATAATTCTCTGGTAAAGAAAATATAAGCCTTATTCTCATTTTATTTAGTTTAATTTATCTTAGAATTTTCTGAAAACATGTAAACTGACATATCAAAGTGGCATTGTAGTATCTATCTCAACAAATGACACTATATCAGTAAATTTTATCAAAGCAGGTACATTCAGTGTTCAAATGGTTTTTCTATTTTCAGTTAGCAGATTAGGGAGTTTGGACCCTAGCTTCAAATTGTATTCTGAATTAGATTTGTGGCTAACTGTAGATGTCTTTTTTTCAGCTATTAGCACTTCTGTCCTCTGTTACTTTATTGAAATAAAAAGAAATGAGGAAAATGCACAAAAATCTGCAGAGCATGCTACATAATAATGTATTAAAAATCACATGATTATGGCGGTAATATTGACATCACTTTTAGTTTCAGGCAAATCAGCAATTAAGGGATGAAGAATGACCATGATCCAGATAGCTTTCATATATATCTTGTGTTAACTTGATTGTCTGTGCTTTTTGCTGTGAACATGGGATCCAACAAATTGGTCCTTTTTGTCCATCTAAATTAAACGGGATCATGCAGAACCCTAATTGGTGCTGCATAAGTTTTTAAGTGCACTATTAATTATAGTTTGGTCATTTCGACGGGAAATCATTTTATATTCCTGTCTGAACCTTGATTATTCAATCTGTTGTTAGTTGTGAAGCATTGTGCTGATGCTTTTGGTTGTAGGAACAATGTTTCTGTAAGAATATGGAATGTGCAAACAGCTGATAGGCTGAGCTTAGAAACATATGACCTTGCTTCGGTGCCATATGACCTTGCTTCGATGCATTTCTGGCCTTGCTAGAGCTTTTGATTTTCGGATGCATTGTTGGTGCAACCATCAATCTTACTAACAGGTTCTCTCTCTTTCACACACTTTTTATCTCTGACAACTCTGTATTCTGTCCACTTAATAGAATATCATATTGATATACTAAGCTGTACCATCATTATACAATTTACTTTTTTACATTTGTTGATTTCTAGTGTGAGTTTTCACAATAAGACTTGGAAGAAATGGAGGTAATCCTATGCTAGTTTAATTTTTTTTGGTAGGCCATTTCCTGATGAATGACTTCCGGACAGTTTTTGGTAGTAGTATGATTTCTACTGTTCTATATGTACACCTCTTTCCCTTCATGTAGATAAAAATGTAACTCCTTCATACTCTGGAAACATTTGGCCCTTTCAGTAGTTATACGATATTATCTCTTACAAATTGACCGAATACTTAGTTTTGAGATTATGCACACAGCATGCTAGTTCTCTTACTCCCTCCAGTTTTCAATTGATGTTAGCACATCTTTTTAGTTACAAATTGGATGAAAATTGTGCTAACGTTATCAATTTAAAACCGTAGGTGGTAAATGGACCACCTTTTTCTTTTTAAAATTGCTTTCATTCTTATGGGCAAGTGCTTCAATAAGAATGTGTTTATCAAAGCAATTACATTAATTGAGCAAATTGTTATGGTCCATATAAGCTCAAATTTTATACTCTAATAAATTTGTAACTAATTGTTGACCTTGGAACTTTCCAAGTAGTGACACTTTGATCCTCTGTGACATTATAGAAATTGAAAGTGGACTTGCACATCTATCTCATTTCTTATAACCTTATTATGTCATTTTTATCAATAATGAAGCTACCATTTGATTATTGTATCACTAGTCAGTCTCAAGATTTGCTTTGTTCGAGTGTTCAGAAGAACAATTTTAGAGATGGAAGTGATCTGTTGTAGTATCATTGTCCCCGCATTTCATTTCTTAAGAACTTCTTTGTGTTAGCTGGCCAGTTTATCAGCAGGTGAGCGAAATTGTGCAATCGCAAAGTCATGTGTTTGTGACCTGGACTTGTGTGAGTTATCATAGGCATCTGAATTACAACTTTTTCCCTATCATGGGAGGAAACAAAGGTCGTGTGATGATCACATTACCTGCATAGCCATTATCATGGAAAGTTGATTTGATTGACTTCATAAACCTGATAGTTTGCACAAAAATAAAAATTGATACCATAATGTAGACATTCTTGCTCATTTCTACTCATTTGGTTATTTCCATTTAATAAAATAGCTTATTTATGTTTATTAGTTGTGGTGGGTTTGACCAGAAAATTTTAGAAAATGAGGTGATGTGTTGTTATATCATTGTCCCCACGGTTGATTTCCAGACAAATACTTTTGGACAGTCTGCCGTTTGGTTCTGATATAATTGTTTTGGATTATCTATACTGCTGCTCAATATGCAGGTCTAATTCTCTGACAGCCCCGTGCACTTTCCTTCTATCAACTGCTGTAGGTAACCGTCTTCCTCAGTAATACAATTTACCTGTTCCAACTGGACTGGTATTTTGTTTGGTGTTTGGCTTACTTCTGCTCCACATGCAGCGTAAATTTTTATCTTTTATACGAGTTGATTGAAATTGAAGACACGTATTCTCTTCTCTGGCTTCTGCTTTTAACTTTAGTGCAACAATTAGGTGGAGGGTAGAAGCACTTTCCATTCGTGGAACGTGTAGCGGGCCTCGTGCAGTTGGAGTTTGCTGGCCATTATTCAGCAGTTGAACCAAACTGTGCAGTCCCAAATTCAATTGCTGGAGTTGCGTGCTGCTGTCACTAGCATATTTGTCACTGTAATGGTAGGAAAGAAAGGTTAGCATCTGATGATTACGTGTCATGTCCTCCCATTCTCACGGAAGTTTCAGAACAATTTTACTTCATCCACTGCGGGCAGTTTTGTTTCCACGATTTTTTGGGTCACCAACACCAGTCCTATTAGGTGCATTTCTTAAAGGCTTCTTTTACCATAAGCCAGCTTCTAAGAATTCACGATCCTTTTACTCGATTCATTATGCATCACCACAACAAACTGTTCTAACATGTCAGCTCTAGCACGAGTAATTTAATTTTACCAAACTGGGTTAAAATTTGAAATATTCTAAAGCACTCACTGGTCACCATCTGCTGATTTGAATGCAACGCAAGCATTCGGCATTGTTGTGCATCCGTGCAGCTGGACAGGGATCTTTGGCAGATTTGTGGCCTCGTCAGATTTTGTATCTGCCGAAAACGATGTGACTCGCAGAAGTCCTCCACTACGGCTGATGGCCACTTTGCCATCAAGAGAGGAACGCCATGGCGGTTTATCTCCGGTCGATGGCTCGTAGCCACGTTGCCTTGCGATGCAGACGTGCCATGGGCTCGCCACTCGACCATCAGCTTGGCAGCTTGCTCATGTTTCATTCGGGGCGAAGGTGTGAGAATGTTACGAGCACTATTAGTGTACGTTCACGAGTAGGCCCTATTCACGAGCGTGCTGGCTGCTGGCGTAGAGGTGAAAGGCACGTGAAATTGGTGTAAAAAAAGGCGAGCAGCTGCGGTGCATGTTCTTGTAGTTAGGATGCAACTAAATATAAAATATCTACATTGCCCACAAATATGAGGATTTTTAGTTTGTGTAAAATTGAATATTTAAAACTCTGATGAATAATCCTATACAAAACAAATTACTTCAAATAAAAGTATATACTATGAAAAAAATGTCTCCTGTTGTTATTGCTATTCAAAATATAAAAAGTTTGGTTTTGAGCAACTCCAGAAACACATATTTGTGGAAGGTAGGAATAGTGTTGGAGTATAAGTGAATTGCTCATTTTTTCTCATGAGTTTAGCCTTTTGTGTGAACTGCTTGACGTATGTAACTCAATATGGTATCGAGGTCACTCCAAGTATTCCACATTTGCGGTCCGAGAGAGGCTGTACGTGAGGGGGAGTGTTGGAGTATAAGTGAATTGCTCACATTTTCTCCTCAACTTAGCTTTTTAGGTGAACTGGTTGGTGTATACAACTAAATAAATAGTATAAGTCAACAGTATGGAGGCAGAGAAGCGTTAATGCTTTTACAATTTTGTTAAAGCTTGCACGAATAAATAAAAGTTTTGGACCTGCATTTCCAGTTTCCGAAGGACAATCCAGTTTTCTTTCACCAACGGGGGCTGTGGACAGATGAGCCGCCCTGTGCTGTGACGTGTCACTCGCCGTCCAGTCCAGTCATCTGTTGCGACAGCAGCCCAACTTATAGCTGTCTTAACCGTATCAAAATTCCAAAACACGCGCGGTCAAACAGCACGAGACAAGTCCGGTGGTATTCACCCACCTATCCAATTTCGTTGGTGACGACGAGACTGGTCGATGCCTCTGCCGCAACAGAGGGAAGAACATCAGGGAGGACCCAATGTTAGCCCTGCCGAACATGATGCTTAGACAAGTGAACAAGAAAAAGCCGCCTCGCTTTGGGGCCCCATTATAGCTGCCGAATTTTTCTGCAACCCTGCTCTGCTGCTTCCCCAAGCACGAGCCAGAGAAGTGCACTCTGAAAGATCCGCTGATAAAATCTCCTGATTTAATCTGGAAAAGGAAGTGCAGAATTCAGATGGCAGAGGCTTCCTTTGCTTGAGACCGGGGACAGAATCGAGTACAACACGGCACCGACGCCGGAGGCATATATACACTTGGATGAGCTCTGACGATGGCCACTTGGCTGGTGTGAAGTGAAGCGGCGACAACAGTGGTAGTGAGGGAGCGCTTGGTTTTTCACTTGCCGCAAGCAGCTTTGCTTCTGAACTGACCAAGCGAGGACGATTCCTCTCTTTATTTCCTTTCATCCATGCATTCACTTTTCTTTGTTCATATCACTTTACCCCCTTTTTTCCCCTTTTGCTTTTGGAAGTAGCTAGTTGACTGATGGAGGTGATCCGTTTGCTCTTGTAACTGAGAACTGTGAAATGCTGGTGTGGTTACACAAATTTATTAATCAACATTACAGACTCTCCATTAATGAACACAGACCTTGTTGTTCTTACAAGCGAACCAATAAAGTTGAGAAATCCAAAAGCAGAGACCAAATTCGTTGCTGACGGCTGCCCATATCTGTCAATGGTCCCCAAAAAGGCAAAAATACAAAACAGAGGGTATACATAATTACATATACAACGAATACTAGATACATGTTTATTGTAGTTTGTTTGCTCGAGGTTGGGATCACTCTCAAAGGTAGACTAGGCTTACTATTTCGCAGCTTCATCAACCGTATAGGCGCGACGGACTGTCTTTTCCTCGAGACGCACGCAGGCCGCACGCCGGCATGCATGCCATTGCCGCATACAAATCCTCTGCTCTTTGATGCCATGATAGCGATACTTTGTTACAGAGGGCTTCACTGAACCAATTGGGCGGCTCACTTTGTTTACAAACTTTACAGAGAAGATGGCAGTTGTTATACCTTTGGCTAACATGGTGCTCATAATATCTTTGATATCATGCATCAGCAAGCAAGGCCCCTAATTACACGAAACACAGGTAGTTCTTCTATACTAATACGACAGCTAATCACGGTACAGAACAACGGGGAAAATATTTATTAAAGAAGACGAAGAAGGAGAAAAGCTGAAACATTGATGTGCACCGCTTGGCACTCGTGCCTTGCAACTGCCACCAACTTGGACGACGGCACTCCCGTGACGCCACCCTGCACTCGATCACCGGCCGCCCTCTCTCTCTCTACACCTTTCACGGGGCGCGCCGCCCGGCCTACACCAGCCTCACCGGCGCCGCCGCGGCGGCCACGGCGACGGCCTCGACGCCCTTGCAGCTCAGCGACCGTATCAGCCGCCACGGCGCCCACCCCGCTGCCGCGGCGGCGGAGGGCTCGTTGGCCAGCGCCTGCCGCGCCCTGAGCCTCCTCCTGATCTCGCCCATGTCCATGGCCGACGGCACGCGCACCGACCCGAACGCCATGTGGTGCCACCGCACCCTCCGCTGCGGCGGCGCCGACTCTGATTTGGGTGCCGGTGCGCGGCGCGCTGGCTGGTGCGACGATCCGGCCGGTTGATCGGTGGCGACCTTGCAGGCTTGGGCGGCGACGCGGCGGCCGCCGATTCGTGGGCGCCGGGGATGGGGAAGAAGGGGCCGGAACTCGAACTCGTCGTCCCCTTCCTCTTCGTCGGTGGGGCAGGGAGGCTGGTGCTGCTCGGAGGAGGGGCAGAGCGAGGGCCCCATTTCCTCCTCCCTATACAACGGGAGAGTGTGCGTGAGGTTCAGGTGCGGCAATGGAAAAATGTGCCCTTTTGCGTCGTGTGAAGAGGGGTGGGGTTTTATGGTGATGAAGAGAGAGAGAGAGAGAGAGAGAGAGAGAGAGAGAGAGACAGAGAGAGAGAGAGAGAGTTATGATTTCTTCTTTCGTGGCCGTCTCTGATGAGCTTGTCGTTGAATAAAAACCAGAGCATGGAACGCTTTGCTTTATGCGTAGGTAAGGTACCACGGTGTCGGTCTTTGGATGACGTTACCATGGAAGCATCTAAAGGCTGCGTACTGTCTCACCTTGCACTCGTATCTACATATACTGGTACTGGACTACTTCGATCAAGTCAAGAGGCGCAACAATATGTTTTGTGGGACGACATATCAACACGACAATATATTTTGTCGTTGGTGAATGTTATGCTCAAATTCTCATCAATCCCCTGCATATATATAGGGGTGTTTCAGGTCCAAAATAATGGTCATTATTTTTCATCAACTAATGACCATTAGTTGGATCTAACAGTGTAGATTAAATTTTAGAAGTTAATAACTAATAGCCATTAGTAAGGGTAATATTGTCAAAATAATATAATTATAATACAAAAATTCATCATAACTAATAAGTTAGTCAATTTTTACATGAATATGTTATAAAATATTTATTTTAAATTTAATTAATTATCATCATTATTATTGTAGTAAAGTTTTAGTGTATTTAACACAAGTTTGTATGATAAAAAATATTAATTTTTTAGTGTAATTATTAAACTACCTTTGAACTAATGGCTATTAGTTGAGAAAAAATAATGGTCATTATTTTGGACCTGAAAACCTCTCATATATATCCGGACTATATAATTCAGTATTGATCCCTGAGGATTTTATCGCTGACCGGACCAGCTTTCAGTCAATGTTTTTTAGAACAAAAAATTAACCAGTGATTTTGTTTTTCAAAAGTAGCTAAATGCGTTTGATACAAAGGACAACGGAGATGAATGTTGGTAATTTGTTCTGTAATAACGTGCTTGAACGACATTTGTGCACAAACGACTTGTGATTGTCCTCCCCTTCGGTTATTTCGCTGTCAGGTTCTTGAGCGATAGCTACACATCAAGGGACTACACTTGCGGATCACACGTGTGTGCTGCACATACCATTATCTTATTAGTTCAACTATTTCTAGATGCTTTGACGTATCGAGAGAGTGACATGGAGGAAAAAGGGGTGCAAGACAAGGGGACACGATTTGATGACAGAAGACAAGACTTTTGTGAAATTCCTGTGTCAGGAAGCGCCTCTGGAAACTCTTCTTTTGAAATTTCGTATCTGTAAAATAATTGAAAATTTTAAAGATTGGAGACGTATCTTCCAGGTCAATGTACATAGCATTACATATACGATGGTTTTTCTAGAAATGTAGAGTGGCTTACATATACAATACAAAACTCTAAGGACAAACTATATTTTTCCCGTACCCTTCCCTTTTCCAGGGCAATTTTTTTCTTTTTACCAAATACGGAATTTATTATTAGGAGTTTCTTAGTCCACAATATTATTTCTCAAAACTATTGGCTAATATTTTACCATATGAAGGGTAATATCATCAAAGTGTTAGATTTCGATGATTATTATGTATTTTTTATTATAATATAAATGAAAATAAGTAATCCAAGTAATTTTAAGTTAATAATGTGTTCATCGTTATCCTTACAAAATCAGGTTACATACATATCCTGTAATTAAATTTTCAAAAAATTATAAATCTCTTAATTATTAGTAAAATTGACAAAAATACCCTTAAACTACTGGCAAAGTTTTTCAAAACTACTGACTAGTATTATGGACCGAAACAACTCCTAATTATATAAGCTCAAGTGGGTTTGTTCCCTCATAATGAACCTAACAAATGAGCTATGCTCAGTTAACTCTTTCGGACAAACTTTTGAGGGTGTTATACCGAATAAGATTTAGGCACCTCAAGAATTAATCCAATGATCATTCAGTGATAAGTTGGATTTTTTTGTACGCTTCATATTATATCATCAACCCTTGGATCACCTCTCAATGAATCTTTGTTGTTCACCTTTTGCTGAAAACAGTCATGACTGGCGATTACAATGATAACAAAGCGAACATTAGTCAAATCCATGATCTCCGTACATGCATGCAAACCACGACTGCGGCACTGGTTAATGATTGCACGTCATGCGCTATAATTCCTTCATGCTAGATGAATTCTTGTTTAAAGAGAGCTTATTTGAATCGCAGCCATATGGTTGCGTACATGTTTTCTTAGTTGGTAGCTTTTGGACAAAAGTAGATGAGCGAAAAACTGCCCTTCGCTTGTCCAAACTAAATGACTCCTATTGTTTCATCAATTATTGGCTAGAACCTTTCAAAAAAAAAATTATTGGCTAGAACCTAGTACAAATTGACCATGGACCACCGTACTACTAAAGCCAAATCGTAAGCATTTTTAGTCGTGTTGTATGCCCTTCACCGAGACTCGCGCGCAGAGGCACTTGTGATCCACTACAGTCTTCTAGTCTAGCTAATAAGGCATCATTATTCGTTAATCAATGTCCCAGTCCCAGCCCCACGATTATTTATGTAACAAAACCATAGTGAACGATGGGTGTGCATAAATTAATGCAGACGATACAGAAATATAGTTCTCCATTTCCACACCAGGCAAAAAAGAAAAAGAAGCAGAAACGAGGAGCGTTCTTTTTTAGAATAAAAGAAGTGAGAGTTCTTATATAGGATGGTACCCTTTTTACAAAGGGACCCTACTATTCTACTCGTGCTATCTATGGCCACGAAGACCCTGAGGGCCTGTTCGTTTCCCCTATCTAATTTTTAGAGGGGTCAAATTAAAGAGAATTTTATCATTTTGGAGTACTAAATAAAGTCTAATCTCGAAACTAATTGCAGACCCCCTATCTAATTCACGAGACGAATCCAACGAGGATAATTATAGTGTTATTAGAAGATGTTTACTGTAGCATCACTGTAGCAAAACATAGATTAATTAGGATCATTAGATTCGTCTCGTAAATTAGAGGGGGTCGCGACGTAGGTTTTGTTATTAAATTAATAAAATTACTACTAAATAGTAAGATTCTCTTTGATGTGACAGTATCTAAATTTTAGAGGGTGGAAACGAACGGGGCCTGATCCTAACTTGACAATGCGCATGAATGATTACATACCCTGCAGGCTCGAAAAGAATCTTCGCGGCGGAGCTGCTGGATGGAGCATGGATGGGACTTGGCACATGAACTTTGCATTTGGTCCCCCAACTGCTTACCCTACATATACCATCCTGGCATCTTGCGCGTGGGTACATGCTAGTATATGTCTGGCATCAGACAGTAGCTTGGCATTTGTCTTAAGATGTTAAATAAGTTTATTATCGATATGACATTTGAATACAAGTCAGTTACTGTTACTGGCTAGACCAAAAAAAGGTCATCGTTCTGTGATACAAGGATTTATACAGTCGTGGTTTTTTTTTAAAAAAAACTGGAAGTTGTAATTCATCTTTTATATAGCACCAAATAGTTGGGGTCATGGTCATGGTAGTGTGGTTGCGGTGGTGGCTACCTGTTGTTGAGTGGCGGGACGTTAAAAATCCCATAAGAAGAGGATGACTACATGGAATTCCAACCGTCTTCATTGAAAACAATGAATGCTAAGAAGAAAGGGAGTGAGCCTGTTCCACGAGCACCTAAGAAGCCTAGAGTACAAGCTCAAGCTAAAGCTCCTAGGAGACGTCCTGCGGAGAAGAATGCTAAGCAAACTACTAAAAAGAAGAATATAGAAGGTGAAAGCAAATCACATGACGTGATGAGACTTGAAGAGCAAAACCCAAGTGAGAATGTGCGCACACTTGAAACTCACAAAGGGCTATCAAAAATTCCTAACCTCAACATACCTGTTGAAGATGAGGATCAGGAAATGAAATATCAATGAATTATGTTGAGACAGGAGCAGTGAAGACTATTGAAGTCAACTCATACTTTGCTGACACGATTGCAACACAACTTGACCTGGACCAAAGTCAATAAAGGAATGCAAGAAGCGTCCTGATTGGCCAAAGTGAAAAGAAGCAATCCGTGCAGAGTTGAACTCGCTAAAGAAAAGATAAGTGTTTGCTAATGTAAACCTTATACCAATGGGTATCCACCGAGTAGGTCACAAATGGGTGTTTGTCGGGAAGAGAAATGCTCAAAAATGAAGTGACTAGATATAAAGCAAGACTCGTAGCTCAAGGTTTCACGCAGAGACCAATAATTGACTACGAAGAAACTTACTCTCCCCTAATGAATGGAATTACCTTCGATACTTGATCTCACTCGCAGTGAGTATGAATTTGCAAATGCGACTTATAGATGTCGTAATCGTAGTCCTATATGGAACATTAGATACATATATCTATATGAAAGTTCCGGAAGGTATTACCGTCCCGAATGAAGATGAACGCAAACTATATAGTGTCAAACTACAAAAGTTACTATATGGTTTAAAACAATCTGGAAGAATGTGGTATAACAGGTTGAGCACATTTCTTTTGGAGAAAGCATTAACGAAGAATCATGATTGTCCTTGTGTATTCATTAAGAAATCAAAGAAAGGATTTTGTATAATCTCTGTCTATGTTGATGAATTGAACATCATCAATACTACACATGATGTCGAAGAAGCATGTTCTTACCTAAATACTGAATTTGAGATGAAGGATTTAGGTAAGACTTCATATTGTTTAGGCTTGCAGCTTGAACATACCCAAGAAGGGATTCTATTGATGAGTCAAACTATACCAAGAAGGTATTAGAGAGATTTAATATGAAAGATGCATATCCTCCCATATCTCCTATGGTTGTGAGGTGACTCTATGTGGAAGAAGATCCATTCGGACCAAAGGAAGAAGATGAAGAGTTATTAGGACCTTAATATCCTTATCTCAGGTGCGGTTGGAGCATTGATGTACCTTGCTAATGGTACGAGACCCGATATAGCCTTTGAGATTAATTTACTTGTAAGATACAACTTGGCACCAACTATGCGACATTGGAATGGCATTAAGCATATTCTCGGCTATCCGAGAGGCACTTAAGATCTCGGTTTATTCTTCAAGAAGAATATAGAATTGACCCTTGTTGGGTATACTGATGTCTGGCTACTTATCCGATCCACATAAATCAGTTTCTCAAACTTGATATGTGTTTCTATTTGGTGGAACTGCAATTTCATGGAAGTCAACAAAGCGAGACACTTGTTGCTACGTCGACAAATTACTCGAGAGATCATCACATTGTCCGAAGCTGCCAATGAATATACATGGCTCGAGAAGAATGTCAAGTGACATATTGGATACTTGTGGAGTGTCATATACGCCATCCCCTACAATTATCTATGAAGATAATAGAGCTTGTGTTGCACAAATACAATCAGGATATATAAAGTCAAATAGGATAAAACATATGTTACCTAAATTCTTCCATGCATGAATTGCAAGAGAAGGAAGAAATTTTGGTGACGCAAGTCCGATCTTGTGACAATCTCGTAAATATGTTCACAAAGGCATCACCGACTTGCATTTTTGAAAAGTGTAGGAAGGATATTGGTATGAGACGACTTAGAGAAGTGCTTCGAACAGGGGAGAAAACTTCCCTAAGCACATCACGTTCCTATAATTAAAGAATTATCACGAAGGTAATCCATATCAGTCATGAAGATTGATAAACATTAATCACGAAGATTATAGCATTATACTCTTTTTTTTTCCTTATGAGTTTTTTATATGAAGTTTTCTCATTAAGGTTTTTGATGAGACAATGTGTGCAATGCAAGTTGTGGTAATATGTGTTTTTTTCTCTAATTTTTTCCACCTTCTAGAAGAAGGACTCCTAGCCCATGTGGGCCTCTTATCGGATACGGACCCAACACACAGTAGTGTTTCTCCCTTATAAATAGTTGAGGAGACACCTATTGTTCATTAGCTTAGCACAAGAGCTTTAGGGCTAGAAACACTGTATCTAGCACGCGTAACTCCGAACTTAAGGGTTTTGCCTGGAGATTCGCATATGTGGCTGATGTACGATCGATGGTACCTCGGGTGAGACCGAGGTGAGGACAAATAGCAGACACGTGGTAGATGTTGAGTTGATATGGACGAATCTGAAATGTGTTACAAAAGTTAAAATTGATTTTTCTTCCAAATTGTAACTCAATTTTTGAGTTCATTTGATTTCTTGAATTGTTCTACCACTTTTAATTGAAATGTTCCAACAATGGTAATTAAATAATCTACTAGTGAAAATAAATTGTTCTAAAATTGTAAATTAATTATTCTAACAATGAAAATAAATTTTCTAGCAGTGAAAATCAATTGTTCTAGGAATGGAAATGAATTGTTCTATTACATTTTTTTATAATTCTATTTTTTTATTTTGAAAATTTTAATATGTTCTAAGTAGGGAAAACTATTTGTCTGATATTTAATTAGTGAAAGTTCATCGTAATTCTAGTAAAAGTAATTTTTTAGAACATTTCACATAAGTTGCGTCTGTGGAACAATAATTTTTAACGGGCTGCTCTTTACCTTTTGGGCCTTACTAATGGGGACTGGCAGAAAAAAATGCGAAAAAGCCAAGCCTTCATGGTTATTAATTCACAGTATGTCCCGTCAATGATCAGCCCGTTCTGCAACACCTAAGATCCTGATTCTTTTTAGTAGGCCGTGGGCTGAGCAACACCTAAGATCGGTGTAGCACGGGCTGTATATATAGTAGCTTCGTCCATGTAACACGAGGTTCATATTGGGGCTCACGATGCACTGACATGATTGCTATCCTGTAGAGTTTTATCACTGGGATCCCAAGCAAGTTTATGCATGCTTGGTTTTGCAAAACACTTTTTGTGTATGCTTCTCCATGAACACATTAAGGGCATTAGTGCGCTAGCTGCATACTTAACTCGCGTGTCATTGGACCGGGATCATCTGACTATGGTGTCTCTACATCAGATCGAAGTTGATGTAAAATCAGCCGTTCACGTAAATTGGACAGCACTGGAGTGGAGTTACTTGTTCCCTCGAGTTGGCCTACTGTTCTGCAACACTGTGCAGCCCAATGTGGCCCAACTGCGGATGCATCCCGGAGCTTGAAGATCGCAAGTACTCCAACATCTCGAGCATAACCAGGGGCGAGTCTAAATCCAGCTCAACTTGCTATTTTAGCACCGTAGCAATGTAAAACAGTAGAATTTTCTTTTTCTTTTCAATTTTCCCCTTTTTCGATCGAGGAGCCCAACTAGCTTCTGGCCCATCTTGAGGTCCAAACATGGACTCGCCACTAAACATGTCCAAACGGGCCGCCCGGTACGGCCCGGCCCGGGCATGGAAAGGCACGGCCCGTTTAATTTCGGGCCGGCACAACACAAAATTCATTTCAGGCCATGCCGGCCCACGTGCCCGGCCGTCGGCCCGTTAATCAAGTCGGCCCAGTATCAATAGCGGCCCATTTAGCGTAAACAATTGCAAAATGGTGGTGGAAAATACGTGTAGGTAGGATTTGAACCTTGAATTTGTTGGATGAGAGCTTAGAAGCTTCACCACTAGACCACAATTGTCTTTGTTTCATTTAGAAAGTTCTATTTTATTTGTACATTAATAGTAAACTAACAAGCTATACTCATAAACAGGCCGTATCGGGCCGAGGCCTCGGCCCAAGCACGGCAGGAAGCCTCGTTTATTTCGGGCCGTGCCGTGCTTGAGCCGTGCTTTTTTCCGTGCTTCAGGCCGGCCCGCTTGGCACGGTCCATTTGGACATGTTTACTCGCCATAGTGCTTTGGCTCAGGCTCACAAGGGCGGACGGCAACAAAGTCTTCATCTAAGGCCACACGCAATGTACGGACGTAGGTTGGATAAGAACACCTCTGAAATTCATTCTTCTTTTAAAAATCCAAAAGCTGAGCTTATGAAGCTTCAATTATGAGGTCGATTTTAGGGGTGAAAGAAGCTGTATGAACAAATCAATTTTGACTATACAAATACACAACGAGCTTCTGTAATATTTAATTAAATTTCTTTAAAGTTATCTGATATACTAGTAAGCTCTAAAAATTCAAGATTGCAAATCGATTGCTAGAATTTTGAAAATTTTTAACAAAATATCTTCAGCAGCTCTGAGTGTTCCTTATAAAAAATTGGCCTGATTTTTGAAGTTTCTTAAGGCCACCTTTTTGGTTTTTGAAAAAAGGAATGAAAATGAGTTTCTTTTCAGAGCTGCTGAGCTGCTTCTGCATTCTCCCTCTTGCTGTGCGTAGCCTCGCTTCCCATCTTTCTTCAACCTCCGAGATGCAACTGCCATTGGGCCAGACTGGGCCGCGCAGTGCCACAACTCGTGGGAACGAGCGATTTGGTGATTCCACAGCGCTACCGTCCGATTTGCTTGGATGTCGAAGTCAGACGACGATCCCGTTCCGTCATGCAAACATAGATGATGTGTTTTGGAGTGAAATAAATCAATAATTTAGATTGTGCACTAATGGTGATTATGACTCAATTACCGCTCAAGTTAACATTTACCCTGGTCCATGTGCACCATGGTATTACTACCTACTTCGCCGGTGGTGGCAGCAATGATGTCTATAACATTTTGATACTTGAGTGTCTACTATTTGTGATATATATATGACTAGCTAGTCAGCTAGCAGGTTATTAATTGGGCTCCTCGTGTTTCTTTTTTAATAAAGATTGGGCTCCTCGTGTTGACTGCCCTTCTAACTAGCTCTTGCCCAGGCGTTTAGCTAGTTAGCTTCTGTAGTAGAACACATGCTAATAATAACGTTGAGAAAACCACAGCTGGAAATCAGTTGGATTGGGTGGCACTAGGAACTGTAAAAATCTTCACTTTTATACCGCAATCTGTCAATATGAAGAAGACAATGTGTGGTACTTAACCTCTGTGAAGAAAATTATATTCTTCTTCATATTGAACTCCGCATCGATCTAATGAGCCGAGACAACCATATATCCTAAATTTTTAGAAGAAGACCACATGCACTACGGGAAAGCGCGTATATACCGTGTGGTAGAAAATGTGCCGTATGTATTCCTTCGGGCACACGGCACAGAGGCAAGCTGTGCCGTGTGCCTGCCAGAATACACACGGCACAAAATTAGCACACGGCACAAACGTTTGTGCCGTGTGCCCCACCTTAGCACACGGCACGGAGGCAAGCGTGCCGTGTGCTAACGGAGCACACGACACAAACTCAAGCTGTGCCGTGTGCCCGGCACACGGCACGATTGACGTTTGGTGCTTTGTTTCACCAGGTAGTCATGTGTGCCGTGTGCCATGCATCGGGCACACGGCACATCTAGCTTTGTGCCGTGTGCTTTACTAGGCACACGGCACACTAATTGTTTTACCTCTTTTTCTTTTTATATTATTTTATGTACTACGGAGACAACATTTTATACATCATGATATAAATTTGTGTATTTTTTTCCATTCTTGGTATATTTTGTGCATTTATTTTGTTATCGGCATTTTCTCGTGATATTTAAAATTTGAACTGGAAGTGTTTAAAATATTGGAATATGTCAGAAACAAACTTTATATTCATGTTCGTAAGACCGATTTAAGACCGTACACAGGCTATATAGAGTAAATGTCGCTCAATTTTTACATAAAATATCACGAATATCATGTTGTCCACGGGTGTTTTAATTGTAGAAAATGCAAATGAAGTCTAAAACTCATGATATTTGTGCTAACATCATTATTTCATGTATGGATGTTGCGGTAAAGAGTGGAAGAAGTTTCGCAAAAGTTATCACCTACGTTGTTTAGAAAATTGAGAATCTCTTGAGAAGTTTACGAGTCATGAGAATGATTCAATATGATTTGGAAACAATTTGAAGATTAAATTGGTTTTTGAAGGCAACTCTTATTAAGAAGGTTACACATCATATGAAATGTGCCTAGGAAGAATTTGGGTATTTTTAGGATTCGTTTGAAATTTTTTAATTTTTTTTGCCAATGTAGGATTTTAATGTTTGAAATTGAATTTTAGAGAAAAAGTACATGAAATAAAACAATTTCTTTGATCAAACCTCGGGTAATATGTATTGGAAGCATTTTCATTAGTTATTTGTTAAATTTTTTGAAGTAGGTATAAATAATTTGAACGGCTGGTTGAATAAAAAAACAGAACAATATTTTGTGCCGTGTGTTGCGCTCGGGACACACGGCACAGAATTCTGTGCCGTGCTAGATCTAGGACACACGACACAAATTCTGTGCCGTGTGTCCTAGATCTTGCACACGACACGGAATTTTGTGCCGTGTGTCCTAGATCGGGACACACGGCACAAAATGCCTCGGTGTCCTTATCCGTTCCTTCCCTCTTATCCGCCTCACACTTCACCTGCCCGACCTCACCGCCACTGCGCATCGCCCGCCGGCCCGCCGCCCCGCCGCCAAGCGCGTCGCCCACCGCCGGTGCCCCGCCCGCCCGCGCCCCGTCCGCCGGTGTCCCGTCCACCCCGCCACCCCGTCCGCCGGCGCCCGCCCGCCCGTCTATCCTGTACTACAATGTATATTAGGTTAATTGGATTCATGCCATTATAATTCGGCAAAATTTGCGACCGGACACCCTTCAAGTATGTTCTTTGCTATAAGACATCACTCAAACACATATTTGCTAGAAGACACTGCTCATTTGTGGTGATTTGTCTGGTGGACATTAAAATCATTGAAATATATATTTTCTTATATGAAGAAAAGAGAGAACATGAAAATAGACCAAATTACCATTGCCATTTGAGCCATACTTGTGTCATGTGAGTTGTTTCGTAACATATTATTTCATTAATTTTTTTATGACATGACGAGACAAGAACTAATTCTATTTGAGTAATAATTTAGTATAAGCAAAATTAATAGTAACCGATATGAAATAAGTCAACAATATGATTAGTATAATTAAGAGAAATTTCCTTCTATACCATTGGAAAAACTTTCAATCCCTTGTGTACCATAAAAAAACTTCCAATCCTTTGTGTACCATTGCTTTAATTTTCTATGTCCCTCGGTACCATCACCATTAACTTCGCACTAACGGTGTTAACGAGTGTGGTAAAAAGACCTTTTTACCCCTCATGCACTTGCATGGTATAGTTTTTCTCTTTACCACTGTATACCACCGACGAATTTTTCTAAGAATTGCATAACGAGGCATCCGGCTAACTAAACATATTTTATAAAAAAAATACACGAGGCTCAAACAAGTGGAACAAGATCACATAGGGTTAGTATCCAATCGTCTTTTCTCTATTGCATTTGTGCCTATTTTTTTTGTTTGTGCGTGGTTGTACTGTAGCATGGACCAGCAAACAAGCCTGATTTTTTTTGTGGTATGAAATATACTGCCATATGTGATCTTGTTCCACTTGTTTGAGCCTTGTGTATTTTTTATAAAATATGTTCAGTTAGCCGGATGCCTCGTTATTGAATGCTCGGGAAAATTCGTCGAGTGGTATACAGGGTAAAGAGGAAAAATATACCATGCAAGTGTATGAGGGGTAAAAAGGTCTTTTTACCACACTGTTAACACCGTTAGTGCAGAAGTTAACTGCGATGGTACTGAGGGACATGGAAAATTAAAGCAATGGTACACAAGGGATTGAAAGTTTTTTGATGGTACACAAGGGATTTGAAGTTTTTCCAATGGTATAGAAGAAAATTTCTCTATAATTAAAGTGCTCCAACTCAACCATGAAATATTTTCAACTCTATGGTCATTTCTCTCCTTGATAAAATAAAATGAATATTTTAATCATATAGATGTCGAGTAGCAAATTACCACAAAAGAGTAGTATCTTGTGGCAAAGATGCGTTTGAGTAGTGTCCAATAGCAAATAGAATAGACTCATTGCCAAGCGTTCATGAACCTTTAGGAATTATACACTAGAAATGAATCTCTAGGCCCTGGTGTTGCTTGCGTAGTTGTGAAATAGTATTTGCCTTGTTCTGTGGCATAAAAATTGAAATTTGAGGACTATGCAAGAGAACTATGCCAAAAGGAGCAAAAAGAGTTTCAGCGGCAAGAACCCAGCGCCCGCCAATGGTGCGGTCGGATTCCAAATCCAGGACCAACACCGGGCAGTCGGTCGGATTCCAAATCCAGGACCGGCGCGGGCTGGGTTCTCGGGCCGTGCCCATTTGGGCCCAGCATTCCCGCATCCCTAACTCAGGGCGCCTGATGCTCCATGCCCGGCGATGAGCTATCCGAGGGCGCTTGTTTTGTGCGCGCGATTCCCCCCATGAATTAACGATGTGGGATTAATTCCAGTTAATCCGTCCGACCACATGAGGCGATGGATAAATCGGCGGCGCCCGCGCTCCTTTTTTTTTACACCAAAAAATACCGTAACGCTTGCGCTCCTAGTAAGCTCTCTGGCTGACGATCCAACCCTGTGCTTGCCTCTGCATCAGGTGGATTAACTAGTGTCGTCTTCATCAGCCCGTCGACATGACCTCATTCATCAGTCTGATCTCGTGTGGTTAGAGGTGCACGAGCCCAGAGCCAAACTACATCCTAATGTGTTGGATGCCGGGAGCATTCATTCCTTGCGGCCAGAGCAACGTCTCTGTTCATCAGACTAGTTGCGGTCTGCGTGGTGCGTGCTCGTTTTTATTTTTCTTTCTTTCTTTTTTTAAAAAAACTGCATACTCGATCGTCATGCCGGAATCCGCATGCCGTGACCATGGAATAACTTGAGGTGAAACAATGCTCGGTCTGTTGAACATCTACCTAAGCAAAAACAAAATAGAATAGGTACTAAACCCAATGATAAGCAAAGTTTTACTAAGTTTTGTTCAAGAGTTAGAGGAATCTACACTGTTGTTTTTCAATTTGTTTAGTGTTATGATTATTTCCTACAAATAGTTGTTTGCTTATTTGAACTTTTTTATCCTCTCACTTCACTCTGTATATTCATATGCTATGTCTTATTTTCTCTGGTGTCCAGTCTATTTGACAAATTATCTTGACAGTCACATTTCAGGAATAAAAAAAACTTAGAAATCTAACTCGATGTTTGAGTGTTTGCTATACTGAACTCTAGTAAAACTGTTGTCTTGATGGCATGTTAATTATATGGAGAAGAATGCTAATCCATGCCAGGCCATGGCAATGGCAAACAGCAAAATCGAACCCTAGTAAAGCCATTGTCTACACAACATGCGACATTGGAGGATTGACCGAGTGTGAAAGTAGGGTGGATCGAACGAGGCACATGTTATTGTGTTTAGGATCGGGAGATTCATTCTTTTTTTTCAAAATCTCCCTTCACCATATAACACAGCTCATCTTTGGTATTGCTTTATTTGTTTGGACATGGTGGCAGGCCAGTAGCAAATGCACAACAACGCGTGTGAGCTGGATCCAATAGCCTTGTAGACGCGCTGTTGATGTTCTAAATCATGTTTAGGGCTCAAATGGTTCGCAAGAGGACGCAAGGATCTATATCGGTTCAGGCCAGATGTCCCTATGTCTAGTTTCGGGCTTCTCGTGTTACTTGCGTGAGTCGTAAAGGGAGGCTACAACAGGGGCGAGTGTGTTGTGTTTGAATCGGCTTGCCCTGGTGGTGCATCTCTTCCTCTCTTTTATACTTGTAAGGGGCAGAGGGCCTTACCGAAATGGGCAAGAGAACGGGAAAACGTGGAGTGATGGTTTGCGACGCCGATCGTCGTACAAAATTTCCTGTCATTCAGTCATAGTATTATGCAGAAGGTTCATCCATTTGCAGCATCCTGCTATTCAGTCATATTGTTGTGCAGAAGGTTGTGTACTGCATTCTTTCGATTCGCAATAATTTACGGAATAACTTTTCATACTAGCTAATCACATCCAAACGTGGCTAATGGGGGATTCCACTTTAGACGATGTTTGCGTATGCAAAAGGTAGTTTTTTTTATAACTTATGCAAAAGGTAGTTGAAACAGAACGAAACCAGTGAGCCATGACGGAAGAAAAAAAAAGAGTTTGGGCAACGAAAGTGTCTCAGCGACCCCGGGGGGGGGGTTGGACACGAAGAGTGAACGGGCAAACCCCTTGCGATGTAGGTACACTAGTCTGCATAATACTATGATCCGGAATAACTGCACAACTGAAATATGGATTAGTTTTGGGTTTATGTTGTAAAGCTGTGACCTTGGGAGCGATCTGATTGGAGATGAAAATGAAGGATAATGGTGAGCTAAGGTTCAGTTCAGGACTTGAATCACACTATTTAACTGCATAATTTTGCTTTTCATAAAAAAATATTGGTGTAACGTCTTGCAGGACTTTGATTCCTTGGTTTGGACACCCTGACATCACAATCACTTTATCTTTTACCACATTACAGTCTCCATTTTCAAAATGCATTGAATTATATTATTATTATCTACATGGTAGGGCCCTAATATTCAATCACCTCTCAGATGCTTGATTATAATAGAAGAAATATCTTTTATCTAATAAAATCTAGCATCAAGATAGTATTTTGTGAAGAGAACTATTTTTTTGTGCATTCAAATAAACTACTCTCAGGCTCTCAGCCATGTTAGATAATCAAAATAGATTGTCAAATCTGTTTATAGAAATATAAACATTATTTAGCTTTCGCTCTTTGTCCCCCGTCACCCATCTCATGGGGTCTTATGTATGAAGTTCTTCCGCGTCCCGTAGCCCTATCCTTGTGAAGTTGTGAGGCTCACCGTCAGGCGTCAACAAGCAAGTAATGGTTTAGACAATGGTGATGCGATCCCAAATGGTAATGGGAAGAACCTGCAGGTCAGATAACTGAATAAAATCAATTTAACAGCTGACTGAGGAGGTATGTGAGAGAATAACAGATACACCAATCCAACAGCTAGTTGAAAAAGTAACGGAGATAATGTAACTGAGAATCCAGTAGAAAAATCCAATGTCTTCTGAATGTGGTTTAATGCAGTCCATAACTAACATTTTATATGTTTATATGCATGACCTATAAGTACACAAGTAGTTAATAATTTATTTGGGCGATGGATGAAATATGGAGTGCATGCACGAATTTATTTCAAGTTGTATTGAGTATTCCCTCATTTTGACATCTCCCAGTTTAGTGACATTTTGATGCAATGGTTGCAAATCTCACCACGGCTTTCTCACCTGTATGTTGGAGTTGAACAGAAAAGTAAATGCAGCTAAGTTGTTCGAAAATGTTGTGTTTCTGAATGGTATTTCTTAGATATATCGAGTACATGGAGTGCTTTCTATTGATAAGGGTTGTTTATTTATAGAAACTCACCTCATGAACAATTGATGGCCAAGAGAGGCTGTCCTTTGCGGGAGCGAAGACTGCAAATACTCTTCACTACCACGTGAATAAAACCTCCAAGTGTTGCACCATGGATATCCTAGTGTTCAGTGATGATTCACATCAAGAGAAAACTACTCCTCTGAAAGATAATTCAGAATATTTTATTAAATCTTTTAAATAGTGTGTTTCTAAAATCTAATTACCAATAGAATCAGAACTTTATGTTTCCCACTTTTTTCGATACGAATACTATGCGCTGTAAAAAAAAAGAATATGTGCATCCAAGATAACAGTAGACTGTTTCCTGGCAAAACATGGAAAAGGTTTATAACAATGACTTGAAGTGTTCCTGAGAAAATATGGAAAAGATTTATAACAGACAGATGCCATTAGAAATGACCTTTGGTGTTCGTCTTCCCAGCCAGCTCTGATGGCACCGCAAGCTAGCACAATGAATGATTCATTTTTAGATAAAAAAAAGTGCATTTGCTATCCCAGCTATTTTGATTCAGAGTTTCAGATGTCCGCCTATCTTATGACTGAGTAACACAAATGTGATTCAGAGTTTCAAATGTCAAGATCAGTAATTTACAAATTTTCAAAGGATCATGGTTATTGATTTTCAGAAAAAAATAGAATAATAAGGAAAGCTGCTTCCTTTTGCTCAATATATACAATACCTGTAGATTGACTTTTTAAAGGAGTGGGAAATTGGTTATGCATGTAGAGGTCCATCTCTCAAACAGCCAAAAACATTAGCTGCAGCGAAAATTGGTTCCAAATATGAACATGTGTCAGATAAAATCTCAACATAAGCACAACTATCTGAATCTATAGTGTGCTTCATCAAATCTTGCTAAAGAATCCATTTGAATCTGAAGTAGAAAAGGAAAAACAACAGGCAAAATACTTTCAACTCAGGCTGGCGATGTGGCTGCAACTCACCATGTTCACACGATGTAGGTGATGCCTGATCCGGCGCCGGGACACATCGCTAACGCAGCATGACGCCCGTCGACATGTGGTGGCAACGTGATCAGCAGACAGGTACGCGGAGAGATTTGTTGTTGACTAACCGACGTACAACAGAGGGTACTGCCTTCGTGAATAGGCAAGCAGGCGCCTTGTGCATCGGAGTCTCGGAGGTTGAGGAAGAAGAGGCCAGAGAGCCTGGACGGGGCGGCGGCCGTGGGCGACGAACGGCAACAGAGGAGAAGGGTCCAGACACGACTAAGAGGTTCTCTTGTCGCACGCGACTTCCCAGTACATTTGGACGGTTCACATTTACTTTTAATTTGACGGCTGTTAGGCTAACTACTGACGTAGCATGACGTAGCAGAGAGAAATCGCGCCGATTTAGAAATATAGAGATTATAAAAAGAAAACATTTCTGGTTATCCTAATTTATTCATGAAAATGCAACAAAATAATTTCTTGGTATCCAAGCCTGTTGTTTGACTGCGCTTTGATATTCTTCATTCATTAAAAATAATAATTGAGATGGCTATGTTATTCTCTTATGCAACAATAAAATATTATTCAAATTCTTTTGTCAAAACCGTAGAAAAAGGTGGTGCTGTATCACTGGTGTTTCGTTTTCTTTTTGTCAACATAGCTGAGTTGTTAATTATTATTACAACCTGTAACCCTGCGCTTGCCACCATTAGTAGCAGTGAGCATTCTTCCCCGCCCCTATGTCACTCTTTCTAACTCCATGTACTCTCATTGATTATATGAGAAGCATGAAAAAAATTAACCTGTCGTATATAAAGAGTGCAATTAAAATGCCAGTCCGAAAAAAAATTTGCTTGCTTGCATGTCGTAGGACATCTTCCTGATGGCCAGATTTTGTACATTGATGTCTTGATTTCAACTGCCTGAGAAACGACTAAACATTGTACACAGAATTACCGAGTGGAAACTGTTACCTATCTAATATATATTATGCATTAATATTGCCCGATTCATTTTTTTTGTTTCTTACCTTGATGGAGTTTCCTTCATTGTCAGCAGTATTCCACGCGCTTCATTTTCCTTCCCAAGTCAATCGCTTCTTTATTGGTCGGAAGTTCTGCTTGATCCATACGGTATTGCCTCTTTTATCAATCTATGCAAACCATGAAGACCTCCATTTAATCATAGGATTCCGCTTCCCACGATGGCGTGTTCTCTCGTCCAGCAAAAGATAGTATAGCCTATCTAATTAAACATGTGTATATTCAGTAGCTAGGTAGTGAGTAGAGTCTGCCACTCCATGACGCCTTAAATTGCTGCATGTGCCTTCAACCTTAAACTGTTTTTTTCCTTGGCCATAAACATATTCTCTGTTCAGCCTTCCACCATGCCGTCTGCTTGGATAAAATCTTGATCAAGACATGGTAACCAAGATGCATAGTATGAATGCGGAGGAGGATGTGATCCTCAGCGAGGATGATATGCCTTCCTGGCGATGTCCAGATTGATCTCGACGGGATAGCGAGGACAGCGCATGCAACAACCCTTCTATATGTCGCACGAACCCTACGAACTCTAGGTTTTGTCGGTTATATATTTTTCCTTTCTCTATATCCCACAACGAGAGTTAGTTACCAAATCTTGATGGAGTTTCCTTTCTCTACGAACATATATGTTTCCTTCCTCCGTCTCTCACCTCAAGAGTTTTTACCAAATCGTGTCCCACAAAAACTTCCATAGTCTAGATCTAGCGGTCCTGATTTGTTAAGCAGCTGAATCAATGGCCAGATGTTTTGCTTTTTTGTAAAAAAATTTAGGATTTTTCTTCGATTAATATGGAGGCCTCAAAAGAAGCATCTAACTATTAGTAAATATAAGATTCCGGATATGGAAATAATGACCAATATTTCGAACCGAAAAAGTCCTCTTGTCACCACCTGTGAGGTGGTGGCCATGTTGTTGTGATAAATCCAGCCTCTAGGACCTTGTAATGGAACTTGTATAATACACTCCTTTATTAAAAATTAAAGAAATGTACAAAGTTCAAATTCCAGCAGGACACATAAGCCATCAAATGGCAATAGCCCATCAGAAGGTGCAACCCAGTCTCAGTCTGCCGTTAACCTGAACACATAGAACGCCCTTGTCCATCACTCGTTTGTTCTTGGTTGCGGAGTGGACTTTCAAAAGCTTGTGCCAAATCAAAAATCGATCTGGGCGAGCCTGCACATACGATCCTCTCCAACTGATCCCGAAGCTCAACCCAAGGTTGCATATAAGAGATCATTCCTTCTCATCACCCGATGCCATATCATCGTCATCCTCGACTTGTGTTGTGCTGTCCATGCCGTGTGTATCGTGACATGCTTAGGCTTAGCCCTGTCACGAGCCCATGAATAGAGCTCTCAAACAGCACCTATATGTGCACGGGGCAAGCCGCACGCGACCAGCAAAATTGTCAACATAATTTACTCACATGCTTGGATGACATCTTTATGAATTACCGACCATTGATTGGAAGGCAAACTTAGCCCACTTAAGGGCCCGGCCCCACGCCAACAACAGCATATAAGCAAAGGGAAACCCTTGTTTCCTAGTAGTCGATCTAACCGCGTAATTAGCTGTCAGTGAGTTTACTACCTGACCTAACCAATCTCTTAGGTTGTTGGAAGGTGTGGAAGCTCGGTGCCCTGGTTCTACATCGACATCAAGGCCTTCTGCTTCATCTGCTGCAACTACGGTGGTAAAAGACTTCATCCACAGCATCAACAATCATTCAGAAAGGATGAACATGACTGGTAAGTCATAAGAGCCATTAATTCAGAATTAATCTAAGCGTTCTAGGTGTGATCTACTCATAACTAGTGATCCTGTTAAGTTCATGGACGAATTAGTCTCACACTATATATGCACGAGGCAAGCTGCACACGACCAGCAAAATTGCCAACACAATATACGCACAGGCTTGGATGCCATCTTTATGAAACACCGACCTCAAGTTTTTTTTTTATGAAACACCAGTAATACCACCATAGTCATGATGCTTCAGCTGCTTTACTGATCCCTAACCGCTACAACTCGTTATCAAAAAAAAAAAAAACCGCTACAACTCGTTCAACAGTCTAGCTTGCCTATATATATCTGAAGTCTGAAATAGCCATTCCAATCTTCCGATGTTTACTCTCTCCTATGTATGCCCGTGCCTATGACGTCCCAACAAGAGCCAGTGGTACGTAGTCACAGAGAGCCTTTGACTGAACAGGAAAATCACAATGACGTGGACATGGATGCCGGTTAGAATACCTGGTATGGGACTAGGAGGCATTAGGAACAGAGTCATTCCCGTTTCTGAAAACGCTTGTGACTTCATTCCTACGCGGCAAACCAGTTCGCTTCACTGGTTATCATGGCAGATGTTGCCGAATCTGCAGAGGTGAATGTGTCCATATGCAAGAAAAGATCAAAGCAACGATGCACAACCAGGATTACGCTGCTCAGATGCATGAAGTCAGGCAATATATATGTATATGCTTCCTAATTTATAAATAATGATCACAGTCTAAGTAACCCATGGTATCTGCACACACGTAATGATGCTTAAGACCTCCTCCATCTTGGAAATAGGAACACGAGATAATAATGTGAAGGTGGTTTTTATTCCTGTTCACTGACTGAGCAAGGAACTTTGCCATGGCCGTGAAAAAAGGTCAGACTTGCGTTCCACTTAATAGCAGTGATGCAGATGCACTGCGTAATGAAAACATACATGTTTAATAAATCAGTAAATATATAATAGTTGGACTAATATTTTAGGTAACACCCACTGAATTTTATGTGCCATCCAAAATGAAGAACAGCTAATTCTTTGTTAACCCTGCAGGGCCAATCTCAGCGGTGCAATCTGATAGCCATTGTTGCTCCGGGTAGAGCTATGAACACGTCATCCAGTCTCTACTCAGATTACTTGTTTGCGTCTTCCTCAACTTAAAGCGTGCCAGCAAGCTAACTAGCTGATGATGTACTAGTGCGGTCTGCAAGACGGCAGGGGAAAGAGTCCTAGGAATATTATCGACTACCAAACTTACATGAGCGATTGAACACCAGATATTCATACATGAGCGATTAAACACCAGATATTCATGGTAAATGGTTCCTCGAAATCATCGGTTGACTCACATGTATTGAGGTCATGTGATCTTGAGCAAAAAAAAAAGGAGCTAAATAGTACCACCTCCGAACTTTTGTCGTTAGTGTCATGGAAAAAAATAGGGAGGTAGTAGATTAATGGATACCGTACAAAGCTACCACATTTTCTGTACTACAAGATTTTATTGTCGACCTCTATGCTAAATACTGTAAACAAGAAGGCAGGCCCACGCAAACTGTGCACCTACCTACACCATGCATTAAATGATTGAATATGTATAGTTCTAATATTTCATCAAACATGTGCATAAAAAATATTCCCAAATTAGGTTGACTACTTTGGATAATTTTTTTAGACTACTGGATCTCTCATTTACCTAAGTTCTCGTCTCACTTATGAATCAAAAGTTTTACAATTTCTTGTTAGAGAGATGGAATATACTTATTATTACTTGTTTATGACATATAATACACCTAGCTTAGTTTTCCACAATTTGTATTGATCGGACTGACGACCCACATTAATAATCTAGGCCATTTGTTTCAAGTTTTCTTTAATGTCCCATGCCATCTTCATTACATTATTCTAATAGCCTTCAAGATATCTGTTCCTATCATATACCACCAGGGCAGGCCGAAAAATTCTGTCCATCGACCTTTTTTAGGGAAAATTTATCCATCACTTAGTCCGTTCATTACAACCTAACAAATTTGATGGTTAATGGATGTATTTCATCAATGCGGTCTTATTACTGGTGCTTTATTGGTTGACAATCAACAAAATATACTAATCTGCTTCAGATTTATCCAGTTTCGTTTCTTCAACTCAATTGGGACTTAAATGCACTCGGTCATCCTGCTAGAACAACAGGTTTAGTTTGTTGTATTCAATCGCATATGTACAATTGCTGCTAACAACCTAAAACAATAAAAATATGTGCACATGGAGATTTTATTCCCTTTGCTATAACAGAAAGAAGAATGAATTCATTCAACATCAAATCCACTGATTAAGTTACTGGAAACTAGAAAATTAGTTGATTATGCCCTATTAAGTATTTTGTGTGGAAGTTGTAATTTATGAACAAATGGACCACAATTATTAGCTATAGGTACAATAGAGACTTCTCTAGAACCTCTTATGAGAGCAGAAACATAATAGTCAAGTCACAAACTTGACCACAACTACAACACTCACAACAACTAGAAGATACTCCCTCTATCCCTAAATGTATGGTGTTTTGGAGTTTGAAATTTTCCCTAAATGTAGGGCATTTTGCAGATAGGACAAACTTTGAGGTTGGTGGAAGAGTTAATGAGTAGATGGATGAAGGTAAAAATGAATGGTATGGTAGTCTTTTGACACATTGACTATTTTCTTGTTTGAATGCTAGAAAACCCTACATTTAGGGACGGAGGGAGTAGCTAGCAGTACATGACAAGAATTTTGTCGCCTTCGATTACAGGTTCATAGCTCATGAACTAGACGTTGGAATTATTATGTATTTCTCAATATTAATCAATGTGGAATTAATATTATTATGTAATGGGGAATATTTGATGTGGAATTTAATCATTGGAGGGAACCATGTACTCAAGGTGCGGAAAACTTTTGTGCTGGAATACAGTCCATAGAGGAATTTATTGAGAATGATTATACTATAATTTTGTTCATGTACGTACATTTTTAACATGGATATAACATAACGGAATAGCTAGGTTTGTCCTATAGGATCGGCTCTACAGACTGTTAACCCACATGATCAGATTGGAATTAATCTCAAATAAACAATCTGATCAAGGCACATGGCTCACACGTGTGCTAGGGACCGTAAATATTTTAGACTCACTAAACTTCCATATTTTATCATTATTGATGACATGGTTCAGGAGTCTAACGGTATTCCGAAATACTGACGGAATTTGTAACATCTAGAAATGGAGTCTATAAATAGGTGTCTACCCTCTAGCTTCAACACACATTGTGAACGATACCATGAAAAAGTAGATTAATAGAGGGTAGGCTGTTTAGCTCCCCAAATTGGTTCGTCTCCTAGGAATTCCTAACACTATATTCAACAGTACATTGAATCTGGTAGGCAAGTAAATCTACGAGTCCCAACAAAATTTCAGTTCATCGTGATGGAGTTTGACTACTCAAATAAACCATCTACCACAATTCCTTTCCTCTGAACTAACAAAACATCTCTCAAGTTTGATGCGTCACTAAATCAATACCCAAATCAACTGATCAAATTAATGTAATCTAAGTACAGAATGAGGTTGCCATATTTGACCCTCTAATCAACATCTTGATGCCCATAGGTTTGAAGCCAGATTTTTCAAAAACTTTTGAAAAATAACTATACAAAAATGATTGTTGTGCCACTTGTTTTTCTGTACTAGTGACTCATCATAGGTAGTAAGTTTCGTGATACAGTACATGATTCCACAATCAAGAAACTTTTAACGCTTAATTTCATGTTGGATATATATAACGATCACTACTGGAAAAGAACACTATAGCGGCGGGCCAAAACCCGCTATACCGGCGGGTATCTCAGCCCGCCGCTACGTCTCCGCAGCTAAAAAAGAAGACAGTACCGGCGCCAAATTGCACGCCGCCACTAATGAGAACAGAGTAACGGCGGGTGAAAACATCACCCGCAGGTACTAATCCACAGGCAAACAAAAAAAAGCCCACGGGCGACCCGGGCCAGCCTGCCCCACCCGTCGTCCTTCCCGCGCCACCAGAAAGAGGGGCGGCCAGATCCGGCCACCCCTCGCGCGTCGCTGGTGTTTGGGTGCGGCGGATCCATTGCCCCAACATCGCCGCAATGGTGGGAGGAGGGGGCGCGGCCGGATTCGCCCCCCCGCGCGTCGTCGCCGTCACCGGAAGAGGGGGCGGCGGATCCGTGCCCCAACGCCACCGCCGAGATGAGGAGGGAGGGAGGCGCGGCCAGATCTAGCCCCCCCCCGCGCGCATCGTCGCCGCCGGAGTTGGGGCGCGGATCCGCCTACCCCGGCGCGTCCGCCTGCCCCCGTGCGCTGCTCGTCGTGTGGTGAGGAGGGAGCCTGGCCGGCCGGAGCGGCCGCTCTGCGCCCGTCCCTTGTGTGCCGCTCGCCGCGAGGTGAGGAGGACGGCCGGCGGAGGGATGCCCGTCCCTCGTGCGCCACTCGCCGCTAGAGAGAGAGAGAGAGATAGAGAGAGAGAGAGAGAGAGAGAGAGAGAGAGAGAGAGAGGAGGGAGGTGGTCGGCGGAGGAAGGGAGAGTGGGAGGGAGGCTGAGTGTTTTTTTTGCCCAGACTGTGAGTTGGTGAATTCCTAGATGACTATTTATATTACACCGGTGGTGGAAGAGGTTGTTGGGCCGAGAAAGCAAAAATAGCGACGGGCCACAATGTAGCCCACCTTTAAAAATAGGTCGGATTTGTAGCTGCGGACCGTAACGTCATCCACCGCTAAAAATATATTTTTATAGACGGATTACTGTATGACCCGCCGTTAAAAATAAAAAAATACTGTAGCGGCAGACCTCATTCTTTCGCGCCGCTACACGAGTCCGTACAACGCCGCTACAAACCCGATTTGTAGTAGTGGATAGAGTGTTAAATGGTTGTCATGTAGCACGAGAAATACATAGCTTCAGAAAGGCAAAAGGAGAAGCGCCATTCCATGCAGCACTCCAGTACTATATAGGAACGAAGGTGAGGTGACATCGCTCGATATGCGAACTGCAGAGGCAGACCGCATGCTCCATTTTTGTAATAATTGTAGTTGGGAACTAAGGAACCATGTCGGTTCTATCTCAATGTGCATGTTTTCACTTGGAATAATGGATTGTCATATTTATCGATCAATCTAGAAGTGGGAATGATAATATATTCCTTTTTCTAAAAGAAAAAACGTCTGCATGCTCCAGTAGTTGATGGCTTGTGTAGTCTTGTATGGTTATAAAGATCATATGACAAATGCAAATGGCTCAGGATTTCGCCGTGTGCCAGAAAGTTCACCGTGAGCTTTCTGTCGGGCACACGACGAACAAGCCTTCTGACGTGGGTCACAGGAGCAGACACACGGCAAAAAAAAAGGCACACGGCATCCCATCCTTTGCCGTGTGCCACAAAGGAAGCACACGGCGCCCACCCTATTGATGCTGAGGTGGCCATGAGGACGGGAGGAGGCAAGAAGCATGGCCAGTTGATCATAGGCAACGGCACTGTGGACACGAGCAGTTGCCCCACCCTCTCACAGATTCGGGCGAGGGACCCAGCCACTGCCCCGCCTATACGTCCACGCCAGCACCGTCGCAGAGCTGCAAGTGCAGAGACTTGAGGTTATTTCTGCTTCACTAAACAATTATTCAATTTCTAATCACGTATTATCACTGCATTGTAACAGTTCAATGGAAACTTTTGTAGGCCGAGCTCGCGAAGAGAGAAGGCAGCGACAGGAGGAATCGGCGCGATAGCAGGGGGATGTGGCCAACTTGTTTGCTTACATTGCCTACATGCAAGCTGAGTTAGCAGCAGGATGACCACCGCCACTGCCTCCAACTATGTCTCATATGTTTCTAGTCACTCCTCGGGTAATCTACTTTGTAACCTTGTTCATTCATTTCAAAAATTAGAGACTTAGTAATCAAGAAACATTGTTCCATTTACAATCACTTAGAGACTAAGATAACCTAGAGAATTACATATTGTAAAAACTTACAATCTTAACTAAAATGATTATTGTCCGGTTTGCAAATTTTTATACTTTTTGCAGAACCTATCGGCGGCATCGAATGCCTCGATGAACATGTCACCTACGTTGCCCCCGCAGCAGTTGTTTCCACAAGTATCACCGTTCGAGCCACCACCCTTCGGCCCACCGCCATTCGAGCCACCACCCTTCGACCCACATCTGTAAAATCATGGTTTGTTATACTCGTGGACGGCCTATATACGTTATATCATGTTTGTGACGATATTTGTGATGTTATGAGACAAATGGATGATATATGTGTTTTATTTGAGATATATGTGTTGTGCGATGACATGTCCGATGAAGTGATGATTATGTGCTATATTTGTGATGTGTTTGATATATGTGATGTTTGAAATGTAAATGAGGTGATCGGGGCTAAAAAAACAAAAAAAAAGGAAACCTAATGGTCATTTTGCCGTGTGCCGGAGGCCAGGACACACGGTAAAGTGGCCATTCTGGCAATTGAATTTGGTTACTTTGCCGTGTGTCGGGCTTCGACACACGGCAAAGTGACCATATCTTTGCCGTGTGCCGTGGGGCAGGACACACGGCAAAGTCAATCTTTCACCGTGTGCCGCCGGCTGGGCACACGGCAAAAGGCAATTTTGTTTGCCGTGTGCGCCGCGTCCGGCACACGGCAAAAGGCAATTTTGTTTGCCGTGTGCGTCGCGTCTGGCACACGGCAAACGATAATATGTTTCACCGTGTGCTGTTGGTGAGGCACACGGCAAAGAAACTTAACGGTGCCCCGCTAACGGCAAATTTTTCGCCGTGTGCGGGGCCAAACGCACGGCAACTACTTCGCCGTGTGCCCGCGCTTTGGCACACGGCGACGGGCACACGGCGAAGGCGGCTTTGCCGTATAGGTATGCCGCCGTCGGGCTTTCGCCGTGGACTACCTACGGCAAAAGTGTTTGCCGTGTGCTAGAGGCTCTTCGCCGTGTGCCTCGGGCACACGGCAAAATATTGATTTCCGGTAGTGGAGAAGATTGGAGAGAGCCTGACTCGTCATCAAGACAATGTTTGGCGGTTGCAATAAATTATAATCAAATGCCCCATGATACGGTGATCATCAAGATAAATATGGACATGGAGATTGAAAAAGTTGCTCTTTTAGAACATATACCGTTGAGGTAGAATGAAAGAGTAAGGGAAAAGATCAGGGTCCAAGCTCGCTTAGACCATGAGTATGGAGAACATCAAGGGTGTAGCTCCCTTAGACCATCAATCACATGACTGCCTCAAAATTAGGTAAATAATATAGAAAATCATGTTACACATTTCCCTTATGTAATAATTATGGCCCAAAAAGTCTGCAGGATGATGGAGTCTACTGGGAGCATGAATTGTTTGTTGAGAATGGATTTCGAGAACACAGATTGAGTCCCCATGGAGGTGGGTGCCCATGGACAGGTTCCCACCCAATCTCGTAGCGGTTAGATCAGGTGGGCACCTGGCTATAGACTCATAGTTTTTACTGTTGTTTGTTCAGATGTTAATCCACATACACATGTACACTTTTAGAAAATGTAATTTAACTTAGAAGACGTATTGTAATTTTTATGGGTCAAAATGATTAATGCTCTATCAGAATATATACTAGCATTATTAATTGTTGCCCTAATTTGTCTTAACTTGTCTACCCTTGCAGTGCAAATTAATGGATCTGCATGTAAAATAACCACATTTTAAATTCATCACCGTACTATAGCTAGGATGCATTAATATTGCGGCGTCATTTCAATATTGCTATACAGCTCCTTAACAATTTGGCAGTGCCAACGTTAATAATAAGTGTCTAAAAATTCAGAATGTTTCCATCTTACATATAAGATGCATTTTTCTATTCTGCAATTCATCAACTCACCGAGAGTCATCAAGATGACGGCAGGCCAAATGGTTGTTTTGATGACCCTTTCCCTTATGGTGCTATCATCTGGTACAACTCTTACTTTCATTACTGGCTTAGTTATGATACTATCATCTAGTCTTTCTTAAGATGCTCAGCCATTTTTCGTTGATATAGGCACAGATCAAGTAGCAGCCTCCATTGAAAAGGGCAAGGAAACCTCATATCAAAATTGCAATTCGGTAGTTCTTAGGTTAGGTAAAGAGTGCAAACCTAGTAGGTGCATGAGAGATTGCAAGGGCCTTGGAGGTACGCGTGGCACGTGCATCCCAGGGCCAGCATGTAACTGTCTCTTCTGCGGGCCCTCTAGGGCACCACCACCGTACCTACAGTAGGGTGGCTTTGTTTTTGTGCTATTCCATATCTGTTCAAGGATAATAATAAGTGTTGAGGCAACTTCTGTTGCAGGAAATAAATTAGAAATAATTGCCTCAATGTCGTTGCAGTTTTACTAATCCTGTATTTGTCACTAAGACCCACATGTTAGTGACACATATGAGCTCTACATGTCAATGAGAAACCAGTGGCAAATAAGAGAGCATAAAAATTTTGCAACCGTAAATAGGAATTAGACGATAAATAATGTGTGGGAAAGGATGTTAACTCGGGAAAAGAATGTCAAAATATGCTTCTGATCAAAGAAGGCGCTTGCAATGTGTAGAATAAGATATATGAATTTGATATTTAAACTTTTACCTGCTTTATTTAATATGCGATATAAACAATTAACAATGACAATTTGTGTCACGTCAATCATTTTGGACAGCTGCAACAAAAAATATGCTGGAACTCCTTATTTGATAGCAAATAATGAAATTAAGGACATGGATGAGAGCATATTTCGAAAGTAGCTGCTTCAGATTCACCTACGCAAATTCTTAATAATCATGAATAAAAAGAAACTACTGAAAATTTCTGCCCAACTGTAGAAACGTGGCACCTAATAATAAGGGATTTAATCTTACTCCTTCCGTCCCTAAATATAGGGCTTTCTAGCATTCAAACATGAAATTAGTCAATGTGTTAAAAGATTACTATATCCTTTATTTTTGCCTTCATCCACTCATCCATTAACTCTCCCACCAACCCCAGAGTTTGTCTTATCTGCAAAACGTCCTACATTTAGGGAAAAATTCAAATTCCAAAACGCCCTACATTTAGGGACAGATGGAGTATATGTATTCACAAAAAGGATTTAACTTATTAAACTACAAAGCGAAGCTATAAAATATGAATCTGTATTCATCATTTTGCCGGTTTGCAAGAATTCAATTCATTGGTGATGAAAATTGACCATATTATAAACAGCCACTAAATGAAATTGGTTACTTCGGCGTGAATGATTCTGAGGAAATTAAAATGAAGTTTATTTTGATGTAAATTATGCAAAATGTATTAGTCACAAAGAATTAAGGGTTCTAGAGGGTTTTCACTTTTCCATGAATGAAAGAATGCCTAGAGTTGGGTGCTATCTACATGAGTATATATGCCCCTCCCATCGGGTATCTCGCACTAAATGATACAAATTATTAGAGCCTCTTCAAGAGAATCTCATAAACTCCCCTAAATCAAATTAATGGGTTTTAATCCAAAAAAATTGGTCTCACTACTCTGTAAAACAATTCATAGATTTGCTCTCCTCCTCGGAGGCCCTAATCCCACTATTTCTAATAGAACTAATAATAGTATCGACCCATATATAGCCCAATCAAAAGTATTTTTGATCCACTTTTTGGAAGATTGTTGGTGGAGGAGACCAGAACAATTGGACCCGATATCTTACTGGGTGAATCTGGAAAGAGGATTTAGAGAGTCTTATTTTGTGTGCTCCAATGAGATCCTCTTACCCACTCCCTACCATTTTCAGGCCTCGTCATTGGCGGACGAACAGGGTGAAACCATGCATCGGTTAGTCCCAACCCTCCTGCCCACACACCTACGCGGGCCTTCCATCTTGGAGAATGACCACCACAATCCCTGCCGCACTAGCCCATTACCCTCGTGGACTATAGTGCCATCCTCAAACACTGCCTGCTACCACAACCGGTGACTAGCGACAACACTATGTCGCCTGCACCCACCGCCACTACCCTTCATGCTTCCGCCACCGGTCGCTAACTTGTTGGCCACATGAAATCCCTGCCATCAACTCCGCCCACTGCCGGCCTACTACTCACAGCTACTATTGTACCACCTTTGCCTCATCGCACTGCTGCATTACCACCCACCGCCAGGTCGTGACCGCCACCACCAGACCTCCTCATCTATCACCGGATACCACAAAGAACCTCATAACAATCGAGCAACCCTAACCCAAATAGACCGAACACATCACTGATGTCACTGATAATCGCTTGCATGAGCGAAGGAGGATGAAAAATAATGCATGCATGGGCCCACTCTCAGTGCGAAGTAGGGGGTGATTGTTGGGTGGATTCCTATCGGGTAATTGATAGCTAATCTCGTTCCGTTTTCACTCTCAATCACGGTGGCCACCACACCCAAATCTCCCACCGGTCTATACACCCTGCTGCCTCTCCCCACCATGTTGCACTTGTCCTCTACCGGACTTCCCTCGCCGCCACTCCTAGCAACCCAAATGCTGCCAATCTTCGCTACCTGAACCTCTGCCCCACAATTTGGTGGTGTTATTGAGGAGGGTCAGGATTTTCCCTATTTGAGAATGGCCACGGGCATAAACATATAATCTTCAAGTAAAGAAATATTTTGCTTAACTACTACGTGTGGGATGCCAATCTTCGCAACCGGAACAATATTAAATGAATAAAACTTCTAGGCATAACAAGTATCAAATGGCTGGAGCATTTTGATAAATTTATTTATTTATTATTCCCATGAATGAAATACCATATGATATAAAAGAGCAATAAGAAAGTATAACAGACAGGTAAACCATTAAACATGTAGGCGAGATGCAAGCATGATTCCTTTGTGCGTCGAACAAATTTGAATAGTTATTATTGAATTTTGGTATGAATTGTGGCATGCAGGGACAAAACCAGGCAAGAACTATACGGGGTCTTCAACATTGGAAAATATTGATTTCATAGTGATTTTATAAATAATACTATCGGTATGAGCTCACTCCTTAAAGGGGCTAGATCCGTTGCCGCATGGTGTTCTAAGAAATTATTTTTCGAAAGGTATGAAGAAAATGAACAAAAATAGTCAGTTCGTGCCACGGTAATTTGGATCAACAAAAATGATAAGTCATCAGCCTGGCACATAGCATTACTCCGGCATAGTTATATTTCCTTTTTATATTTTCAAAACTAATGTTATGATATTTCAGCTTGGTCTGGGTTAGCACTTGGGACGGCAATAGAGCTCTTGACTCGCTAGCTTGCTTGACTCGAAGGTGAACTCAGATCGGCTTGACTTGCCTCATTTTAATTTCAAACGAGCTAAGTTAGTAGCTCGTTAAGTTAACGAGCCACCTCGAGATAGCTCACGGGTCGAACGAGACGTGAGCTCTTAAAACTAAGAAACACCTAAGTGATATGGGGACAATATAGTGTGGTGGGGGCAGAGGGTTTAGGGTTCTAAGAATTGATGGTGATTGAGGGTTTAGGGGGATTTCTAAAATGTGATGGTGATTGATGGTTGAAGTTGGTGAAGTTGAAGCACTACTTTTTTCTCTTATAGAGTTCATCATGACTATTTAGTTATTGTATTTGTGTGAACATGTTATTTTTTTCCTAATAACATATATTTGAGTTATTTTAAAATGAGTATTTTTTTGTGTGGATGTTGAATTTACTTGATGATCTAAAATGTATAGTATTTTTATATGTATATATTTTTTATTTTTTTACTTATATATAATTAAAATATGTTTTTCAAAAGTCAATGAGCTATAATAAGGTATCTCATAAGTATAATGAGTCAAGCTGAGCAACTGCGTTACTAGCTCATTTGTATAACAAGCTGAGCTAAGATAGCTCGTTATACTAACGAGCTAGAATGAGCTAATGACGAGCCGAGCCGAGTTGGCTCAACAACCAGCCCTTGTTAGCATCTGGCACAGAGCATACTTTTAACTTCCCTATATTTATAGCTTTGATCTATTTAGACCACCAGTTTTGATGTTTTTCTTAGCCTGGGTCAACACCTGTTTTGATATTTTTTTTAGCTTAACACCTGGCGCAAAACAAACTTTTCGTTTGATATTTAAAGAACAAAAATAAATGCTAGATTTAGCAATATTGTTAGTGGTAGCTTCTCTGTCCACCTATGTTTCCTATATTTCCACCAATAAAACCTCGTTCCCCTGGCCCTAAAAAATTTTGATTTATGTTTGTCCTTTTTCCCATTTACTCATCTGAAATAGAACTTACATCGTTTCATTTTCAGTTTTTGGTGTTTTTTAGATGAACCAAGCCACTCTCGAACCGTAGTACATGCATATTTCATATCGTAGATTTGCTAAAATTCTAAAAATAAAGATTATTCTGATATGTGAAAATGAATAGCAAAGTCCAGCTTTGGTTGGAACCAGCAGACAGACAACCAGCTATTAATTAGTCGGGTGGATTATATGTAATATCTTGCACAGTAGAAGACAGGTGAGCATATTCTTGAGTCATTAGAAGCCTATATTTATGTAGCGCCGCTGTAAATTTGCTGTGAAAGATGTCTTATGGTAGCCATTTACTCCAGTAGCAGCAAAGTCAACCTGTACTCCTTAAACCTGTAATGGAAAAATTAAATAACCTCCACGACAGAGTACAATAAATGCAAAATATGTACAAATTCTTCAAAAAAATAATACAATATCCAGCTATGACCTACCACAGAATAAGTGCTTCAAATCTCTGTAGATATCGGATCCTCTTTCATCATCATCTAACTGCCTATATAAACACAACTTGTGTTCCATATCGTCAGAATATCATCTCCATCCACATATACTAGTTTTAGAAAACAAATCTCATTCTCACGGTGAAATGGTGAAGGGAAAGACACCCACGGGAAGGAAGAAGGTGGAAATCAAACGCATCGATGATGTGGAAGCACGTCAGGTATGTTTCACCAAGCGCCGCCAGGGCCTGTTCAACAAGGCTCATGAGCTATCCATTCTTTGTGGTGCAATGGTTGGTGCTGTTGTTTTTTCTGCTTCGGGGAGGTCGTACACCATAGGTCATCCCTCCACGGAGGATGTAGTAAACCGATTCCTTGCTCCAACCCCTCCTAATACCGTCCCTGCTACAACGGATGGTGCAAACCAAGACGGTAGTCAGGTGACAGAAACTGAGATTCAGTTAAGCGAGCAGTTGACAGCGTTGCAAGGGCGGGTGAATGAAGAGAAGAAGACAAAGGAGAGTTTTCAAGAGGCTGTTAAAAAAGAAATGGGTGGTCGTTTTATGCAACGGTTGAATACTAAGATCTATGAATTCAAGCGGGAGGAGTTGCTGGAGTTCTATGAGGAGCTTGAGTCAATGCATGATGCTGTCATGGGCGATGCCGATCTGGCACCAGATGAAGCAACGGGAATTCCATGGTCAGATCCGCAAGCTTCCATGGGCGTAGCATCTTCCTCTCACTACCAGTTTGGGGAGTCAAGCTCACAGCCACAACCTTCCATGGATTTTGCTTCGTCCTCGCAGTACCAGTTTGGCGAGCAGGGTGACATGGATATGTCTCTCAATGACCCTTGTTCGAGCAACGGATTTATTGATGGGATTGAAGTGAATGATCCACTTCTCGGGAACATCTTTGGGCCTGATATGGCTCCGTGAATTTCCCCAACAGCCAGAAGTTTGATCGACTCTAATGAACTTCTGAATAATATGGTCAGTCACTTGTGAATGTACTGATCAATCACAATATAAGCAGTTCGTGATGTAACTTCGTTTTTCTTTTGATTGATATCTCATGGAGTTGCATTGTAAACATTGAAATATCTATGAAACATCATTTTTATATCTATGTACTATGTGAAGAAATGAATCTAGCCATATCTGTTGCACCTTCCTCGCTACAACATATAATGATGTTCCAATGTTTGAAAGGCATAATCTCTATTTGTGCGCATATTATGCCCATATTTTCTATGCTAGACCTTCAATATTTGCTACAGATACTAGGGTAGCAGCTTCAATTTGATTGAACACTCTGTAAAATAATTTCCTCCGTGAGTGTATGCTGAAATATGAAAGTATGAGCGCCACAGTTGATGAACGAATTAGTTACTGTCACTACCACGGTATTTATCGCGCCTGCCTTGTATCATCCGTGTACGCACATCCACACATGCGCGCCTAGAAATCAATCACCTAAGCAATATTTTTCGCCATCCTGCACGCCATGTAGACACCAAAAGGGCCATAGCATACGGTATAGATGGAGATCAAATTGTGGGCATGCCGCGTGTGAAAGGTTAAGGCATGACGCACTCTCGTTCAGTAAGCTTGGAACAGTGACCTAGCTTATCGACTTGTCATCCGCTAGCTCATGCAGCCTTACCCTCGTAGAGATAAGTGTTACTCCATGTGCAGTTACGCGATCATTGGACATTCTCTTTCTTATCACTCCCATACCCTATTCATAAGGAGTTATTCCCATCTGTTTTCTTTTTCAAGGTACAGAGCCATGTGTCTCTCCAGCTGCTCTGCAAGCCTTATAGGATTTTTGAGGTACAACTATAGTGAACTTCTTTCTCGGTCCAACTTGGTCATGAAAGAGAGGTTCGTTGAGACTTCACCTATATATATATATTCAACCAATATGCTCTTCGCGGTACTACATCGCAGTTGTGACAAGAATAATCCGGAATACGAGAGTACACCCAAAACGATGAATGCTACAATGGTGCTATTAGGCCCTCTTTGTTTCAGCTATAGATTGTGGATTTTAGATTATGGATTATAGATTATAGAATCCGGGATTGTAAGAATCTGAGTCTTAAAATCTGAGTGAGGTTTATTTGTCTGGATTCCACAATCCAACTACAGTCACTTACAGTGGGCCACGATGGCAAAGCAGTAAATATTTGTGCCATAATCTAGCAAAATCTGGGTGTTACCAGATTGCCGGATTATGGAATCTGGATGCTCAGATTATAGAATCCAGAATCAAAATCCAGCCCTTTGTTTCAACTTTTGGATTATAGAATCCAGATTCCATAATCTGGAGGGCAAACAAAGGGGGCCTTAGACTGACTTCAACCCTATAGCCAAACCAGTAGGCAAATGCAAATATGCATCACAATGGGTATGGGTATTGTGCATCACCAAAACTCTCTCCAAAAGAAGATGCATTTTGCCTTGTGAAGAGAAAGAAGATGCAAAAAAAATACACTACCTCACTCTTTGAATGCAAAATCACCACATCTGTAAAATGCAGAGCCGGTGATGCATCTGCGCTGTTGGAGATGGTGTTATCGGAAACAAATGCAAAATACACAGTTCACAGTAAGCAATCGTCAAAATATCTCTCAAAACTGCCTCTTCTTATCGTTGTAGTTTGGCAAATGCTCCCTGCCCGCACTCCCTCCCCCGCCAGAGGATCTTCTCGTTCACCACTTCCGTGCTATCGCAGGTGCTACCACCCAGACCAAAACACTGCTACCTAGCGATCGGCGAGTGGAGTCCCTTCCGCGACATGTGGCCATTGTGATGGACGGCCACGCACGATAGGCTCAGAGGCTCAAGATTTGGTGACTGCATATTGACATGAAGCCATGTGGCACCCACTCGAGAAAATGGTATGGCTCTCGTGTCCCTAGGACATTCCCGTGCTAACGCATTTTCCTTCTCCCATGAGAGCCTGGAACGCCCCAAGGTGCAATGGAACAATCACTAGTCTTCAGGCTAACTTGACTTAGCCAGGGATCTCCAGAACTTGACATGCTTCCTCAGGTTTCCAGGCAGAGGTTGACTACTTGATGGGTATGTTCGAGAGGCTGATCCGCAACAACGTTTCCGCATTCTCGAGGTGAACACATGTGCTACAAACTATTGGTGCTTACAAATCAGTATAATTTTATGATATGTAATCACAGCAAATAATATTCCATGCATTATGTCCAGGGAAGAAGTTCAGCTGCTAGTCATTGGAGACTCCTCCCAGTGCTAGCTTTGTTAAATAGAGCTGCGAGGAAAGCTGAAGAGGCCACACGCAACAACAAAGGGCTTCTTCTGCAATTAATGATCTGTTACAGTGGTCGATGGGACATAGTTCAACGCGCAAAGAGCTAGCGCGAAAGGCACAATCCAACCTACTTAGCCCCGAGGAGATTAATGAGTCTTCGCTTGCCTGCAACCTCAAGACCAACCGAGCCAATGAGTTGTCCTATCCCGACCTGCTCATTCGAACCAGCAGCGAGCAGTGACTGAGCAACTTCTTGCTGTGGCAGTGTGCATACTCAGAAATTTTCTTCTCCGGCACACTGTGGTCTGATTTCAGGGAGTCTGACTATTTCCAAGCATTGAGATCCTTTCAGACCAGAGATCCGCGGTTCTGTCTAAGAAAGTAGAGTTTTGTGTAGTCCAAACGGTGTTTATGTATCATGAGAAGCGACATGCAACAGTACTTGATAATAATTCGCTACATATGCCTCATCAAAATCTCTGTTTCTTAAAAATATGATTATACCTCTTGAGCCCAATTATATATAGACCATTTAAAAAACCAAAAAACATTGTTTGGGTAGTTGTTTAATAAGTTTCCTAAAATTTCAGCTTTCCAACTCCCTGAGACCTTAAATGTTGATGCTCTGACAATTCTCAACCTCCAACGATAGAGCCTTAGGTCTGCACTCCTTGTTGTCTACTGTAATCCGCTCTATCTATTAACATAATTGTTTGCTTAAACTATTATATTGTATGGAGAAAGTTTATTTTCTTTTAACTAAGATGCAAATGCGGGCAATGTAACATGCTAATGAATAACGGAGGCATTAATATGTTTCAAATTGCACAACAACCATGCGAGAAACCATATTCATCTGAAAACGTTAGTATGTCTTATTCTTTTGGTTTGGAGCTTTTGAGCCTTTCGAAAAGCTGGCTGCTGGTTTTTGGTTGTTACGTTTCCATAAATGCAGGGCGTGACCCGATTGCTCTACATCAGCATGGCCCATGGAATCTATAATATCTACACCAAAAGTTTCAGCATAAAGCAAAGTTTATTATAAGAGGTCACCTTCCTTGCGCTATGGCATGTGAATTTCAAAACTAATAAACACAAAGGACTGAGCGTGCCTATTGGATAATTCTGATGCCTTATAAAAGAGCAAGCCACATTGTTTTTTTACAATCATTGTTCAATAGGCACGCTTCATTTAAACTTCTTTTGTCAGTGGTGCTAAAAAAATGTTGACATAGGGATTAGGAGGCACTGAGAAGGATAAATCAAACATTTTTGGGAGATATTGAACAACACTTCTTCAAGCCTTGATAAGGTGGACCGTTCAACACTATTGTTTTATGGTGATTCAGCTCCTTACATTCACAATATGGAGATGTATCATACCACTCAGTTTCTCAATCTGAAATATTTGAACTGATTGTAATAGCATGTGTTGCTGTGAAATAAGTTTATATCAGCATTATATAATACCTGTTGCAGAAGCTACTCCAACATATATAATCACATCTCCATTATAGTATGTTGTATGATAGGCTTTAATATCACATATCACCTATAAAGCAGTGTTGCATTGTCTTATTTTTATGAAATGACAAGTGAATCGTCCTTGTTGGAATTCTTGAGACAGGAGTATATCTTGGCCAGTGTCTATGATGTTCCTTGGATGTTGATGACATACTGATCCATGTATCTTTTACAGATATATTTGGGGTGATATTTGAGTCACTTATCGCAGGTTAACATAACATAATTAAATGGATGCACAACCTCCAGTGTTGATTCTTGAATAATAATGCCACCATCTGCTATATTCTATATTTGTTAATCTGCACCACCATCTCATATAATTGATCAGATTTGCATTTAGGGTCCCTTTGGAACGCAGGATTTCTAAAACATAGGAATAGGAAAGTTATAGGAATTTCACAGGAATGCAAATGAAAAACATAGGATTGTAAAACACAGGAAATGAATAGAAGTAGTCCTTTGGATGAGTACAGGAATTTTGTAGGGAAAGGATCCTAAATAACCATTGTAATCCTCCTTACTTTGGCTTAAGCGACTTGATCACAATGCATTTGAACTAGCTGTAGTGACACCTACACCTAATCGTCCTCAATCTCACGCTACAGGATGAGAAAAAAGAGGTTGGAGTGGATTCTTTTTTCCTGTACTTTTCCTGTGAAATCGAGTTGAAAGGAAAGTTTCCTATGCCATTCCTTTCCTGCAATTTTACAAACCAAAGGCTTGGATAGGAAAATTTCCTATAGGGTTGGATTCCTACGTTTTTCCTATGTTTTTCCTACAAACCAAAGGGGGCCTTAGTGTGAAGTATTTTTATGCCTTATTTATTTTAACCATTTCATCCAAGGTTTTGACAGTGTTTTTTTTCTTTTGTTTGGTCCAAGGATTGTCCAAGTAACTCTTTCTCCACCAGATAGATCTGGACTCTTTCTCCTGGTCATTTTCAGAGGTCTTACATGAAGAATCATTTTCATCAATAAGTTAGATATTCTAAGAGTACTGTAGCAATAGAAATAAATTGAATTTTTATTGCATATTTATAGTGTTCTCCTGTTCCTTTACCTAGTTACATTTTGTTTTTTGTTACAGAGGATATCAAGTGAATTTGCATCTGATTTCAGTCCCACCAATAACAACTCATGTAGATTAACGCATGAACAGTCTAGTTCTTACTACTATTTCAAGTGGGCTCTGTGTTGTCTAATTCATGTGATACATGCTCCCAGAACTAAATGTGAATTATGAAAACAACAAGCACATAATAGATGACCTTACCTGCCAGAGTCCATGTTACACTCATTCAGCTGAGCAAGTTGGTTGTTTACAAATTGGACGCCGTGGCAGGTCAACCAAAATAAGTATCCCATGATAAACTTCTCAAATATTGCCAAAGACTTCAGAGTAGAGATCATCATTATGTCTGCAGAAGGAAAGATCTTGGATCACTAGTTGCTTACCAACCTTTCAACATTTCTACAGATCACCAGCAATGGCAACCTCATTTCACGATTTTTTCTCGAATGTGCAAGAGAATTGCGCATCATTTCATTAAGAAGAAGAGTATTACAAGGCATGTGCTCCTGTTAGAGAGAGCATTTGTTACAAACGCCAACAAGACGGCGCCACAAAGTTAGGATAGAGAATAAATTACAGACCTTGGAAAATAAATTACAGTTCTTCACGATTTCAATGGTGAACTGCAATGACGAGTGTGAGCCCATACGATAAGATCCTAAGATGTGTTGTTTGATGTAGTTCATATCTAAATTTTTTTCCTCAACAACATACATGATCCAGAAATCGAATGCATACCTAGTCAAAATGTTGTCCTATCCTCACCCTTGTGTGACCAATATGAAACATTCTCTCAATGCCATTGTAATTTTGCTTAATCTCGTATTTAATCCCATCTAAAATATCACACCCGCCCCAAACACAATGCAATTAATATTTAAAACTACTATGTTGCTCAACTTGATAAAAGTTAGATTTGATAGTCAAGACGATTATAAGATTTATTGATATTTATTTTCAAATTTTACACTATGCGCACTTGCATTGTTATAATGTGAAGGCTGTTTTGTTTATTGAAATCATGCAAAGGTTGTTGAGGCTATTTACTTGGTAAATGATTTTTCTTGGTGACAAGGAAATCCCAATGACTATGTCACAAGTCATGTAATACATGAGCTAGGCTAATAACCAATGTATGTAAATCATCTGCATCAAGCCAAGAACTGACTATGGCAATAAAAGAGCCAAGATGACTCTCTCTCTCTCTCCTTACTGAATATTATTTTAATATATATGGCAAACTTTTTTACTATATGTTCAACATATATCTTTCTAATTGTTACAGGTCAGGAGTTTCTGCTGTACCAAAAAAGGCAATGCATAAAGGAGGACATGGGTTATGCAAAAGCTGAACCAGCATAGTGTTTTCTAATACCAGAAATATGTTCTAAAGGTCATGCACGTAAACTAGGGATTCATCATGCACAATGCGTATGAATGAAAAAAGATGTTCATGCCTACCTTCACCTCTAACAAACAGCTCGTCATTTTGAATTCCCAGTAAATAGTGATGACCATGTACGTAAAACATGCAAGGAGGCTAAAGGTCACATGAGGCTTCTTCAGCCAGGCATCTAAGTAACTTGTGCTAATTTTTTTGCTAGCTCTTCTTACCTAAGTTGACATAAATTTGTTCTTGTGAGTCTTCTCTTTGCCTATCTGCTTAATTGTTATTCCCTTGTATGTTCTAGTTTAAATAAGTTCCACTCGTGGTTTCTTGTTGAGGGGGGATGTGCTCATCTGAAAGGAGGTGTAGGAGAAGATACTGATCTTTTCAACCACAGAATATTCAGCTTTGTTCTATATTAGCAATACAATGAGTTTACACTTAGAGAAAGTATTTCACTCACTATTTCATTCGAAAAATGCATTGCAAGTGATAGATATGATCAACTGGTTGTTGGATTATCCTTCCCTATATTTTGATGGTGGTTCATTATTTCTGTTGAATTGTTCAAAACCTAACAAAAAGGATATGATTAGAAAAATGAGTAGACTACATATTCAACATTATGTTACACCAAAAAGGGCATCTTAATTGTTGCTTGAGTAAATTGCATCACAAGTACCGCAACTTGTGCAGTGAGTGCAACTTGGTCACACATATTGTAATTTGTGCAAATTCATCACTAATCATGTTTTGAGGGTGCAATTGGGTCATCAATCCATCACCTCGGATAATCGAGCACCTCGAACAATCTGTCACTTATAAAGTTTTTGTTTGGCATGGCCTTTTGTAGTCCTTCAGAATAGAAAGGCAATAAAGCAATACATCATCAAGAATAGGGTAGTGATAAATATTTCTAGGAATAATAAGAAAAGCATGGAAGCTTACTGTGCACAAGGATGTCCATGGAACTTGACAGCTACAGCAGATAGTAGGGCTAATTGTTTCTTAATAAAAAAATATGTTGACAAACACACATGTAAGCGAGATTGATGAAAGGGTCAATTGCTTGAGTGCTCGATTGTCCAAGGTGACGAATTGATGACCCGATTGCACCCCTAAAACATGATTAATGACGAATTTACATAAATTACAATATGTGTGACCAAGCTGCACCCATTGCACAAGTTGTGGTACCTGTGATGCAATTTACTCTTGTTGTTTTTCCAGAAAATGGAAGGGTAAGGAGACTTCTTTGGTTATGTGTATGTATATCGGTAGACGGAGAGGCAAAACCTAGTGAAACTCAAGCAGAAAAATAGGCACTTTCAGAGTGCAAACCTATCATATTTATTTATTGCTTCTCCCATCAATGCAATCCACATGCTGTACTAACAAACATCAATCAGTGATGGTGAATGCTTCAGGCTTTATCTCTTGAAAAGAAATATATGTGCGATACAATTGAAATGAGAAACACTAAAAAGAATACAAATAGTTCCTAAATGATCCCAACAAATTCATTTTGAACATGCTTAAATAACTGTAGAAGTAAAGGTGCAATATACCAAGTGGCTCCGGCAACTTTCACACCTTCATAACAATGCAGCTATATATATTGTGCTAAGTCAGTACAACAAAACCCTCAGGTGAATCTTTTACATCTTAGTTATAGGGTATATTGACAAAAGAAACATGAGTGGCCTAAAAAGATGAGATATGGACCAAGGAAAAGACAACACTTGCTAGGGAATTGTAGGCACCAGGAACAAAATGCATTGCTCTGTGAAAATACCATCCTTCAATTTTCTGGCAATGGCCATAGAATCCATGAAGCATTCCTGAGTCATACCAAACAGCAGGGTGATCATCAAGACAAGCAGAGACATGGCAATTGCTCGTGAAGAATGTAGCTCAAGGCACAGAAAGAGTAACGGAGAGCATCAGGAGTGAAGCTTTGCTTAGACAATATGAGTCACGTAACTCTGACAGAAGTAGGTAAATTGTACTGAAAACCATGTTACGCATTTCCCGTCTTTGTCGATTATGACCCCAATGTCCTTAGGATTGACTCTCCAGCTAGTACCATGCATTAGTTCGCCTAATAAAATGTATCATCCAGTGTTTCAAGAATTGTTTTTTTATGGTAACATACATATGCACTTTAGCAATATACAATTCAGGTAGAACATAAACACTTTGAATTTGATACATTAATAATTATGATGTTTCGCAAAAAATTAATAATTATGATGGTCACATTCCAAGATCCAAATGCAATTTTACTTTTATGGGTAAATGTTCTTCAAAAAACCAGTAAGGCCTTAAGAAGTTGCGAATCCAAGATATGAACAACAAAAAAAACATGAGTGCAACGCAAATATGAAAGTTCCGAGATCAACTAGAAACTATTCTTAGTTCAGACTTTTGAGTACAAAAAGGTAATTTTGCAACCATTTGGTCCTCAAATTAGTATTTCGTTTGTTGCAAGTGGTGATTGAAATATAACTTTCCACAACAATTATAGAGTGACATTTAGTAAAATTTTACATAGCAACGAATTTTATGACCACTTCAAGTGTGTCTTAAAACTAGACAAAAATCATTGCCGACTAACCCAATGTCATTTCATCACGCTAATGTCGCATATTTTGTGGTGAGAGGCAAACTATAAACTTCACAATTTATGACACTAGTAAATCATTGTAATTAAGGGTTTTTGTCACTACCAATATTTTTTACTCCTCAAAGACTGCTTTGGTATAAAAACAAATTTAAATAAAAAAACTGCAGCTTCAAGGGAAGGCTTTTTGTGGCATCTGTTTCTTTTCATTCATATTTAATTTAAATTAGATCAAATCAAGAAATTTTAAATTTTAAATTCTTTCTTTCCTCTTTGCAACCCGTCATCATTTTTTTAGAACATATCATGCCAAACGTGCACCAAACTATTCGTTCTTCCTCGGGCCATATTATATTAAGTTGCTTGTGTTTGGAGATTTAAATTAGATGGATTACATGTTGATGTTAGGTATTCACTATTTGGCTCACAAATGGTTTAAGTCCAATATAAAATACAGCCTATAAATTAAATGGTTTTCTATACAACTCTACATAATTAATAGAGTTTCGCAAAACCCCATGTCACTCGGTTATTATAATCCGTGTCACATAACCGCGAATGTTTTGCTCATATTGTTTCTCATAACTTCACCCCTATCAAAATAGTATGAATATCAGAGACGGGTCTAACTTTCATGTTAGAATATAACTTGGTTGTATATTTGTCTTCATGATTTCATTGATCAAATTCATTGGAATACATGTGTCATGCAAGCATAAAGTTTGAATCCGCATATCGTATTCATAGTCAAGGAGTTTTGTGAAACAATATTATGACCATAAAACATGTGGTTATGTGGCACGAACCATAATACCTGATTTTGTGACAAAATGACCATAAAACATGGAATTTTGTTAATTTACTCTAATTAATATTTTAGCTCAGTCATTAGAAGAGATGGACTTGGCCCACAACATGAAAGAGGCCTAGCCCGCAACATGAAGTGGGCCTCATCTGCAACACAAAAAAATCCTTCAAATGGGCTTGGCCTGTAACGAAAAATGGGCTTGACTCACAACGTACACTGGCCTGACCCACCATATAAATAGGGCTGGTCCACCTAGGCTTTGCACACAATGCTAAATAACTAACTGTAACTCAACCTATCATGCAGCATTTTGTGACGTTCTTAGGCTAGTTAACGACGAAAATATAATATCATAAATTAAGTAAGGATCATTGTAGAAATATTACAACGAAAAGGAATAAAAATGCCGCTGGATGTCTTTTATAACGAACAATAGGCCACATACAAATTTTCATCACGCTAATGTCGCACATTCTATATTGTGACATATTTCTCTATTGTGACATATTTCTCTATTGTGTCATATTTCTCTATTGTGTCATATTTCTCTACTTTTACAACTAAAAGGAAATATCACATAAGGTCAAATTTCTTATAGTGTTGAATAAATGAAATCTTTTCTATCTAATATTTGCTTGAAATGTCTCTAGGTTGAATCACAATCACTTGTTACAACTATTTGGCACTCTACCTAGATTCAGATTCTGAAAACACAAAAAAAAATCAAGGAATAGTTCGATTTACCATTGATATTTAGGGCCTATTGCATGGCTCCAGCTCTGAGCTGGAGCTAACATTTATAAAATAGATTAAAATATTTCATGTATTTATTTAAATCTGGAAAAATTTATAATAACTAAGCAAAAGGGATTTGATTTATCTGTAGCTCCAGCTCCAAGAATTTCTAGAGCTAGGTATGAGCAGCTCCAAGACTTTCTAGAGCTAGGTATGGGCAGCTCCAAGAATTCTACGAATTTTGTGGAGATGGAGAAATGCCTAACACACCCTTATGTCACAGTTTTTATTGAAAATATTTTTTTATTCAATTACAATTGAACACTGCTACCAGTGCAAAACACAACCGCGTTTGCCGCTAGACATGTGAATGAACTTAGTTAAACTGCGATTGAACACTGCTATGTACAACACTTCATAGTTTAGAATATACATACCTAACAAATAATTCCATAATTACTAAAAATGATTAAAAATAATAAAAAAGATGGGTTCAGTAGACCCAGCAAAGAGCAAACCAACATTCTCTTCCCAGAGAGAGAAAAAGAGAAAGGGTGTGGCTTTTTTTTTAGAAATCTTAGAATGTCCAATTGGAGCAGTTCAGACATTAGATTCTGAGCCCAACAACCAGGTATCTCGGCCTAAGCCCGAGTTTAATCTAGTCCGGCCCGCAAATCAGCTGAGCACGGCAGCTCGCCCAGATGAAGCTGAGCTCGGCAACGTGCGCCGTCGGCTGGAGATTGCTGACGGGCAGGCCATTCAGCGAGCGCACGAGATTCCCACGGCAACAACCTCTCAGATCTCTGTCCCTCTCCCAGTCCCAGAGCAAACGAATGGCATCCGCCGGCGCCGGCGAGGGGCGGCGGTGCCGCTCAGGGCCGCCATCTCGCACGTCATCTTTGACATGGACGGCCTCCTCCTCGGTAGTCATCTGCTCCCTCTTTCCTTCGCTTTCTCAGTATTTTTTAGTCCTGGCTTCTTATCTTATTAATGGTGCTTTCCAATCTTATTGGGCCTGTTCTTGGTCGAATCCATGCGGATGTGGCTGCATTGGTGGTTTGATTGTGCGTGTTGTGTGCGGTGCGGGGTGCAGATACGGAGGGGTTCTACACGCAGGTGCAGGAGAAGATCCTGGAGAGGTACGGGAAGGTGTTTGACTGGTCACTCAAGGCCAAGATGATGGGCAAGAAGGCCACTGAATCAGCGCGCATCTTCGTGGATGAGTGCGGCCTCAACGGGCTGCTCACCCCCGAGCAGTTCCTAGAGGAGCGCGAGAGCATGCTCCAGGAGCTCTTCCCATCCTGCACTGCTCTGCCAGGTGAATTGATAAGCTGTAGATGCCTAAGTACTTATTTCTCTTTTGTCATAATAACGATATACACAACCAATTCAGCATGGCTCCGTGTTGATGATTTGTATGGTCTATTGAATTGCTGGACAACGAGATAACATAATAGAGAGAACAGATTTGATAGGTTGCTTTGAGTATCTTGTGACTTCTGGTTGAATTTTATTTCTTAGCGAGTGCTGTCTTTGGATAGATTCTTTAATCTCCTGTATTCACGATCCAACAGAGAAACTTAGCGTAGTTGTATCTCCATCAAACAAGTACTATGGATACATAGAATCAATGTGCAAAACATTCTGTGTAAAGGTCATGATTCCATCTATGTGATATGGGCTGATGTGCATATTTCGCCACTTTGCTCTCTTTTGGATTACATGATACCACATGGCATTTGTAGCCAAGCCATGTGCTCTTTGTGTTGTTTGATGCTATATTATACTGAAAGTAATATGGTATTACCTTCATCCATTTGAGTGGAGCCAAACAAAATTGGATAGGTTGAGGCTGTCCATTGAATCGCCACATTTTTTGGGGTAGTGTCCAGCTGACTAGCTGCCATTCTTCTTGGGTGTTATATAGTTTCCCATACCTAGTTTTGACTATTTGTTCTGCTTGAGATAACTTGTGTGACTCTTATTGACTGGTTGAATATAATGATGAAAACAAATCGGTGATTAAATTTTTAACTAGAACTGCCATGCGCTTTCTTTCAGGGGTACAGCGTCTCATAAGTCATCTCCATGCAAAGGGAGTACCAATGGCTGTTGCAACAGGGTGAGTTCTTGAATTTCTACACTACACTTTCTCCAATGCCCATTGTGTTATTCTGTGACACATCGGAGGTCTATTCATTGTTGTGCCTTACAGATCTCATAATCGTCATTTTGCACTGAAGACACAGAACCACCAGGAAATGTTTTCCTTGATGCACCATGTTGTTATGGGGGATGATCCGGAGGTGAAGGCTGGCAAGCCATCTCCTGATATTTTTCTTGCTGCTATGAGGAGGTTCGAGGTATTGGGTTTGACCACATCACATATTCATTTTACTTTTGGATGCTTTGTGAACTATCGTATCATTACTTCCCCCGGTCTCCCCTGAGGTCAATTGCATTGCATTTTTCAGGACAATGTTGAACCCAATAAATGCTTGGTTTTTGAAGATGCGCCATCAGGTGTAGCAGCAGCGAAAAATGCTGGAATGTGAGTGGCAATGTTTGGTATCTTCTTGCAAATTTCGGCACCTTTTGACTACAACTCTCTTTTGCAGGTCTGTGGTGATGGTCCCAGATCCGAGGTTAGATGTTTCATATCACAAAGGAGCTGACCAAGTTCTCGGTTCACTGCTGGATTTCAAACCAAGTGAATGGGGCCTGCCACCGTTTGAAGAGTAGATAGCTTACACACAAAGATGCTGAAGATTAACTGAAAATTCATTTGACATTATTAAGTTTAAGTTGTAGTTGTGCACAATGAGCATTCTTGCCAACCGGGATGCTACTTCGTGGAACTTCCCATCAATAAATAACACTTAAAAACGGAGTGTCTTTTTGCACCTGTATTTTTTGTATTTAAAAAATGTCTTGCGAAATTAAAATCAAATTAATAAAGAAAAGGTAAATCTTGAGGTTCACACATTTACAATGATGTGCAGCAGATGCTCTGCACGAAGATGATTTAAAGCATTACTAGAGCACCTAGCGAAGCTACGTTTGCTCTCCCTGCAAACCGAAATTCAGTTATGGTGATCCAACTTTTACCATTGGTGCACAACCATGGGTCAAAAGGGTGCACCACAACTCCACCACTGAGGCCAGTAGCCCAGCTGATTCTGCGGAGGTCAGCTCGACGCGTCGACAGCAAGAAACGCGAGCTCTCTGCCTTTTCGTTGTCCTGTTGTCTGTTGCAGCACTAGCATCTGAAACATACTTTGTATTTTTTTCTCATACCATCTATCTCATCATGTTTATGGTTTTGAATTACGGTTTGGGTAAATATAAGTGAAATTTTCTATTCCAATACTGATAAAACCATATTCCTCCACTTGTTTATGGACCTAGGAAGAAAGGAGGCGAGTCACTCACCAAATTTAGAACAGGGAGTGATATTCGTTATATTTTCATCTTTTTCAGTTATATTTACCTTTCCTTACTACTTTAAATAATGTTACGAAATTTCTTATTAAGGTAAGTGTCCATAGTACTACTTGTATTAAATTATACATTTTGCAAATACTAATGCATTTTGCTGATACTAAATTATAAGGAATAGTTACTGATATATGGAATAGTTATAATATATGCATTTCTTCTTATATGGAATAGATACTGACTGTAAATTATATTACATTATGCATATACTAATGTTACGAATTGTTATGTGTGCACTTGAGCGGAGCTCTAAATTCACCACTTGCTTCATATTGGTACATATTGCGAGATGTTTTGCAGCATCTGCTAGGGATGCTATTAGTATATATACTCCTTCCGTTCAAAAATAGATGTCGTTTTAGAGTTGGACACCGGAATTAAGGAGAAGTAAAAAGATGAATGCATTAAAAACGAGAAGAAGAGGGATAGAGATAGAGATATAGTGAAAAGAGAGAATACTGAATTGGGAAAAGGGAAAAATGCATTGAGAAGTGAGAATGACATGTAATTGAAGAAAAGTGAGGAAGGCTAAAATGGCATGTACTCCCTCCGTCCCATTAAAAGTGTCATTTTAGACTCATTTGACTATTCGTTTTATTCAAAAACTTTATATAAATACTATTTATTTTTCTAACTTAATTTATCATTAGTGATACTTTAATAATAATATCTTTGTTTTAGTATTTTATAAAAAAATTGAATAAGACAACAGTCAAATGTGAAATCTGAAAAGTCAAAGTGGATCTAGCCTGCCTCATCGTGGGAACTACGTTAGAATTTTCTCCGTCCCATTAAAAGTGTCATTTTAGACTCATTTGACTATTCGTTTTATTCAAAAACTTTATATAAATACTATTTATTTTTCTAACTTAATTTATCATTAGTGATACTTTAATAATAATATCTTTGTTTTAGTATTTTATAAAAAATTTGAATAAGACAACAATCAAATGTGAAATCTGAAAAGTCAAAGTGGATCTAGCCTGCCTCATCGTGGGAACTACGTTAGAATTTTCTTACAGTATTTCCCCAAAAAAATAGAGGAATTTGGACAGATGGTACACTAGTCTTTATACAGGAGTGGCTACATAAAATCCTTCAATATGAAAGTCTAAGTTGGTATATATGGTATATACATAACACACTTGAAGGAATGCACATGACTACAGTAATGGACGAAGATCTATACCCACAGCCGTCCAGGTCTCTAAACCATCTCCATAAACCGCAGTGTGTACCACGTCTTGATCCCCAAATGCCAGATCCCATCAATGTTAGCACTAGCCAGTTAACCATGGCTAAAGATTAACATGCTATACAGTATCAACTCATAATAGTCAGCTGCAACAAACAAATCCAAGCCCCAAGAAAAGTATTATTCAATTTTTCAGGAGTGTGCCATACTCCCAATCTACATAGTCAAAAGTCATAACAAGAAAATATTACCCAACTCACCATGTACAAGTTTACAATTCTGTTCTCTGCCATAAGCCTATCGCCAATATTGAGCCCACCTATGAATGGTCTCGACCATTTGAGGGAACAAAGCGCTGACACTTTCATTGATAAGGTCCTGGAAGAAATGTATGGCCTCCTCATCATCCAGATCCAGACGGAACTTCTCCTGAAGCTGATCGACCAATGGACCCAAAAAAAACAGATACAAGGATTTCAGTTGTCTTTATATAGTTCAGACACTTTTAACCCACAATTACCAACTTACCTTGAGACCTCCACTTTCATCAGAGGAGATATCTGGAATGCCAGATCTTTCCATCAACTTGAAGAGATTCAATATGAGGCTACTCGACTTTCTTAGAATGTTGTATGCTTCACAACAGTACGATTTGAATCTGGTATAGTATTGGCTATAATAGAAACACAAGTTATGATAAACACGACCTCACCAGTAATAAGTGGAAGTGCAAATACATAACAAAATTGCATGACTATTTTACCTTTCAGCACCACCCATTGCCTCAACCATTTCTTTACAAAGTTTCATTGGAGGTGGAAATGGCTTTGGATCACGGCCGAGAATAAAAGCAAAGTCAACATGGAAAAGGCGTCCATCATCTGTTAGTAGAAGATTATCGAGATGCCTAATGAACAGAAGACAAAATTGTTATTTGTTTCGAACATTCATAGTTTTTTTTTATGTTAAAGCATGAGTAACTTCAATGTCCGGAGAAAGACAATATTGAAATCCAGGACATCAATGAACAGTGATTTAGGATATCTCCTGACCATGAACAAACTTCCATATAAAAATAATGAGTGCATGCTTGAACTGCTTAAAACAATGACCAAGAATAATAAAAACCTAGTTCAGCTACAAAATTTTAATGCCAGACTAAATGCCATAAATGAGACTACATGAGGTGAGCACAAAAAATAAGTTCAATCTGTTGAAGAACACAAAAATTTGGACACACCACTATATGAATAACAATGCACCAAATTTTAGACACTACTATATGAATAACAATCCTTTGGAAACAAAAAAAAAAATATAGGGATGCTATCATAGAGGTACTTAAAACCAGAAGCCAGTAAGCACACGGACCTGTCTCCAACCCCCAGTATATAAGTAATGACAGAGTAACCAGCACAGCTTTTGATGAAAGTTTCCAAGCATTGGACTGTTATACCAAAGGGACCATCCTCATCAGGATGGAACTTCTGTAGGTAACTTGTAATACTGCGATGTTCTGATAGAATCTGGGATAACATAATACATCCATCAGCATAAAAATTTTCAAGGAATTTGTACAAATGAACTGGAATTGGGATTTGTAGGAAGCTTCATTGCATAAGAAGGATGACAGTAGCTTCAATTTGTATTCCCCTGTTACCTGTGCAAGAGAACTAGAAGGAACAAATTCAAACATTCCTTCATCTTGCCCTGTTGCAAGAACTCGATATGGAGTAAGGTGCAAATCCAGATTTTCTAATTTGAGTAACCGATCCATCAAAGAGACTGTTTGAATGACCTGTAAATCCCACAGAAATAATTAGCCATGATTCCCTGCCTCCAATGCAAGTTGAAAGCGAATACTGAATAGCAATCCTACGTTAGTTTCATGTTAGATGTTACAGGACGCAATGCTTCACCCCGTGATTAAAAATATGAGAAATTTAGTGTCAAGTGAGAAATTTATAATTGTTGGCTTCTAAGTACCTACTCGCCCAACTAAAAAGGTTGAGCGAATTCTAATTCCATTATTGTTGCTCATCTAAGTCCCTAAACCTAATCTAAGAAGGCTGATATATTTTATAAGGACTAGAATAAATATAAAGTAAAATTAATTAGTTACCAGCTGAACCTGCCTCGTCTAAATCCCTAAACACAATCTAAGAAGGTTGATATATTATATAAAGACTAGAATAAAAGGTAAAATTAATTACTTACCAGCTGATCCTGCCGGAGATCATCTCCCTTTTTATAAATTATCTTGGAGGTTCCTCCGTTTGCTGTCTTGAAAGTAAGGCGCAATGGATTTAAGGCACTTCTAAATATAGATGATTCTTGGGGAACAACCCCAGTAAGGAGAACAGTTGGTGCTAATGGTGAACGAATTGGCTGGAATCGGTACAAAAGAACATGTCAGTCATAGAAGTAAAGCTATGGTAATCTGTGATTATATTTTTAATTATTAACAGATTGTATAATTATACCTCATCAAAATTCGTTAGCTCACTGAAAGTTCCTGACAGTAACTGCCTTAATTTTTCAATTTTCTTTTGCGCACTACCACGTACACTTCTTACATCCTTCATAATAGAACATAATTGAGCGGTGAGCTCAGTCTGCCGAAATAAACTCTGCCACAGTCGAAACCCATCTTCATCTCCATCCTCCCTACCAACTGACTGTTACGAACAGAGACCACAATGTACACAATCAAGTTAACAGTATGGAAATAGTGGAAACATGAGGATGTGAACAAAAGGAAGAAAAACATACCTTCATCATACTATTTTCAAGCATGTCATACGTACAGAGATATCGTCTAGCATATGCAGGACCATGAAGCTCAACTACTAGATACCAGCGAAGGAAGCTTGCAATTTCAATGTTTGATAAAGCTGAAATGAAAAAAATGCAGAATTGCTATTAGCTTTGTACACAACTTAAAAAACATAATCTAGTAGAATTTCTGTTACGGTGAAACCTTCTACATATCAGTAAGTTTCCGGTAATCAAATGAGGCAGACTGAATTCATGATAGAGCATTTACATGGCCACTTAACATACCACGGTTTACAAGAAAGACTGCCAAACGGGAGTTGTCTGATCTTTCAAACCGAAGTGCTTGTACTAACTGGAGCAAATAGCATTGTAATTCTTCATCATCAGACCTTTCAAGTACGCTGACAGCATAACCACGGACCTTTGCACAAAAGCAACCGGTATAGGGTCAGAACATATAAATGGAATTAGAACCTAAATACTGAATTATTCTTCAAGCAAATGAGAGAAGGATACTCATTTATAACTGTAACAAAACACACTGACACAGGAGTTTTTTGTGTGAACAAAGTATGACACCCTTGTTGACAAATGTTATAGCCTACCCGAACTTGGTTGGGTTGGGACTAAAGGCTTTGTTGTTCTTCTTATCTTTGGCATACTATGAAAATATGCTTCGTCTCCAACACACTGTAAAACATGATTTTAGTTACAAGACATTGCTATTTTTGGCTCTTGTCTAAAACATGCTATAGCAGATGTAAATGTTGTTTTCATTTTTTATCTAAATGCTTTATTCACAAACGTACATTACTGCATTCTCTATCAATGTACTCTTTGACAGATTTTTTCGATTATTTGCATAGTTTCTTCTAAAAGGAAACATTAAACCAAGAACAAAATATTGCAAAAAAAAAATCGAAAATTAATCTATCAAAAAGTTTATAGAGAATGCAAAATGTAGCATTTTGCAAAGTTTTAATATGTAATGTATTTTATGCAGTGAGATTAAAAAATTGAAAGCAACATTTTTATCTGCTACAGTATCTTAAACAAGAGCCAAGGTTTGCAATATTGCTAAAAATCATGTTTTGCACCGCGTTGAAGATGAAGCCACATTTTTTATATGCTACAGATAAACTTGCAACTTTTTACTTCAACAAGTTTCACAAAGAATGTAAGTTGTTTCTAAGTATGACAGAGAACTGTTATGAAAAGATAAGAAAAATTTTGCGTAAGGAGTGAGAACTAGTTCATTTAAAAGAAGATAGAAGAATCAAAACTTCTCTGTTAATCTGAGTATACAACCAATTATTAAACATAAGAAACCAGAAGCATGCACAATCAGAGGTGGTTGATTGCATACTTCATCACTTTCAAAATCCGGTGAGAGAAGCTCCAGTGCATCAGCTACATCAATCATTTCCCATTTTCCGATCAATTCAATAGCTTGCTTAGCTTCCTGAATAACAATATCACTTCAGGATCAGATCATAGTGTTCATGGCTCCAAAAATCAAAAGGTCAGATTCTTTTCAGTATACAAACAAACTTGACCTTATGAAAATGTAAACATCAGAAAAGCTAATTCTAGTAAAGTTCTATGTGTCTCTTTGTCAGATGATGCCAATAATAAAAGCACAAAATAAAATAAGAAACCACATATAAAAAATATTTACTAACTTGGTTGTCACTCCAATCCACTGAGCGGACAAATTTTGTAAGAGCTTTCTTCTCAGACATCAAAGAGAAACGAAATTTCCACACCAACTGCTTCTCGTCCACCTCTAAAGCACGTGTAGGAGGAAATTTGATGATTGTTTGTAATAACCTACAAAAAAAAAGGAAAATCATTCAGCTAGAGAAGACATGACTCTACCTCACTGTTAGCATAAATGATGGAACTTCTGCTTCCTGCATCTTTTCATTAATTCAGCTACCATGCAAATATGGTTAGCACATAAATTCATGAGAGGATGAAACTAGCAGCTGAAAAAGATTACTCGCAAAAGATCCTAAGTTGGAAGGGCAAAAAAAATGGAAATAGAGATGTTACATATTGCACTTACTTCCGCTCATTTGAGCTTGGTTTTAGATCTCTATCAACTATTCCACGAGTCAAGCTCCTGGCCAGTTTTAACTGTTTGTGCTCAGATGGATTGGTTCGTCCGAGTTCAGGGTCCCATACAGTAACCAGCTCGTTTGATAGTGATACTGGTGTTGGTGCATAAAAATTTGCTCCAGATTCCTGCATGTGTGAAAAAAATTAACACTTCCTTGGAAGTACGAACAGATTAAACTTACAATAGCTTGCAAGAAGAGGTAATGCTAACCTGGAAGACTACTCTGTGTTCGAAACTGCACAATTCAATAACCAGGCTGGGGTAGAAATTTGTCTTCTTTTCACACTCTTTCTCCTTAGCTTTCTCCATAGCACTGAAGGCAAGACGATCCAGCCAATCTACATGCTGTATCTGACCTCTCTCATACTTGTTGACAAGCCTTTCCATACGCTCTATCTCACCCCTCTCATTCTTGGGAACCTAATTCCCCAAGACAGGGAGGAAAAGAATAAGTTCGTCTTAAAGTAACAGAAGAAAACACATGCAGATAATGGTTAAGACAGCAATATATAAATCTAGCATGCAACAAAGAAAAAATTACTCTTCTAACCTTGCCAGGGGTTGTGGTGGGGACTCTTCCATCTGCCTCCTTTTTTGGCCACAGCCGTAGCTTTTGCCTTCCAGTTTTCAGCTGTCTTTTGCTATTGAAAAGAAATATGGTAGCGCCACCAACAATATCGGCATCCTCTCCAGATGAGACATCCCACACCTATAGCACGGCACAAAAAAAAGGACAGTGAAAAACACAAGGAAAAACAAACAGGTAAGAAATACAAAAGCATTAAAGGAAAATGGTCAAAACAATTCTTGTTCATTACTGTTCGTTGGGGGACAAAAAAAAGGACTCCAACAACACGAGAGGCCATCGTTTTTAACCAATGAAAAGAGCCCTGAGAACAAGTCCCCAATGACCCATATATCCATACATTTTCATCAACATCTGTTTAGTTCTTAAATTATTCCAACAGTAAAGTGGTTATTTTTAACACAAATAGAATGATCACTTTCACGAAAGAAGAACATATGTGTTTATGGCAAACATTTGATGGCACATTCTTAGTCACCCCGACTCCCTCTACATATTCATTAAAAACATAGGACTCTTAACATGCTCAAGACAGATCTCTTTTTGGTTGCAATTGACAAAGGCAGCATAAGAGTGAGTCCAAGAACAATACCGTGAATGCAAGTTGTGAGAGGGAAGTTAGGTCTCTGTATTTGGTACTTAGTGTATGGTGCTCATTCCAGCAGTATGTTGGTCCTGAAGATTCCAGCCTGACATGAGGAAAAAACATGTTTTCAATCCAGGTACAACCGATCATTGATTACAAAAATATCATTTAATGTGGCATGAGGTGCATTCTTTATTTGATACACACGATAAAGAAAAAATACCTCGTCCTTACAGGCAACCCAAATGGTAACCCATCAATGTAGAGCTTGCACTCAACAAAGAGCTCTGGAACCTTATTTTCGGCCGACAAGATATGTTCTGAAAATAAGCACATAAGGGAACTTTCATATTTGCATAAGAAGAACAAAGAACAAATACACCAACTCATGATGACACATACTATGACGCAGATTTTCTTTTCAGTACTTCGACCACAGAAGTAAAAATGTAACTGTTTCTCCTGTGAGATGGAATGCAGAAAGGCAGAGGTATGGAGCTCTATAGATGTAAATAAAATTTAAAAAAATGCGAGTCTGATGATAAGAAAAAGTAGATAATTACAAGCTTGTAGGTAAACAAGGTTAAGATTTTGATTGGAACCTCAGTTCGGGAAAATTTGATAGAGAAGCAGAAAAAGATAGGTTTTTTACTAGGGTAGAATCAGCGAGCTAAGTGAATCCAGGAGTCTCAGAGGAGCTGCCTACCTGCGTGGAGGACGCGGAAGGCGAGGAGGAGGCTGATGTCGCAGGAGAGGAAGAACCGGAACTCGTTGTGGCTGCTCCCGCCTACCATCAGGAGAGGAGTCGACGAAGATGGAGGAAGAGATCGAGGACGCCGGGGAGAAGCGGTGGCGGGGGCGGCAAGTGAAGGACTTCCCGTTTCCCGAGACTCCTTGTTTACTTTTACCCGCGGGGGCAGAGAAGCCGACGCGGGGGCAGAGAAGCGTCGGCGGCGAGCAGGCCGGCGAGGAGACGGCGGTTGCGTGACTCCAGCCGCGAGAGGTGGAGTCGATGAGGCTGCTTCTGTCCCCGCGGGTTCCAACTCGAACCCGTTCCGTTACGGACTGTTTCAGCGGCTCGTCCTTTTTTTTTGAGACAGTTTCAGCAGCTCGTCCGATTGAACACGTCCTAAACCCGTTTGTAACTCCGTTACGGCCTGTGCAAGATTTGTATCCTTACCGTAACCGTACGTACTCTTGTTTCAGAATACTTTTTACTCTATCGAAATTGCTAAACTTTTGGCATGCAACGATTTTTTGTTTGTAAAATTTGAAAATTATTTTCTTTTTTAACTAAAAAACTTTTCCATTTATGACTTAATTAAAGTCTCCCGCTTGGATGCATTTTTTTCATTATTATTTCCCACTTTAAAATCAAAAGGCACTTTTCCCAACAATCAAAGGGTCTCTAGCCTAGTGGTTAGAGCACCTGAGTAGCACCTAGCTGACCTGATTTCAACTCCTTATGGGAGCGAAATTAAAAAAAATAGGTTGGGATTTTCCCTACTAACTTTAGTCCAAAAAAATAGAAAATGATTCCAACCTCTTCCAATTGGCGATGATACTTGACTTAAAATGTCCTTAAATTTATTGTTATGACTAGCAAAGTGTTATAACAATTGTTATAACATGTGTTTTTTTTAATAGTATACAAGTTTCTCACTTAATTGATTTCTTCGAGTTAGAGCACTTATATTTGACACAAACGAAAAGGTTGAGAGAATAGATTATATGCTTTTGGGTTAAAATAAACATACATATATTTTCAGATAATAACACATGATAGAAAAATACATATATTAGGTTATAGACCTTTGAAATCACAGAATTTAAGTACATCGATATTCTTCATAACTATGCTTCATGCTTTTATTTACTGCGCCCCCATCATACATCATTTGCATGCTCCTAGAACAATGGAGATCTCTGAATCATGTTGCAGCCCAAGTAGTCTAGTTAATGTCAATTGAACCTGAATTCAAAGGACTGACATTGCACAGCCAAGTCGTGTGGTTTCTCGGAACCCTAGCTCTGCGAATGCAAGCTCACAAAACATGGCATTCCAACCTCTACCAATTGGTAATAATACTTTACTTCAAATATCCTTAAATTTATTGTTATGATTATCCCAAAAAGTAAACCACATATTTTGAATTTTATCATCCTTGTTTGCTGTGTGCTATTGTTTCCCACGAAATAGAGTTTAAATGATTATGGCACAAAATTATTATGCAACGATTCGATTCCATGTTACTTATATTCACTATGTCATCAAAATAAATTATTATAAATTTATTTGCCCTCCTTGGATCCCTCTAGTTTCTGAAAAATCAGTTTTTAGAAAGTGAAACGCCTCCAAACAAAACCAATTCCTTGGTCAGTTCTAAAAGTTGGTTTGTAAATTTCTAAGAAACCCCTAATCTGATGATTGATCCAACCAAACTAATGTTATTTCTTACCTCATTTCAGTTCAATAACTACCCAAAAGTTAGTTTATATATTTTAGGAACTAGAATCCAAACAAGACAAAAAGTTTTGTTTAGAAACCAATTTAGACATTTGTAAAAACCATAACAAGAAACCAGTTTTAAGAAACTAAAGGTAATTCAAACATAACAAGTTTTTTTTTATGTTTTCCTATCGAAATAGTACAATCAAGTGTGGCATTTTCTGTTATTTTATTTTCTTTACAAGGGCAGTAGCTGTTGGGAAAGGAAGATGCGGAAGGGGAAGTGAAATTCCGGATCTTGACATCACTTCATCTCGATACCCTGATGCACCCTGTCCTAATGAAATGAGAATTATTCTTGTAATCTGGGCACAGCTCGGATTATGATACAATATGTCCACATGATGATCCCTAAAACTATTCGAGACAGCATTTGAACTTGTCATATTCATATACTTATTTTTGTCAAAATTGTCCTCATATTGTACATATAAAGAATTATAATATAAATATGTAAAACCTATTACATCTCAAAATAAGAAGAAAGAATAAAAAGAAGAAACGTAGAGCGCTAAAATCATCTGATCTTAGACTATTGTTAGTACTCGTCCAGCAATAGTTCTACCCTTGTGTACTATGAAGAATTTTGTGCCCCATGAATGTCGGCATTTTCCATATCTCAGCGAACACCATCGCATTACCAGACATCCCTCAGATATCTGCCCTCCGTTTGGAGGCTCTTCACAAAGCTCTCGGCCTTCGAACTGTCAAGCGAACCCTGTTTTTACCACAACAGATTGTTAGAATTTGCATGAGAAATAACAAAATGAACAGGTAATCAAGAATTTGTAGCGGTAGATGAAGTACTGTTAACCCCTTGAACATGAGGCCTTGGATCAGTACCTGCTCCTGAGCGATGGTGTGGAGAACTCTATGTACGTCTCTGGCCATCCCTTTGGCATCACCACAGACATAGATATAACCGCCTTGAGATATCATGTCCCATATTTCAGATGCCTGGAAATAGACAAATGTAGGAACTATGAGCCACAGGATTAGGGAATGGAAGGTAGAGAAAGGTAAGCATAGAGGAAGCAATTAATACTTTCTGTGTCATTTTGTGTTGCACATATTCCTTAGCAGGCCCCTGCCGTGAGAAGGCAAGAACCAGTTCAGACAATGCTCCTTGCTCAAGGAAATTGTTCAGCTCATCCTCATAGATGAAGTCCTGCGAAAATATAACTATGTCAGCTAGATCCTACAGTAAAGATTTGTTTCTGTTATGTGGACTGTCTATTTAGTGCATACCATCTTGCTATTCCTGCATCCAAAGAAGAACACCGATCTACCGAGCTCAGCTCCAGATTCCTTTTGAGCTAACCTCTCCTGGTATCATGAGTGAAGTTTCCACATTAGCAATTTTATCAATAATCATTAAAATTTAGAAATGCAGAAGCATCTTGGGATCAATAATAAACCTGCAAGAAGCCACGGAAGGGTGCAAGACCAGTTCCTGGGCCAATCATGATAACTGGCACTGAAGGATCAGCTGGTAGTTTGAAGTTGGATTGCCTCACAAATATAGGAGCCCAGCTGCAGTCTTTGCTCTCCTCTGATGGAACAGCATTCTGCAATTCAAATTGGATGGCAAAATAATGTTAAATAAATCTGTTGATGATAACTATTTCCCATTTATTATATATCATTCATGAAACATATTCCTCTTTGAGTTGGCTTTACATGCGCAACTGAGGACACGAGGGAGGTAAAGCCCAGAACTCATTTTTCTCAAATACTAATGCAAGTGTTTTAAGTACTGATAAGAATCATTTGCATAGGAAACAAAACTGATCAAATGCTTATTGCAATCAAGTAATTACAGAGAGATCAGAGAATCCAAAAGCACATACAAAAATAAGGGGGTTGATAGCTAAGTTACCTTGATCCAAGTTGAGCAAACTCCCTTGTGTACCCTACCAGCTGGAGTTGTTTCATGCACAAGAGCACATGTAACATGGATCCTGGTCGGCGCCATGCTGATGGACAAAAAGAAATATATGTCACAAAATGGAATTAGACAGAATCAGAATAGGCATTATAGGTGGGATTCTTTACCTAGGAGAAGATGAAATTGAGTAATATCTTGGTTGAAGACGAGGGGCGACAGCTGCAAAGAAGACTCCTAGTGGAGGCTTTGCTGAAGGGAATTCGGCCATGACTTCCAGTAGGCTCCTCTGACTTGCTACAACCCACTGAGCGTATTCATCCTGCATATTGGACAAGTTTGCTAAGTCTCACGTCTAGGGTTCCACAGAATGAAGAGAATTTGCACTAATTCCTGACAGACACTGACCTTCCCAGCAGGAGAGGCCAAGAACCTCAGACGGTCAGCCTCGGCAGGATCTGAAGCATAAGTTGCCAATGCAAGCAAGGAACTCTGCAAACAATTCGGACCTATTTGATTAGAGACCTTTTTTTATAACTGATTAGAGAGACTTTGATTAACTTTTAATAAAGTCTATTAGAGTTTGTGCCGTGATAAAATGCTCACCTTCTTTGGTGAATTCAGTAGATCGGCATATCGAGCAAGTGCATTCCTCACAGTGATAGGGGAGGGGAATGGAGGAGCAAGAGAACCACCACCTAGAGGAGTACCATCCTCTTTGTCTGCATGGATCGTGAAAAATGTCTCTGGTGTGTAGCCTAACAATCTCTCTGCCTCCTCAACAACCTCAACGGAGTTCTCTGTGTATACACCAACATGATCACCGGTTTCATACCTGATAAGAAGCATGATAAAATTATGTTAGGAATATGAAGAATTCTGAAATGATGATAGTTTCAATTGGAACATCGGAGAAACCAAAGCATTTGAACTAAGCAGAAGATATAGCTCTATCAGTAAATATTATTTCTAATAATTTGCAAGTAGAGAACATCACATATCCAACACTTATCACAACCTAATAAGCAAGATTCTACTCATTTTTTACAACGCACAGCCTTTTTCTCACTAAGGACCATCCTTAGAATTTTAGATGACAACTTACGTAAGGCCAGTTCCAGCAATGTCGAACTCCAAGTGAGTGCAAGAACGATCAGAAGCGGGAGTGTGGAGCTCCCGCCGCACTGCCACATTAGACCTAAAGATGCACAGGACACGTTCAGTAACTTGAACTCTATAATATTATAAAAAATCTTTGAGGCATCTGAGCATTATTGTGTTGAAGTAGTAGTCCCATTCTTACCGGCAAGGATGCTGTGCATCGTGAACAGCATGCCCATTTGCAAGGCTGAAGTTTCTCTCCAAATGAGCTGCCTCCTCAGGCTTGACGAATTCAACCCGGTATTCAGGAATAGCAGCTGTGTATGTAGTTCCAGTGGAAACGTCATTTTCATCCCTAAGCAACCGATCCAACTCTGGCCAGAGAGCTTCTTTCCTGAGGACACAACAGGGTTCAGGAAGAGCAACGTAAATAACATTAAAGAAGCAACAAAGCCAAAAGTTCATCTTGAAAGAGACAGAGCACATACCATGCGTTGAAGTCATCTTCAATGCATTGGTCGTCATCTCCAAGGCCAACTGGAACAAGGCGCTTTCCACCTAAAAGAAATATAAACTAAGATCAGATGAACAGAATCGCTAATAATAAAGAGGACAATATGAAAGATTAGTCATAACATGGAGCATACCTTGTTCAGTTAGGAGATCATCAACCACCTTGGCAACCTAAAGCAGGAGCAACCAAAAAAAGTTAATGAACACTGGAATAACAAGATGTTCAAATAGGGAAGCATGTGGTAATGACGCGTTAGGTATCATATGAAAGATTAGTCATAACATGGAGCATACCTTATTGAAATGCTCATACTGTCGGTTGCCAAGCCCAAATACAGCATACTCAAGGTCGTTCAACCAGACTCCCCTTTCATTTCCCTCAGTAAACCATTTGTAGAACCTAGCAGCATTGTCAGTTGGCTCACCATCTCCATACCTGAAAGTTCATCACACTATGTAAGTAGAACTTCTTTGAATTCAGTATTCTATAATAAATAACAGTGAACTGTTCAGATGCCTTGAATTGTTAACTAGACTATTATTACAAGGGCAACAAATCTGCAAAATTTAATACATGCCAAAGGTTTTAATATTTCATTTACATTGATAGGAACATTCTGCACAATTTCAAAACCTGACCAGAGAAATGATGCAAACTGAACTGCATAAAGCAGAGGAGAGAGCAAATGTCTTACGTGGCAACAAAGAACAAGGCTAGCTTTTCCTTCTTCAACTTCTCCTCGTATTCCTCATCCTCTGCCGCATAATCATCCTATAAAAACAGCAGTTCATGCATAAGATCGTCTGAAGTAATCCTCTGCTTAAACTGGGTTTACCAGACAGCGATTCTTTGTGTCCATGGTTTTGTACTTTGATCAGTTAATTACCAGGTCCACAATTTTGAAGATTGCCTTGTCATACCTTGCCTTTGCCTCCTCAGCAAGTGCCTGTTATATAGCAGAGCAGATGAATTAGGCTCATACTCTGAAAGAGAAACGGGTATACTGAAGGGCACAGCTACGGGTTAAACAAATCTAGAAAAGACAATTGATTTTTCCTTCACAATATACCAAACCCAAATCAGCACCCTTACTTTTCCCCTTTCTCCTTTACACACGAAAATTCATGAAAACGACTTGGAGATCCGGGGCCCAGGAAGAGGGTAGGAAGGAGGTGGTTTAGCCCACCAACTCCGTTGATGGTTGACAGTTGACAGCCTAATTCCTCCGAGCCTCAGGATTTGTTTTGCTTACTCTTCGTGGTCAACATGCTACCGCACATGCCGTTGGCTTCTTGCTGCTTGCCGGAAACGTGCGCTTGACTTTATTTTTCTCAAGCAAGTAAGCGTGATATAGCTGGACTAATATGCTCCGGAAAAGTCAGCCTGACAAGGTAAATACTTCGCTTTCCGGATTCGTCAGACTCCGCGGTAACTTCCATGCGTGCCGTGAAATTTCTGCACCACCGGCGAGAGCGACGGCCCCAAGAGTCCAAGGCCGGCGAGAAAATGACGGAGAACATTTTTCAAAAATCTGTCCCCGTCAGCTACCAATGGAGAAACTAATTTCCACCTTAATTAAGTCCCCCCGCACCTTTGGAACTTCAGGTAATCTAAACAGGAGAGCAACAAAAAAGCAGAGCAGCGAAATCGGGAGTAAAATTTCGGCGCGCGGCGGTGGCGGGCAGCAGCGCGTACGCACCTTGGCGAACCCCTCGGCGGTGCCGGTCTGCGTGCCGAAGAAGACGGCGACGCGCTTCCTGCCGTCGTCGCCCTCCTCCTCGGCGCCCTTGGCTCCCCGGGCCCTGACCTGCGCCGCGGCGGCCTCCGCGGCGGCGGCCCCCTCCTTCTTCCCCTTCTTCCCCGCGGACATCCGCCACAGCACGATCAGCGCGGCGCCGAGCACGGCCGCCGCGAGCGTGGCCATGAGCGCGCGCGCCTCGGCGCCGCCGGAGCGGAGCTCCGGTGGGACCCCGCGCAGCAGCGCGGCCACCAGCTCCATCGCGCCCGTCGACGACGCGGAGTCCATGGGATCGCGGTGGGAATGCGCGGCGGTAGGTGGGAGGGTGGCAGCGAGCAGCGCACGGATTGAATTGAATGAATGAATGAATGAAATGGTTTGACGCGGCAACGGCAGCGACGGGTTCTGGTTGGGGTGGTACAGCTGCTGCAGTTGCTGCTGCCGGCGGTGGGGAGCAGGCGAAGGCTTATATAGGCGCGTGGCGGTGGGGTTGGCGCGGTCAAACCACCTACCACCGGCGCGGAGGAGGAGGAGGACGGAGGCTTCCTTCGCTGCGAAGTGGGGAGGCGCGTGGACCCGGCGCACTGGGCTGGGCCCGGGAGCCGGTGGTAGGTTTGGGAATGGCAGGATGGTGTATGGTGTATGGGCGCGGGCGTGGCTTCTTGTTGGCGTCGCGATGGGATGGACGGGCCCACGCGTCGGTGGCCCAGGGGAGTGTGAGGCTGCGCGATGCGCAGGCGGCGTGTTCTTCGTGGTTTGATTGGTTGATCAACGTGGGTGATTAGGGATGAAAGTGAAAATGATAATTATTGGATTATCAAAGTACTGTAGATTGCACCACTAGAATCATACTCGGATCCGTAAAAGGGATATGAATAATACTCGGAATGAACAAAAATGGACTTGCTATTTTTCAGTCGACTAAAAGTTGAGTCACTCGGGTTTTAGATTTCCTACTTTTTCTGACCCATTAAGAAAAAGTAGTGCAAACAATTGACAAAATATAAATTTTTTCATAGAAAACCCGTTCAGTCGACCGTGAAATAGGTAATTCGAAAAAACAAAAGAGATGGTGGCAGTTTGCGAAACTTTAGTGGAAACAATAACATATGAGAGGCCTTAGAAGGATCAAGGAAAGAGCATGGATGTCACGTGAGACACGCGAGACACGTTCTCCTGTTACATGATCGTGGATTTGTTTTCATCTAATTTGACATGGATTAGCTATTAAGTTCATCTAGCAGAATATAAATTATTCGTGTTTTTTGTTTGTTTATGACAGTATTTCTGTCACTAAAATTGAACGTAGAACGACCACATATCTTCTCTGGTTTTCTAAAAAAATCTTCTGCTTCAAACTCTAAGTACCAGGGGCGAAGCCAGGATACGAGCTCGTTGGGGTCAACATGAGCTCGTTGGGGTCATCAAGCTTTAGTAACAAGGGTTAGCAAGACACTAAATCGTGTTTTCCAATAATTTTGTCGAAAATCATCGGGGTCGACCGACCCCGACAGATGCACGTAGCTCCACCCCTGCTAAGTACCCTCTCTCCATGTAACCAAGGTTGTTATCTTCCTCACGTCAAAAAAAAAGGTTGTTATCTTCCTCCTTAATTACCAACTAAAAACGCAATCACTGCTACTACCTTTGTTTCAAAGTCTTTTTTTCTTTGGCTTCAATGGTGGTAGTCAATTGAATAGCATAATATGAGACTATACTTACCTCTTTTTGTCACATCGTGCATCAAGATACCAATTAGAATATGAATATTGCTTACGCCTCCTATATTAACATGATTTTTTCAAGCTTTTTAGCACACTTTGTTTTCAAACATTAATTTCCGTACCAGTGCATGTGTTTTTTGTTTCAAAAATGCTAAACTTATTGTATATTTACAAGTGCAAACTAAATGTTAACATCTTCGATCGTAGCTAAGAAAGCATAAAGAATCAAATTATAATGCTTGCATACATATACTTTCAATTGTTGTTGCTCCCGTGGCAGTCTGTGAACTGCTTATGTAATAAAAACAAAATTGGTTGTGTAGAGGCCGGAAACAAAATTGGCAGTATATACTTTCAATAGAGGCCGGAAACTTAATTAATACAAGTTTCCTTTATCTAAAAAAATCATATACTTTCATGCAAATGTAATTGGCCTTGTTGTTTCAGGACACATAAACCGCATCCAGAACGACCACACGCACCTAATGGTTCGAAAAATGTTGTTTGTTTGAGGATGCTGCATTCCATTGGTAGTCCCGACCTTGCTTCTATACTTGCAAAACAAGTCTGGAAAATAAACTGGTTTTCTTGCTCAGCAAAGCATGGCAACGGAACTTATTAGCATGGAGGAATTGTGGCTTAATCAAATTGTTGCTAAGAATTAGGGAGGAAGAAGGCCAGACAATGGCTTGGAGGAGAAGCGAGAAGGTCTCTTCCAACTCCAAATGGCAGGGCAGGGCCGTGGAGCTCTGACTGCTGCTGACCTGGCCCGATCCAGCCGTACCAGGAAACCAAATATTCCCTAATTAAACGTGCTCCATGCCCTGTCCAGCTACAGGCATGGCTACGACGTGGCTGTCACAATATACTACTGTACACTACATACTATTGTCGTGACATGGTTCAACTCCCATGCTTCGTTTGCTAATGAAAGAGTAAGCAGCTCCCATACTGCTCCCGATATATTTTGGACCACCAATGAAAGCACGAAGTGATGCAAATGAAGCTCGTCAAACCCTTCCAGATGCTTATTTGTCAATTCACATGGCATAATTATGCTAAGATTTACTATTACCTCCATGCCTCTGAATAAGAACGATGTCGTTAAAAATAAGAACGAAAAGGTCATTCAAAAGGTACATATATAGGTGGTCTAAAAAAAAGGCTAAATATAGTAGGTCACTTGAAGAGAACCGAGTAATTTACTATATTAAAACGCAAAGAGAGGACAAAACTTTTGATTAGATTTGCAACACGAACCAGATCTTAGCCCAGTGGGTTGTTGGCACTTGTGACTTGTGTGTATAGCACGGCTTGGATAGTGGTTTAACAAATTGGCAAAGTCCAGCCAACATCCAACAAGTGAACGCCGAGAAATGGTAAATAATGATCGACACGGCTGTCCGTTTTTCATAATAATCTAAGCATCCAAGCAACATGTCAGCCACGCATCTCGTTGAGTCGTACCAAGAACCAGTCACTAAGGCCTTATTAGTTTGATTATCTCATTTTTTCTTAAATGGCCTTAAATTGACCTGAAAGATCGATTCAGCTCCGGTTAACATGCCAGTTGAACCAGTTAAGCTACTACAAACACAACTTTATGATGGAATTGTCGCACTTCATTTTTCTTTGCACACCGTAATGTTAATTCAAATGGCACTGGCGAAGCTACATTGTCCGTTCCTGGTGCACTGGCACCAGGGTCCAGAGCTAATTTCAGTTGTTGTCATCAGATTTTTACCATATGTGCACAAGGTTGAGTCAGAAATATGCTCCACCACGGCGCTTCGGAAGCCTGTTGACAAGCCTAGACGAGGCACCACACAGCCGTGTGCACTCGGGTGGCCGGAGCTCTGGCTTCGCCACTGTCAAACGGGTATTTGTACTTTTGTTTTTAGTAAATACTTCTATAAGCATAGGGGCATATGCCCACAAGTGATAACATGTGAATGTAAGCATTTGAATTTGTGTTTTGGTTTTAAGAGATGTTATCACATTGCATTGCTTGCTCTAACGATTTGTTTCACCTGGCTACGTATAGTAGTTTTGCGCATTCACTCTTGGCATATAAGCAAAACGCTTATCAAAAGCATATTGATCTCACGCATCATCGGTCCCTAGTGATGCCATCTTATGTGCTCACATCATTCCACCAATTCTTAATCCAAAGTTTCAGATGCTACTTGTTTTGAGCACACTAGACAGCAACCGCTCCGTGTCAAACAGTAATCATCTGCAGAACAGTGAAAACAGAGCGCCGTAATTCATGGAAAATGGGCGATTGCCAGGCTCTCATGAATTGTTTTTCACGTTTCCGTATACATTTTCCCAGCACTGTTTCACGCAAAAAATAATCACTCGACACTTGATTTTTTTTTGGTCATTCAATGTTTAGCCACCCGACGTACGAATAAGTGGACATATCAGAAGAAGTAGGAGTTGTGTTACCACTGTACCGGTACGAACTGGTGGCCCGGGTTCGTCCGTCGTGGCGACATGGCAAGGCAGGCTCTGTGCAGCACATCTTCTTTGCCGGTACTCAACGTCGCTGAATAAATGCGGCCGGCCTGGCCGCCACACGATTCTGCTCATCTATTACTAGTACTAGCTCTAGACGTCGCGTCATGAACTCGTACTTGCTGGGAAAATCAAATGCCGTCCGTTGAGTCGTGAGATCCAGATTTGTCCCAGCTGCATGCGCCGCGAGATCCAGACTACTACTTGCATGATCTTTTTTTTTACATCACGTTAAAAATGATACTCGAGCGTCAGTCCTCTCTTTTGTTTCTCCCTATGCATACAGCTGGTGTAGGACGCACGCATATGCACTGGCACGAGGGTCACGAGATCATAATTCAAGATCTCAGGGGATTAGGGGAAAACACCACGAATCGGCAATATGTATGCGCGTTACTGTTTATCAATAGTGTCCGATCCATCTCTTGCAGGCACGGGAAAACCAACGAAGAAATTGCAGTTTGTTGGCCCGCCTGATCTGGGGGCGGGGCCCACCAGTGGCAAGTTCAACAAACCTTGACGTGGGAGTCAAAACTCATCAAATCAAATCTCGCCGAGCTCTCAAAACACGTACCGGGCGGCGCCGCTACCGTTTCGGTGCACAACGGGACATAAATAGATGTGATAGTCCATTGATGTACATATCGATCTCTCACTGCTCTCACCTAGAGACGCAGCCACGTACGCCCGTGCTCATCATTAGGAACGAACACTCTCCTTTTTTTTTTGGATGAAAACGAACACTCTACATCGAGTGGACGCATATTCAAGATCGAGTCAATTTCACCATTAATTACAGTAAATAATACTGGTATTTGTTCTAGAAGATGGGCGCAGCACTACGACCACACGATGCTTCGCTCGATCTTGGTCCGCAAGCCATGCATGCGTCGAGCCAAGCCGTGGAGGATACGGAGAGCTCGGTCTTCTAGAGTTTCGCTAGCTGCGGCGGCGGGTGACGTCACAGCGCAGCGAAGCAAGGAAGAGACACAGCACTTTCTCGTTGGATGCGATCCAGAGCAAGATCAAGATTCTCCTGGGGTGCCTGGACGTCCGGTCCGGTGGGGGCGGGAGGTCAGCGCCCACGTCACCCGGAAGCGGCGGGCCCACCGTTCGGTGACAGGGTAAACTCGTCCACCGTTGGCTGCGTGCCACGTGGAGATGGAGGCAGCCCTCGTGCAGCTCCGCTTCTCCCGCCGCGCTGTCTTTCCATGCTCCGGTCATCGGGAGAGACACAGTATTGTAGACTTTCAGGTGAAGCAACCCAGCAAGGGTCGAAGGATTAAGGGAAAATTATGATTATACCATCATTTTGTGAGTCAATTTCATTTTTATCCCCCGAATCTGTGTTTTACCATCAATTTTTCGAAAACAAGTTGCCCTCTACTATACTCCCTCCGTTCTCATATTCTTATCGTTCCGACCAGCATTTTGAACTAGAAAAGAACTAGCGTACATTGTCCGAACGACAACAATACCCAAACGGAGAGAGTAAGCGTGTGTTTGGTTAAACTTTTTTCCTGCTTCTGCTTTGGTTACCCACGGAGAGAGTAAACGGAGAGAGTAAGCGTGCGTTCATAGAAATTTTCGTGAAATTACCCGCGATGTCATTGGTTACCCACGTAACGGTTCGTTCTTTCCTCATTTTCTCCCTCAAACGCACGAGAGAGGACGCTCGTTCGCACTAGAGTTGGTGCAGCGCCACCGCCTTGGCCCCGTCGCTCACTCCGGCCCTGCCACCTTGGCCGCACCGCTTCCGGTCGCGCCTGCCCTCGCCGCACCGCCTCCCACCGCGTATCCTCGATCCCGCGACGTCCCCGGCTGCGACGCCCGATGCTCCCGAACGAGCTGCCCCTGCCCTCCTTTGCAAAGCAGCTCATCTCCCTTTGGTCACCGGTCACGCCATCCATTGCGGTGCCTCCTCCGGCCGTGAAGCCCCGGGCCGAGCTGCCGTTGTCCACGAAGCTCCGAGGTCCAACCCGGCCGTTCGAGATCCGAGCTCCTAGCCATGGAGTCCAACTCCTCGTGACAGTTCCTCCTCAAAATAATCCGCATCTTCATGGCTCTGACCCAAATTCCTCATCAATCGGTCGAGCCATAGCATGAGGATTCGGTTCCCTCATCTCTCAAGCACTATTGCCCCCTGTTTTGGTGCCGATTTGAGGTTCCAAGGACCGTCAGTGGTGGCTGGAAAGAAGGTAACAATATGAATTGAAGCTTTTGCAAAAAGGATCTCAAACTAACTTGTACTTCCTCCGTTTTTAAATTGACGACATTATTGAATTTTTTCGTTACGTTTGATCGTTCGTCTTATTCAAAATATTTTTCTAAATATGTAACCCTATAAGTCATGTTTCAACTTCCTTTAGTGATAAAACGAATCATAATAACATATTTGATAATTCTTAATTTTTTTTAATAAGATGAACGGTCAAACGTAATGAAAAAGTGAACCGCGTCAACAATTTAAGAATGAAGGGAGTAATTAACCATATTATTTTTATGTCTTACCTTTTTTAAAAAAACTCTTAAACTTACATGAATTCAATGTTTTAATAATATCTCAAGTAATTTACGAACAATTTCCATACATAATTGGTGCATAAACATTCAAGGGTAGTATAGACAATTTCATAGTTTTTTCCACAACCACAACCATCTTTACCAAACGGTTTTATATTTTCTCACAACCAATAGCTCATGACAACTTTTTCCACAGCCAGAGCTCACAACAATTTTTTCTCACAGCCACAGCCAAACCAAACACACCCTAAGTTACACTCCTCCATAAGATAATAGAAATTGAACTATTACAAAAATAAAGTGACGAAACTACCCCGACTGCACATATATTGCTTAGTCCACCACCGCGAGACCACATGTTTCTTCTTTTTCCTAGCGAGCTCCCTCAACCCGAACCCTAGCAAGGGGACGACGACAGCTGGGCACAACGAGACGCGGGTGCGAGCTTGGTCGCGGGAATGCGAGCCGAGGCAGGCGCCTCCTTGGCACGCAGATGGGAGGGGCGCCTCTTTCTCCCGGTCGCGGACGGTGGATAGGCGCGCAGATGCCACATGCGGCTGTGCGAGGACGGTGCACCGAGGGGCGACATGTCGGGCGATATGCTCCTCCGACGATGGGCGGCGGCTGTGCGAGGACCGGAGACCGAAGGGTGGCGACGAGTGGCACGTGGACGGGGGTCGAGGGGCGGCAGCAGCGCACCTCCAGCATGCTCTTCCAGCGGCCTCGAGGACGAGCGACGTGCTCCTCCGGCTGGTCAATGCATGATGGGGGAGGAGGCAACATGTTGTTCCTAAATGTGGACTTATAATATCTCGCCTATATTGTTCTTTTATGTCAAAATATGTGTTGGACAGAAATGCAACTAAAATTCTATCAAAAATTATGCCATTTTTTTGTCCGAATGTGTCCAATTTTTGGTCAAAAATTAAATTTTTGGTAATATATTAAAAAATGTTACATTTTTTCCTTTCAAAAATAGAAAAAAATCAAATCATGTTACATATACATTCATGTCAAAAGAGATGGTAAAATCACAAAAGGCCAATTTGATCTTTTCTCTCACCACTTAACACCGTCAAGGGTAGGTAACGGACTTATGATATAATCTTTGCTCAGTTCAAAAAGGTGATGGGTAAAATCACAATGACACAACAAAGCGATGGTAAAAACGCAATTGCCGCAAGGATCAAATATCGGTTCTATCGCTAGCTATCCAAAATAATCACGAGGCATGAGTTATTGTGTGATGCACGCATGGAATTGGGCGCATTCACGGCAGAACATTTCGAGCTTAGTTGATTTTCTTTTCAGCAGCAATTTTCTGTGCAGGCTCTCGGATTTCAGGAGAGATTTGTACAAGTGAACAAATCAACATACATCACTTTCTTAGTTACGAAAGATAACATGTCAAAGTTGGTCCGGGGTGAAATGGTCTTACTGACTGTCTGACTCGTCGCATGGTTTGACTTAAAATAAAAAAAGTGATCGGTACTGCTGGTGATTGCGTCATGTTGCAAGCGCTGTTACATAATCAAACGTTGCGCGGGCGCCGCGAGAGACAGCCCATGTCTTTTGCGCCGCCACCAAATCAAATGACCGGATCTTTCTGACTTCCACGCGTAACGAGTCGCAACCTTCATTGGTGTACACACGTGGTCGTTCTCCTCTGTTTTTGCTGCTGATCTTGTCAAAAAGTAGCTCGGCCTCGGCTTATAAACACATGTCCATAATAAGTGAACCTTCGTGCTGTGCTGGACCTCTTGTAGCGCGCAGTTCAACCGTTGCACATAAGAGTTGGTGGTGCTGTCAACGTGGTCCAAGCATGGGGGTAATTACTAAAATAATAATCAAACGAGACGGTCGGTGACTTGGCAACCCACACGCATGATGTGTGGAGCCAGACGATCAGAATCCTGGGCGACAGAGTTGCCACGATACGGCTGGTCAAGCCAGCCACCTTCAATTCGTGCTGCGACCCGACCTGGTAGGCAGAGGCGGAGACACAGACACCGGTGCATGTCAGCAGTCCTCCCCAGCTACCAACGCAACCGAGCCTTCCAAGTTCCAACCACCCGACCCGAGCATGTTCAGATTCAATTCCAGCCCATTGTTTCGCCTGCGCCGCAAAACCGTGGGACGACCCAGCGCCTGGGACGTCATCGTCGACCAGCGACTGTTCTTTTTCCATTGTCTACCTTGTTCTTTTTCCTGAAATCTGGTTTTATGTTCCAAGTCTTTCTTTATGCATGGACACATTACTGTGATTTTCATGTGTAAAAGTTAAATCTATGATATATGTGGGACTAGTTGAAACCTGCCATAAGAAACCGAAACAAATAACATATTTCTGCCCTAGTTCTAATGCTGCTGGTGCTGCGCCACGCAAGTTTGTTTCTTAAGGCGCCAATCTGTGCAAGAATAAGCAAGAGGGGAGAATCAGAAGCCAATGCTGCATATATTCAGTCATTTAATTTGTTTGGCCTGACTTAGATCCGCGTCAGGACTGGTCTAATTGTGCAGAGACTACATGCCAATTACTAGTATTACTCATAGAGAATTATTGTACAATGCACTTGGATATATATCCCTGTCCTGAGTGCTCCACATTTTCTGAAAAGCATATCCGCAACACGGTTTCGTTATGTGGGACATATCCAGTATCGGTCTCATTTGTTGCTATTTAGTCGTATATATAACAATAATAGCTGCCACCTATAGAACTACGCACTCAGCAGTTCACATCTGTTGCTACCAGAATAATCATCACCTGACCAATATCGTCCCTTTCCATCCAGTGCAGAACAGTTCACCCATCCATCTTGGGGCACCTGCCACAGACATCTCAAGCTCGGATTTGAAGCACTACGAATTCAAATAAGAAATTGCAGTGTCCAGAGATAAACAGAAATATGAATGACGTAGAACCATATATAAGTAGCTGCCCAACAGGGAAAAAAAAGAAACTGGTATCCTAGACTAATCAGATATAAACTAGTCAAATAAAAGAGAAGTAGTTTATTCCTCTGAAAACAGGATGTCGTGGTAGGCTGCAAATAACAAACAGAAGTCTTAACCTCAAATACATGCTATACTACCCCAAAGTCCTCACTTGCACACCATGTCAACGATCAGTTAATCCGTGCCTCATAAATGCTCTGAGTTTTGCCTTAGTTCTCAAATTTCACCTGTATAATTTGTTCCAAATGTGAAATTATTGTATCATACTGTAATCTGGTGAAATCATGTGACTAATAGCCAATCCTGCCAGGAAGTCAGACACTCAACAGATAAGTTTTACAGCTTCTGTTCCAGAAACTAGTGTATCTTCTTTGAATGGAACGGTCTTCCATACTTTCAATCCTAGTGGCGCTTGGCCATTTTCAGAACCTGCAACACGCATCAGCAATAAATTACTGAAAGAATAAGGTGAAAAGATATTCTCCACACACTGATATACCAAGTACAAACCTGTAATCCTTGTGTTATCCTCTATGCATGCTGCCAAGTAATGAGAATTATTTATCTCTGCAAGTGCAAACTCCCAATTCTCGGACAGATTCTCGCAACTAGAATTAGAATCCTGGAATACCTTTGGCACCTGGTAAGTCAGTGAGAAAAGAAAAGAACTATCAGAACAGTGCCCCCCAAAATTACAATATTCCTTGTTAAGTTGCATCTGTGGAATTTGATGAGGATCACTCCCAAACAAATCAACTTTATAAATGCACACAAATACATCTTAAAACTCTGCCGGGAACTTGCCAATATTGTTCTAGTCCCCATCTATATCAGATGTTGGATGTAACAACACACCTTAGGGCAAAAAATAATGTAAGATTTATTTGACAGTATTGTTCTAGTCCCTATCTATCTCACACATTGGAACTCACCCAATCCAAATTGGATAATGCAGAAGAACACTACCCATGGGACGCTTTGAGAAGCACCTCAACTACTCCTAGAAACTCACCCCTCTTACCATTTTGGGGGCTTGGCTATTCATGAACCCTTCTACCCTATAACTTCGCCTAATCTCCCAATGCCTATCAGGGGAAGTGTCTCCTGAGTCCTGAGCCCCCTCGCAAAAATTGTTTGGGCATTTTTTTTGCTACCACAAAATTACATCAATACTCAATACCATAATTTGGGAGAACTTTAAAGTCTAAACAACTGGCACGTATTGAAGATGACAAGAACAGAGAATATAGAAAGCTGCATACCACAGAAATTTGAATTCTGTTATTTGCTGCCAACATGATTGAAAACTTGTTGAAAGGAGCACCTGAAAAACCTCTTCCAAGAGCCTTTACGTACGCTTCCTACAACATAAGACAATCATATTAGGTAGTCCATGTGAGCAACATCATATCACAAAATCATTATTCACAACTTTTCTTTATATGGGAAAAGATAACCACGGCATCAAGTAATATTCAAATGAATTAGATAGATCAAAGGCGAGCTGGGAGGTATAGATCCTTGATAAATGATTTATTTATTTATGTGTGCATTATTCGTATCCTCACATTTCCTTGAATCTGATATATCCAAATCTCATTCTATAGCTGATATCCATAATTCACAACTTGCCATAACAATATTATCGCACTATATATGTTGAATAAAGGTTCCTGAACCGTGACCTTTTTGTGTTTCTCTTGTCCTTAAGTCTTATGAGTTTCATCTCTAGCCTACTCCCAACTTGCTTGGGACAAAAGGCTTTGTTGTTGTTTAATATGTTGTATAAAGGACAATGAAGTAAGTTATAGCAGATCATAGCATGATTTAAGTAGTGGGAGCAGGATACAATTAAGAATTAACTAGGTTTGCACCAGAGAAACACATTTACCCATCAAAAGTTATAAAGAAGGGTAAATCCAAGAAATAAATTAACTGCATGAAAAAAAGATATTAAGTAGGACATAAAAGGCAGCATAACTAACTTTGAGAGTCCATAGTTTTATGAACTCCTTTTGTTGAGCATCAGGGTCTGGAATTTTAGCTAGGTAGTCAACTTCAGGAGGAGTGAAATAACGCCTAGCAAGAGATAAGATACTCTTGGCAGTCTTCCTTTTCTTCTCTTCAATGTCAATGCCAATCTAAGGTAGCAGAGAGACAAGTAAAACCTATTAAATAAGTTCCACTTCAACATAATTTTTGTCTCTCACACTCATGCACACAGGGAAAAGGGACATACAGGTGTACCCATGGTTATCCCGCAGGCAATCAAAGAAGATGTGTGTGAAATATTAAAATGCAAAGGCCATTCCCTCCTGGCATCATCTGATTGCCATAATATCTGATCAAATATGGCAACATAAGAAACACTCAATACAGATTTTTACTGCAGAAAAGGTAATACTGCAAAGCTTAACTTGTAACATCGTACCTCAGGTTTTCCAAATTTGTTTTTCTTAAACTCAAACGATCCTGGGTCAATTCTGCCCTCTGTATCTAGTCTAGTCCAAACAAATTAGCAGCAAAGGTATCAATAATCACAGAGATAGCAAAATGTAGGAACAAGAATGTATGATTGGCATGATATAGTGTCAAACTAGACAAAGTATCATGCCTAAAACTTCCATAAGGCAAGTTTGCTTTCCTATTTCAAGGCTGTCCTTATATGATAAATCCATTTTCTGACATTGTTCAGGAAAGTTGGTAAATGAATAAGGGATACAAGAATTTAATTTCAAACCTATTACTAGTATACCAGAGAACGAAAAAAAAACAATTGCAAGTTTACAAATTACTACTATGCAATCTAATATTTATTGCAAAAGGGTCAAACCAACATAAATACGAACAACTAAGCGCTGTTGCTCCCAGCCAATTTACATCAATGAATCTACATCATAACTATTTTATTTCACATCACATAGGAAACACCACAGCAAGAGTACAAAAGTAGGTTTACAGTCATGAAAAACTGAAACTGAAAGTTGAAATGCAGTACGAAATTCAATTGATAGATGATGGATTCATACATCTCGATAAGGTGGTCCGCACCAATGCACGTGACAGCACAGCTCCTTTCTGCAACTTTTCCCCATTCATTGACAAAGCGTTCTTCCTCTCAGAAGGGGAAAGGAGCTCCATGTACATCTTCAATTGGGACGAATCATTCAACTCATCAGGCAGAAGATACCAAACGTGCACCTCTCTGCTATAAATTTGCTCACATATTAGAGTCTGCCCATGCCTTACGCGCTATATAACACTTACAAGTAAAGACAATAAACGTTCCCAAATATAATAAAGGACGCAAAGCAAGAAAACATGGTAGAAGCTCTAGTAGGATGATCTGACAGTGCTTTTATATGGGGATGTTCTCTCAGAAACTTTAAAGATACCACAGAGAAACACAACTTCAACTAAATCCTTAGTGAAACAAAATAAGTACAGAAGAAGCTGGATAAACCCACTGATCCAGGCATCCAGAGCAAGAGCGTATCAGCAATTAGTGCACTCCAGCAGGCCATGAATCCCAACAGTTAACTCAAGTAACTAACAACCATTTGCTTCACCTCAAACAAATCAATTAAACTAGTCTGATGCACCAGCTAGTGACAAAACCCATGCACCAAGGATACCTATGCCAGCCCCGAGAAATCTACCGACAGTCATTTATCAGCTGTGTCTCCACGGGAATCTACCACCAGCACCCCAACATTTCTCAACAACGGAAACTGATCTCCACACCCTCCCGCCAGCAATTGCTGCTAGATCGGGCAATAAGGAAAGGCGTGAATCAATGAAAGGAAGGAGAGAGGGCGGTTACCTCCGCGACTGGAGCGGCGGCGGCGGCGGGAGCGAGGCGAAGAGGCGCCCGCCGGCGACCCCGGCGTCCGGGGCGAGGGAGGATGGTGCGGCGGCGGCGGCGGCGGGAGCGGCATCGCGCGGCGGAGGTGCAGGCGGTGGCGCATGCGGGCGTCCGCCTCCGCGGCGCGGGGGTTGAGCTAGTTATTATAGCGTGCGCGCAGGCTGTGGTCCGATGGAGACCAGGGGCCGCCGGCCGTCCTGGCGTCGCTGTGACGGAGGAACCGATGGGCGGGGCGGGGCTGTCAACGAGCCGAGCTCTGGCGAGCTTGCGGCCTCAAGCTCGACAAGATGGAGCCGATGTCGAGTCGAGCCTAAGATCTGATCGAGCCTCGTTTACATAGGTGAGCCGTGAGCCGACGCACAAGCACAAATAGGGCCGCTTCCATTTCGAGTGCTGCGGCCCATAGAGCGGACCTGGGCCTTGGAGTAGTAGCGGAGGGAGGGCAGAACTAGGATTTCTTTGTGTACTATGTTCATTCTAAATTTAAAAAATAGTTTAACTGAGGTCCGTTTTCAAATTTTGCTGGCCATTTCCAAATAAATGAAACAGTAATGGTTTAGGAGAGTGATAGTGGAATGTGGAAACATTCTCTTCCTATAGCTACGGAATATTTCCATTTTAACATCAAAATACCTACCGATTTCCCATCTTGATTGTAGTGAGCTAAGCTCTTCTCTTAAACACAAGTCACCAGATAAGCCCAAGAAGACATCCCAATTTCTCTTCCTTCCTTGTGGGCATCACTGATTTTATTCTACCTATCACATAAAGTTCATTTGTTAGCATATTTATCCAACCTTTTGAACATGATATATACGACTTCCTACAGTCATGATTTATGTTTTTTGTTTATCAGTATTGATTCTCATCAGCATAGTCTGTTTTAGTTGCAATAGTTTTGTTTTGTCTTTTTCTGTAACATTGACGTCATATTCGTTTTTACAATGTCACTATTGATTTTATTGTTATTTAAAGTAAAAATATTTAACCTTCTCTCTATTGTTTCCACGCCGTTTCCATCCATATATTGATGCTTACCTCTTTTAATGTAGTTGTGGGAAGGTGTGTTGTACGATTGTAAGAGCATCTCCACCAGCCTAGCTAAATGGTTGTTTTGTTCTAAATATAACTTTTTATCATCAAAGAACCGTTCCAACAGACTAGCTAAACATGAAGCAAAAATAGATTCTCCTCAATCCCACACTTCTCGCTAGCCATGGTTCCCTAGTCGACTTCGCTCTCCATCTTCGCAGCAGCTGCTACACGGACCACAAAACTATTGAATGTATTCCTAGACGGTATGTGAATGTACGGACTCACTGTTGTACCTGTAGGTAAGCAAGAGAAAAGAAATAGAGAGATTCATTCAGGCGTGATGATAAGGACTCCATACGTTTCTTTGCGTTCAAGAAAAAAAATTGGATCAGAACTCCACAGGAGGACGATGCAGTAGCATTGGCCATCTTTTTGTTCATACATGCGGATGGGCTTGTAGCCCAGTGGTCGAGCGCCCGAGCGGCAGCCGACCGGTCGGGGGTTCGATCCTCGATCCCGCACGCGGCATCTGTAGCAGCTGCGCGATGCATCGTAGCGCGCACGAGTGCAAGGCACTCGTAGCAGCGCACGATGCATCGTTGTAAGCACACAAGTACAAAAAAATCCCCTCGTTCTCCCCAATCAAAGCATAGGTAAAGACTCGCGCCACGGCTCACAAGGCCAGCTGAGTTCCTATGTATGGTTGGGGAAAGGTTCGGGGTTTTCTCGGCCTGCGTGAGAAGACTCTTCTCCTTATATAATGCCGTCGGGTGGCTTCTTTCCCCAGCAGGTCGAGTTTTTTTTTTTCATACATGATGGATGGATCGGGATCGGGACTTCCGGCAGCTCTTTTGTTCAAGCGGTGAGTTGTGGGCCAAGACAAAGTAAAAATAGGACCCACCAATGTTGCCACAAGTTTAAAATAGATTTGGAGTGAGTTTTATCTAATCTGTTGGTTTACATCATTATTTTTTTGTGGTTTCTATTTTACATACTAGCTAAAAAAGGTAAAAATAGATTTAATTTTATCTAGACTGTTGGAGATGCTCTAATTGTTGATAGAGACAAAAAAGGGTGACAGGATCACTTCATAAAGACTTGAGTCAAATGAAAAAGAAACAATAACACGGGCTGTTGGATATTACTATGATTAGCTCTCGCAAAAAAGTATGGATAATAATCCTTTACTTTGTGTATGTAGTTTGCATTTAAAGCCGGTTGTCCAGTGGCGGGTCCAGGATTTCAGCCATGAGCATTCAAAATATGCTCAATTTTTTGACAACCTAAATTATGTAGCTCTAATGCATTATTATAAATACCAGTACTAAATGATCAACATATAAAACATTATAACATGTTAAATAAATAGCAAAAATGAGAAGAAAACTTACAAAATATAGGTTAACATTGCGATTTGTAATGCTCTGAAGTGAGTGATGATGTCCTTATCCTTAGCTTGCAAGAAGAATTACCTTTCGATGAATGTGATCAAGCAACAAATTAAATACTTCTGCCCCATCTTGCTTCTTAACTCTGCCCTTGAAATACCACGTGGCTTTCATTGGAAGATTCTGATGTAACACTAACACTTTCCCTCTCTGATTCAATTTGCCTCTTCTTTGTAGCAGCTCTTGCCAAGAAAATCCCTCAAATCAGAATAGTGATATCATTCTTCCTCTTCATGTTTCACACCTATAATTAAAATCATACAAGTTACAATCAGTCCTTAATCACGATTAAAGCAATCCCTAATGCAGTTGATAACAACTAAAACAATCCCTAATCCATCAATCCATGGTCACAATTACCAGCGTTGTGCCCTCTACCGTCTGCCTTGGCTGGTGGTTGCAAGGGTACATGCACGAAGCACGCAGAGCTGTAGCCGAGCGGGCGATCATTGAGGCGAGCTTTCGACGGTGCACCGGCGCAACAACATAGGGATGCAGCCGGGCAGGTGGCTGGGAAAGGGCTGCATAGGCGTAAGCGGTGGCGAGAACACGGGCAGTGGCGGAAGGATGGGTGGAAGGCAGCGGTGTTTCGGTCGGAGCCGATAGGGTGGGCGTCCGTGGGATCGGGGAAAGAAAGACCAACCGGGTTATTGGGCCGGTTCGGAGCGGAGGGAAGCGGATCAATTTGTCCGAGTGGGCTTCTTTTTGTTTATAGATTGATAGATGACAACTACTATATTTGTTTTTTTTTCTTTTTTGATACATATATATGTATAAATTTTTTCTTCAAAATAATGGATATTCAACTGAATACCCTTGACTAATGATGCCCCCCCTGCATTTGTCACATGATGCTAATCTTGTACTAGTATGTAAGTGACTCAAAGACGTGGGCAATTAGGGATAGAGTATAGTGTGATCCTTTACATATTAGTTAAATGAATTATCTCGTTGGAGTAGTTTGATTTACTACTACCTTCTCGGCTCTGTTTGGAACAAAGGAATGAAAAATACAGGAATGGAAAAAAACACAGGAAAGGGAAAAACACAGGAAAGGAAAAAGTGCAAAAACCGTAGGAATCCAAAACAGAGGAATGGAGCATTTGAGACGTTTGGAATGCAGGAAGGCTAAACACAGGAACTAAAGGCATTACAACTAGATAAAATATTTGTAGAAGCCATATAATAATTATTCTATGCACTTAATCAAACTAGTAACCTCTTACCGTCTTTACTCACATTATTTCTCTAAGGAAAACATTCCTACAGTCCTTTGCTAACATGTAAAGCACACACATATATTAGCCCATATGTCAATTAGATTCAAATCGGACATATAAATTAGCTTAGCTTAATTAGACGCTGCACGGCCAATACGATAGGCAAAGCAAAGGAAAATTTCCTTTAGCTCTAGCCTCATGCTTTATTTCCTACGTTTTGTGAAGGAAGTCATTCCTTTCCTCTGGAAAGAAATTCATCATTCCTCCATTCCAAACACTTAGTTTAGGAAAAATTCCTTTGGAATGGATTCCTTTAAAATTCCTTTGAACTTCTTTTATTCCAAACGGAGCCGAATGCAGGATTGTAGAAACATAGGAATAGAAAACATACCGGATTGGAGATGGCTATCAATTATAACCCTACAAGAAAAGGTTCGGTGAGAATTTTTCCAGTAGGATTCAATTCCTATGAAATTTGTTTGTTTTAAAAATCAAATTTAGCCAACCACCTGTACCCTACACGTCACGTGCTCCTGGACCCACTACAAGAATGGCTGGTGGGCCTCGTGACCTCGTCTCTCAGTCCCAGATCTCTCTCGCCACACTCGTTGCAACCGACACCGTAGCCCCACCTTACCGTTGCCGGCCTGCCTCCCCAGCCCACACATACGACACCGGCCTCCATTCCCCTCGCCTGCATTTTCAAATCATCGCTGCTTCACTCGTCGTCGTCGCCGATTCTAAATCCCGTCCACCCGTCAGCCTCCATCCCACCAGATCCCCCTCTCTGTCTCTTCCAGATGTCGTCGCGCTTCGATCTCCGGGTAAAGTCCTAGCCCCCGGGCCCCCAGATCCGCCGGCCGCTCCTCCTCCTCGCCGGCGCCGCCGTACACTGACCTCCAGTTTCGTTCCAATGCAGGCCTCGTCGCAGCATCTGCAGCAGCCGCCGCCGCCGCTGAGGTGAGGCCGTCTGTCTAATGGGGAGTCTCGTCCTCGCGCCCGCGCGTCGGCGGGTTGGTTCCGAGGTGGCCTGGCTGGTTCTGATGCCCGCGAATTGCGTGCGTGTGTGGCTTTGTGTGCAGCGACGGCGGCGGAGGCGGGGGCGCGTTCGCGAATGCGGGGAACCTGGAGCACTGCGCCAAGTACCTCAACCAGACGCTCGTCACCTTCGGATTCCCGGCCTCGCTCGACCTCTTCGCCACCGATCCGGTCCGTTCTCCCTCTACCCTGACTCCCGCTAACGTATTTCGGTCCCTCCTTTTTGTTTGCTCCTGATTTTGTTCTGGGTTTTAGGGGATTTCTTCGGCTTAGGTCCCCTGTTTCGATTGACAAATCCCTGAGGCTGATATGTTATTTTTTCTAGAATTTCGCCCTTTTACGTTTACTTTATGTTCCTTTATTTTCTTATTTCCTGTTTGCAGTTTGTAGCAATATTACTGTCTTATATTTGTGTAACTTTTAAACAAAAAGTACGCCCCCTGTTTTCATCCATCGTCTAGTATAAATAATAATGTGGCTGTCAAATGTTATGTTGTTTCCTTTTTTCTATTATATAATTACAATTCATCTGATGCACTGTTAGTACACGGTACTGAGTACATTGTGGAATTTCTAAGTCTCAGTGGTAGTATGAAAGTACTGAACAACATCTGTTGTAATTTGAGCATCAACCTATGAAGTGGAACATCTAATAATTGAGGTTTTCCTTGAAATCTCTGGTTATATTGTGCAGATTTCAATTGCGAGGACATGCAACTGCATCTATGCGCTGCTGCAGCAGCGGCAGAGGGACATCGAGTTCAGGGAATCGACCAATGATCTGCGGCAGCGGTGAGCCTTTTTCCTTCACTATTTATTTCATTTATGCTTCATGGTACAATTCAAGCGAGTGCTTAGTCAATTTTAGTTTCCTCCACCATGTTAGTTATGACTACTCTAGATCTCAGTTGTAACAGAGATAAGTGACAGAGTAGAATGCATAGTACTGGTTGGTAGCCGTGAATGCTGGTTGTGCCTCTCAGATGACAGCGATATTTGTTATTTGCCTTTGTTCTTATGTCATTGAACATGATTAAGATAGCTGATGTCATCACTTTGTCATCTTACTAATGATGAGTGTATAGATCAACCCTGCATTGTGAAACCTGAAAAATGCCTGATCCAGAATAAAATGCATGTTTACCAAAGTTCTATTTCATAGACTTGCATGTGAAAAGTCCAGCAAAAACAAAGTGAACTTTCTTTTGTTGCTTATGCTTCAAAGTAATAACTCATGGTAAAGAATCTCGTGAGCGTAATTTTAGCTGTCAATTTTAGACCTTTGTTCTTTTCACAATTATCTAAAGTACAACCTATCTCAGACATAGCAAGATGAGGCTTCACTGTATTGAGTGCAATTCACTGTTCAGTTCTATCATTGTTTTCATCTTTTAGTTTTCTTGCCTAAGAAGGTTGATCTACGTTGTACTTCCTTTGAATCAAAACTAGACAATACAATTATTATGAAATGCTATTGTTCTTGATATCACCCTGCCACATATTTTTCTTTTTCTATAAATACCACTTTCTGCCATGAGCCCACTGCATCAGTGCATCATTATCCAAACCAAATTTTGTTTCCTTCTCCATTTTATGTTCCCATAATGGTTCGTATTATCCTTTTTAATCCCTTTATTCTCCCCTATCTATTGATATTGTGGTTTTTTTACTAGCATCTTCTAGCTGTCTGAAATATTGTTGCACCTAACAACTAAATGAGTTGTTCTAGTCGTGATTAGTTGCACCTGCTTGGTACTTTTTTTTTGACAATTCCTTCATGGTACTGCTTGTGTAAATCCCTTCACAGTGCTGAGCTGCTGATATTCTGCATGGCATTTTTTTCCCTGTGTATCAATATTTGATCTACATAGACCTTAGTTTGTTAGTTGCCTCTTTTTGACATCTATATGTTATTCAATTAAGAGAGAGGATTAATTCAGTTTTTTTGCATCACTGAAACCATTATCTCTATGTTGTATCAACCTTTAAGAGTACTTGAACATACACCAACTATATTCTCCATCCTGTCTTATGTTAATGCCATCTATGGTGTCTGTAATGCTGCTTCAACTGATCATCGCAAGATATAGTTGATGGTTCCATGACTCATGGTACACAATGTTCAGTATGCAGTCTGATATTTCAAGACTAGAAGCCAAGATTGAAAGAATGGATGCTCAATTAGCAGCAAAAGATAGAGAGCTAGCTACACTTACCAGAACGGTATGTTCATGAATGAACCCTAGTTTGGATGCTTGATCAATGTTGGAACTCTCAATTTCTTTTGAACTACCAGGAGGCCAAAAATACTGCATCGTTGAAAGCTCAAATTGATAAGCTGCAGCAGGAGCGTGATGAATTTCAGAAAATGGTTATAGGGAATCAGGTATTACATTAATTTTCTCCTTTTGTTTGAAAGATCACTTTTCTTGTTCTCTTTTGTTGTAGAGAAGAGGAACAATGTTTGGTGATAAGATGACTTGAGCCTGTCCTGATAAGATATTTTTCTTTTGCAAGCAAGTACGGACCCAACAACTACATGAAATGAAGAAGAAGGAGAAGGAATACATAAAATTGCAGGCAAGTGTTTCCATTTTTTTAATAAAAAGAGATGCTGATTCTAGATACTCAGATTAACTATGGTGGTAGCTGGTCCTTTCTAAGTCTTTTCTTTTGCTTTGGACCCCTGTTTCTTTGAATGCGGATGTGGGATACTCTGTTAGAAAAAACAATGGGTGAAGTTGGAGGAATAACCAGTGAATGGGTGCTTGTCTTGCAGGAGAGGCTAAATCAGGTGATGATGGAGAAGAAAAAGGAATCATCTCGTTCGGGAATGGAAATAATGAACTTGCTTCAGGTGCTTATGAATCTTCTTGGATCTTTATTGGATCCTTATCAAGAGACTTTTGTTTGATTATGTGGATTCTTAATTTTACAGAAAGAAGGACGTCAACGTGGGACATGGACGGGAAAAAGAATGACAACGATTACTACAAAATGATTGTAAGCAGTAATGCGTTTTTGGGATGCAGACCTGATTGAATATATTCTAAGTATATTGATTGTATGTTCAGGTTGATGCTTATGAGGTGAAGAAGCAAGAACTCATGCAAGAGAATGCTGATTTAAGGGCACTATTACGTTCAATGCAGGTAATATCGATGTAAAATTTTACATTGGACTCTAGTTTGTAATGACTATCTATGTATATGTCAGGATTCTATTATGTTGCTTGCATCTCTATCAGATTTTCAATGTTCAGAGTAAATTTCACAAAACTATAGAAAGGTTGACCAAACTATCGTAAATTGACAATAAGATTAAAGAACTTCTCATAAGGCTACAGATTTAGCATAAGCTTATCGTTACATTGTAAACTTAATTATAGAACATATAAGGATAAAAACTTAGCATAAACTTATCATTAAATTGTAAACGTAATGGATTACATCTGAAAGCTATAAATTCTCTATGCAAAATTTATGGCAAATCTATGGATCTAAAGCACATGAAACCTTCCATGGTAAGTGAAGCCTGACTGTTTAAATATGTAGCTGAAAATTCTGCCTGTATTTCCTCCGATAGATTTGTTACTGGATCTGTAAGTTTTTCAATTTAGTCCCTTCAATGTGATTTTGTGATATTCAGTTGATTTACTACCAGTATTTTTTTTGGTGAAATTTACACATTCTTTTGGTATTCATTGCATACCTTTTAAGTATTATGTTTAGTTTGTTGTCAAGCCTTTTTGTACAAGTCTGTAGTGTTGTTATTTTATGAGCCAACCTTGGGGTAAAATTAGTTCATTGGTCCTATTTATAAAGTATTTAGTGGTGTGCTGATCTGAGTGAAAAATTGTTCATTTCAGATGGACATGCGTGAGTTCCTCAATGCTCCAAATGGATCACCACAGCCTACTGTTGCTACAAATGGGAAAAAGGAGAGTGGGTCTCCTCAGACCCCACTTGGTGGTAAGACGGTATGTATGATCAAACATTCTGCACATATCTTTTTGCTGTTGGTTTCACTGTTTTAAGTTCACATCGTTCTGTCATTTTATCAATTCATCTCATTTTCTTCTATTTTTGTAACCTTGCTGCATCTGAGTCCGGTAACGACTCTCCTTTCTTTTTGCTTCCACCTTGCAGGATGTCTTCGACTTGCCCTTTCACATGGCTAGAGGTCAGATAGAAGAGAGTTTGAGAACAAAGATGGCTTCAATAAAGGTATGGACCTTTGAACTAAGACTGATTCTCTCATTACCAATTATTAATCTCATACAACTAGCGACTTTAGTTGGGTAGCATCTGTTTCTTTTTTATAGTTCACTCAGTCCTGAGTACTATACACAGGCACGAATGACACAACTTCAAGATGCTCAGAAAGGTGCTGAAGTGACCTCTGAGGCTACTGAGCGTGAGCTTGAGCTTGAAGCTCAGCTGGTTGAAGCTAGAAGCATTATCCAAGAGCAGGTCTGTGTTCCTGTTGTTATAACTTCAGCGTGACCATGATTTTGTACATGGTAGCTGATAAAATTACGCCATATGGATTCCAATCTAATTTCCGTACATAAATTTCGTTTTCAATATCTACCGTCTCCTAGCTAACCTACATTTGGGGGATTGGATGTGCAGGCATCGATCATGTCGAAACACTTCACCAAGTCGGATAAACCAAGGTGATTTGATACATATTTTTTCGCTAGTTATCTTGTGTTCAGTTCCCACCAAAAAACTTGTTTACTGACTATGGAATAGCAGGAGGCTAAGTGGTCTGGACAGCGAGCATGAGGCGGCAGCCGAGGTGTAAAGCATGCCTGTAGCAGCGAGTTTCAGCATGTCTATAGGACGTCATGTGGGGCTCTCTTATTGTTAGTAACAGCTTGATGCATCGAGCAGGATAATGCCGTCCTGCCACAGTAGCCCAGAGTCTAGGCGCTCTCTGTGTAGTATGAGTTGCAGGAGGTCCTGCATGGCTAACCTCGTCACCTCTAATAGATTACATCTAGCGTAAATGTGATCCTACCGTATGGACTGTAGCGTAAATGGACGTTTTGGACTCCTTACAGGAATGTGCGCCTATGGTAAGTAGTGGCTAGTCTTCAGAATGTGCAGTTCAGAGTGTGAACTGCAGTTGGCTCTTGTCCATGATGTGACGCAATTGTCTCACCACTGAATTTCCTACGTTTTGCACCTCGTCTGCCCGCTGCATCTACGCATGGCTAGTGTTTATCATTTTCCTTGCAGGGTGTTATATTCAGAAGATGGCTTGACGATCCACAAAAATTGGACTTTTTGCTGATCGGAAATTTTGTTGTGTAGTGTTTGGTAGCGCGTGACCACGAGCGAGACCGCTCAGAATTGTTGGTAGTATGTGATGATATTTTGCCCAGCACGCAGAACTGATTGGACCTTGCGTGACAGCGTACCAAGCATTATTTGTATTTTTCTTCGCTAGGGAAAACAACGCAGTATCATTTTCACCACATACCAACAACACCAGTACGATTGCTCCTTCAATATTGTCCTATATAAACCATCCTCGTTGGCGGACAGATCACTCTCCACTGTATCAATTCAAGTTCAGAGAAAACGACGGTACAGATTATCTCGAAAATACTGTGGCTGAAAAAGCAACACCAAGCTGGGCAAAAGTAGGGGCAGTTTCACTTTAAATTGTGTACTATTTTCTCTTTTTTTAGGAAGTATCCCTCATATGTGCATCAAGATTGGCATGGTTAATTTTTCTAGACGTGTTAAGGTCATGATGAAAATTTGTAAGTCATTCTTGTGCAAATCATGTGAGCTCATCTTCCTTTGGGTATATGAGAGAATCTTTTTGCTATTAGAAGTTTTTTTTTAGCAAGATCTGGATTATTATTGCTGTTTGAGAATGAAATATGTGGAGGTTTGTTCTAATTGCTATTCAAATATGCCTCTTTTGTTGTGCACTCTCTTTGACGTGTGATCTATTCAAATCTCAAAATTTTAATTCATCTAAATATAGTTGTGGATTTTTTGCATTGGAAGGCTAGATGAGTATCACTGGCAGCAACTAGTGTACTAATTGTCACTCTTGTAGTATGTCTGAAGTTTGAGGAAACAATTATATATACGAAAAGTTACCTCATTAAGGTGGTCACTTTCAAGACGGTTCAACAATGAATCTACCAACTTTTGGCTTAGGACACAATAAACTAAAACTTTTGTTCTATATTCTATATAATAGAATTTGTACCCACCAATTTGACACGTGAAAGTACATTCATTAATTAGGCCAAACTATTCATTCAACATATTTCTTTTAGATCAGTCAATTCAGAATTTGTACAAGAGACTGTAGGTAAATCTTGAACAGTCGTGTCAATAAACAACTCCAAAAGTGTAGATGTACAAATTAAAAGTTACAATGATGTGACTGTAGAATTTCAAAGGTATATCTTATTAGCTTAACAAAGAAAAAGAATATGATGTCCCACGATGAAGTCAAATGCTTATATCTAATTCTTTTTTTCTTTTTGGCACTGTCACCTTTGTATATACTTCCTCTTATATTTTTACTGAAGAGAGTATGTTCACGGCACGAGACAAAGGAATCAATGTGGTTCACATTATGCAAAAGAAAAGGGTGATTCAATTTTGTACTCGAGCTAAACTTCCTGCTAATTAATAAAGAGTGACACATGCTATTACTCCTCCGATCTCCTAATGATGTCGACATCATTAGGAGAACGGAGGAGTAGTAAACAAAATAGTATACCGTAAACAATATTTGGTAGTAAAATTTAATCATTTAAACATGTTCATTTTGTTTCGAGATATGTGATCTACTTTAATAAACTTTTATCACCAATTCCTAACACATTTCACTAAATAGAAATCAGAAATCATATAGAGTTATTACAATCCCAGCCCACTAAACCATTTCTACGGTCCTAACGAACTTCAATACTACTTCACACCTACGCTGCACTTGCAAGTTGCTGCACCAGAAAGATTCAGCAAAGAACTGAGCCACCCACCCCAACTAACTTATCTTCACCTGTCCTCTTCCCGGACCACAATTCCTAAATGTATTGTAGTGCCGCAAAACTCCAGATTTCTCTCAGAAAAGGGACATCAAAGACTGAAAGACCGCGTGTGTCCTTGAGGGAGAGAGATATTACATGTGAAAGATATATATCCGCAGGTGCAGGGATGCTGATGGTGAGGCGAAGGGAAGAGGAGAAGGGGAGAAGCAGCGCACCGCCCACCTCCCATTCCCACCCCTATCCTATGGATAGAGCTGCCGCGACAGCCGTAGACATCCTGGTCATGATCCCATCGCCATCTCCATCGCCTTTGTAGCGTCACCTCCTCATCCCACCCCCTGTTTCTTGGCCCCCGGGTTCTTCTTCGACTGGATTGGATTGGATCCCCGTACGCCCGTTTGTGGAAGAGCGATGGCCGAAATGGCCGTTACCGTCGCGCTCCGGTCATGCGCTGGCGTGTCGCAGGCGGCGCTTGGGGGCCGCCAGGCCGCAGGTCTGGCCAGCTGGCGGCCTCTTGTCCCGGCGGCGAACGCTAAGCTGAGGTCAAGATCCTCTCTGTTTTTCTTTCTTGTTCTGCATTTCATTTCGAGCCTTTGTTAAGCCTTTTGTCGAGCTACGATGTTTCAAGGTTCCAAGCTTTTGGAATGTTAGTACAGAGTCTAGCTTTTTTCGAATATACTGATTGACGTCATATGCTGGTGTAACTTTAATATTCAGATTCATTTATTTTGCTTGAGTTGTAGAATATACTGCTTATTAGTTCAATGAATCAGAAAGAGTTGCAAAGCTTCTCTTAATCATATTCTGATTGCTACGGATAACATTTTAGTATGTGCGGTCCCTAATTAGTGAGGCCATGAATATGTTCTACTGTCATATATCTGTTATCTATTTGGGACAGATGCCTGGTCTTAATTTGCTGCTTGATGTAGAGATATGTCATAGTATGTTCATGCTTGCATAGCATCTCTGGTGAAATAGAATAAGAAATCGCATCAGCTGATTCAGGTTACTGCTCAGTTCACATGTAATAATGGATTTTCATTTCTCTACTATTGTAGACATTTTTTTGCTTGATAACAAGTTATGTTTGTTCAGACCTGTTTCCCGCGGCAACTATCATCTTGTTTTTCAAAGTCTATTTTCACTCCTGCAGTCTATGAAAATTTAGCTTTGGATGTTAGTGCTTTGGTTAGTTGCTGCACAGTGGCAGTGATATTGATACAACACATAGCCAGTTTCTATTTTATCGCTGAAAAAGGCATAATCTTTCTATTTATAACTCTTCCAGTATACTTCTCACTAACTCGACAGTTTTTATGACTGATCTTTTCCTCTCTTTAGACTGTCTTCTCCAGCTTTGAGGGTTCCTAGGGCTGCTTTCCCTGCTGCTGTTGAGGTACATAGCATCGGTTGCCAGAAAACATTGGATGAACTTGCAAGTTCAACCGCGTATACTTTGGTTGGCAGGATGGGAGCAACACTGATACAGACCCTACCCCAATAGTTATATTAGATCAAGACTCAGATCCAAATGCAACCATTGTAGAAGTAACCTTGGGTGACCGTCTTGGTGATCTTCTTGATACGGTATGTTCACATCAAATTCTCGGTATACATCAACCATTGGCGATAGTCTCATTAATATGCCTTCTATTATAAATTAACACGTAAGTCTATTGATTAGATGTGCTTTGATTTATGTCCAGATGAATTCTCTGAAGGGGTTAGGGCTCAATGTTGTTAAAGCTAGTGTCTGCCTTGATGCTACCGGCAAGCATAACAAATTTGCTATAACGAAAGCGTAAGTGAATCTTCTTTCTAGGCTATTTCATCAGACATGTAAAACTTGGCACCAAATATATCTTATCTAAATTGATTTCCTGATTCATCAGAGTATGACATTGTTTGTTTATTGTACCTTTTTGCACCTATCAGTTCTTGCCTAGAATGAGTGACAGGAATTCTCTACAGGTCGACTGGTCGCAAAATTGATGACCCAGAGTTGTTAGAAGCGATACGACTCACGATTATTAATAATATGATACAATATCATCCGGTAACTGCCTCCAACTCTTCATATTTTCCTTTTTGTTTTTTGCTTTCTTAAATGAAAATTTTGCTGACCAAAGTATTTGTGTTGGTCATTTGGTACAGGAATCAAGCAGTCGATTAGCAATGGGCTCGACTTTTGGGCCAGAAGCCCCTACTGAACAGGTTGGTTGACTAAATTCAATCACATGCCTGTGGCTCACGTTTTTAGTGCTTATAAAATCATGAAGAACATAAACATGACAATATATATAAAGAAATAAAAAAGCACTTAGGGAGCTTGATGTCTCTATGTGGGCCTCCAAAAACCATGTTATTAATTAGCAATGAGAAAAGAGAAAATGGAAGTGTACAATGCTCTTCTTTTTTCTAGTTAACTTGTGTAATAAAGAGCAAATGGAAGTGTATAATGCAGTTTTTTCTAGCTAGCTTTTGATTGTGTTCCTGGCTGTTGATTTCATGGGTCTGTTGTATGTTAAATCTAATCGTGTGACATTTCTTATGCTAAACATTGGCTTGACATACTTTGTAAAATATATTCATATTTCTTTCATTTTAATAGATTTAAGTGGACTTCCACATCCTGTGATGACCATGACATCGCTGCCTAGCTACATCTCTTTATCTATATATTGGGGACATGTAAACCTTCTGTTTATATAACTGTTGTCCCCTTTTAAATTGCCAGGTTGATGTGGACATAGCAACACATGTAGAAATTCATGATGATGGGCCTGAAAGAAGGTATACTGTCTGGCCTCCCTAGTGCAATGTTTTTTCATTTGTATGTGGAGAATTATGTTCTTTTGTTGCCATCTCATATTCATACATGTTATTTCAATCCTTCTATGGATAAGGTCTGTATTGTACAGAAAATTTCTAACCCAGGATTAAGTTTTCATTATGTATTTTATCATTTGGATGACTGATGGCGACCATTTGTTTTACATGAATTTTAATAGAAAAAGGAAAAACACATGACCCATTTAAGACATATTTAATGGAAATGTGGACTGTTTCTAGCTGTCTACTCTGTTAAGTCACTTTAATTTGATATCTTATACTGTTGCTTTCAGCTTACTTTTGGTGGAAACAGCTGACCGTCCAGGGTTGCTGATTGATCTTGTAAAGATCATCTCCGACAACAGCGTCACTGTCCAGTCTGGGGAGTTTGACACTCAGGTGAAACTAGTTTTTTCAAGTGCTTTTATCAGAAACCATTCCTCTCCTGATTCCTGACATTTCAAATCTTATAGGGGCTATTGGCTAAAGCAAAATTCCATGTCAGCTACCGGGGCAAGCCGCTGAGCAAGTCTTTGCAAGACGTAAAAGACAATATTTTGTTATGTTATGCTCATTGAGCTCATGGCTATACAACATTTTGTACCCTCGTTCTGATATATCTTATTTCTGCAGGTTATAGTTAATAGCTTGCGCTATTACTTGAGAAGGCCAACAACAGAGGATGCCAGCTTCTAGACATATCACCGTGGGCCCCCAACCTGTCATCCAGCTGTTAAGATACACATAGTAATTCTTAAAGATGGAGGGGTCTACCTGATCTTATGGCACCTAAGCAATTTTTCAGTTAAAGGCATGCCACCTGCTGTTTTAACTGCAGAAGGCTTCCAGGTTTATGCACAATTCCGATTCGTAAGCATGTAACCACATGACTATTTTGCTGCCTGGGATGTATCTTTGGTGATAAATAAGATGGAAAATTGTGGGCCACCATCTAACGGTTGGATGGAATAATACATATCATTGTCAGATACTAATACTGTGGTTAACAGTCTAACAATTTTATTCAGAGTTATCACACTCAAGACAAGAGTACAGAATGGTGACGAGTCCCAATGTTTAGCTAAACACTGAAATTATATGATTAGTGATTGTATTATTTTATTTTATTTTCCATTCGGAATCTTAAAGTATGATGTGCTGATATTTAACAAGTTTCTACTTGATAGATAATGCTTAACATAGGAGCTTATCTGTTACGAGTGTTAATCAATGACTGCGCACAATCAAACAAGGTCCAAGGTTTCTAAGAAATTACTAGAATTAAGGCTGACTAAGGTTTCTTCGTGACCAAGCCAGTCTTTTAGGAATTGTTTTTTTTTTTTTGACTGAAGTCAGTAGGAAAGACTTCTATCTATTTATTTTCATTAATTTGAGGAAAAAAATACAAATGTACAAGAGAAGACCCAAGGTCCAAAGAAAAACCCTATCTATCTGTTCATTCTAATCTATTACATATAAAACTTTCCAACACGGTCTTGACACTTGGCTTTGCTTTCAAAGCTGAAGTTAACCTCCTCCTTGAAGTGATGTTTTACTCTGAGTAGGGACTTGGGCATGTTGTCAAAAATTATACTGTTTTTATGGTACCAAATGACCCAACACCCAACAACGAGCACTTCTCTCTGGCTCCAAATTGATATTCCAAGTGATACCAAGGTAATTCCAACAAAGAGAGCTAAATCGACACTCAAAGAGAAGATGCAACAAAGTTTCCTCTGAATTACCATTGCATCCTCTTAAAGTAGGTTTCTTGTATTAATGCGATCTCTGAGCACCAACCAAAAGAAGAATTTAAGTCTGCTTTGACAACATGATTGCCACATCCATTTGAACCAGAGTGATGAAGGATTAATGTCAATCAATTTGAGATATGCATTCTGCACTTTATAATCTTGGTTACCCCAAATATAGCTCATGTATCCTTTTCACCCAAAGACAAATTTAGTGTCTCGAGGTCCCCTTGTAAATTGTAATGCAGTAAGTTGTCCTGAAGCAGTCATTGAAAGTAGTGGTAACCAGAACTGTGAGTCTAGGTTAGCTTGAACAAAGGCCTGAATTGTCATGTTATGTCTCAAGGAAAATGCAAACAAATTAGGATAATTCAGTTTCATGACTCCAAAATTCCATGTATCATGCTAGAAGCTGGTCGTGGTTCTTTACTAAGCAAGAGGCCATCATGAAGTACTAGTCTGCTAATCTGATAATGGATTTCCACTAGAAAGAAGGTTTAGGCTTTAGTAAACGAGGAGAAATAGGCCTTTTATATAGCTGTTGCCAAGGAAGATCTTGCTGGTTATAAAACTTATGCAGAAACTTCAATAAAAGGGCAGTGTTGTGTGCTCTCAAGTTGACAATCCCCAAACCACCTTGATCCTTTGGCCGACAGGCCTGGTCCAAGGATGCTAGACATGATCCTCTTTTGTTTACATCTCCTACATCCCACAACTCATGCTTTCTGTACTTGTCAATTTGTTCAACAATGGAGGAAGGTACCTTGAGTTTACACATATAAAAAGTAGGGAGACAAGAGAGAACTGAATTAACCTTGAGAAGCCTTCCTGAGTAATCAAGTCGTTTACTAATCCCCATCATTCTTTTTTTCAATTCTAGTCAAGATCAGGAGGAAGTCATCCACTGTTGGCTTAGTAGTACCCAATGGCAGGCCCAGATATGTGAAGGGCACAGTGCCCACTTGACAGCATAAAGTGCTGGCCAAATGTTGTGCTTTGTGATTGTCCATGTTAATTGGAACCATAAAAGACTTGTCAAAGTTCACATGTAAACCAGTAGAGTCAGCAAATGATCTCAGCAAGCCTTTTAACACCATCAATTGTCTTGCATCTCCTGGTAAAATAATCAAGGTATCATCTGCATATTGTACAATTGCATAATCCTCAGAAAAATCTTCATGAATTGGATGAGCTAGAAACTTTCTGTGTGCTGCCTCATTAATGATTGTCTACAACAAACCAGCAGCCATGACACAAAGAAGTGGAGCCAAGTCTTTTAGGAATTGAGTTGAGTTTTTTCTGTCATAATTCAACTCCGTGTCCGCACCAAACCTCCAGAACCCGCAACACATGGTCGTGAGGACACGGCCAACCACCAAGATGCATGTGCATGATGCAGGGTGACAAAGATTATGAAACAAGCTCACAATCCTGAAGCTTGAAGCTGGAGATTATTGGTTGGAGCCCTTCTATTGCCATTGAATATTTTCTCCTTTTAATCAAAACCAATTTAGCTTTCGAACCATATTTATGAACCTTTTTAAAAATAGCTACTCTGCCCGTTAGTATCTCTACTCTGTTGCATTCTCTGCAGCAATGAATGGTTCTGAAGTCTTCCTAAACAAAGTTTTTGTGCCGATGAATCATTACACATCGATCGAAATTACTTGATCTTCACTAAATACAGAGGTGCATCATATACATATAGAAGGTCAACTTTTACCACCAATTACAAACACATATGAACGATCTATACATGGCAAGACGGAAGCACACAAATTATTTAACCTGTATGTTACTACGGAGGGAGATTTGAGGCATGCCTACTCAGTAGGGTAGGAAGGCTCCATGGCGAGGCCACACATGCCCTTGTTGTCCGAGATGTCCTTCTCCATTCTTAGGTAACCATTCTCACCCCATGTGGTGCCCCATGAGTTCTTCATGAGCCAGTACTTTGTGCCGTCACTGGTTATTCCATAACCAATGGCAGCAATCCCATGGTCCAATTCAGTACCGCAAGAGCCGGTCATCACACCGCCGGAGTAGAACTGAAAGTTTGATGCATCCACCGCCACAGAGACAGGCTGGTTGGCCACGGCCTTCATGAGGGCAGCCTCATCGTTAGCTGGTACGTCCTCGTAGCCCTTGATAGTCGCAGCACTATTCAATCCATTCTTGCACTTGCCATCTTCCGCGGTGTATGGGTAGCCGGACTCAGTCGTGAGGCCGCCGTTCTTGATGATGAACTTGAAGGCGTCGTCCATGAGACCACCCTCGCAGCCCTGGTCCACACCGTGGACGTCGCAGTCCACAAGCTCTTGCTCCGAGAGTGAGATGAGCTTGCCGGTGCTAAGCTTGACGATGCCCTCCATGGCAGCCACAGCCGAAAACGCCCAGCAACATCCTGCAATAGTGGAATGGCATCATGTTTCAATGCAAGTGTCAAAACACTGTCTCAATTTGTGATGATTGACACATGTGACATGTGACCGCTGATAGAAAATAATTACATACCGCATTGGCCTTGATCCTTAATGGGAGTGACGGCACCCTTGGTCCTCCAGTCGACGCTGGCTGGAAGATCATCGATGTTCACATTCTCGTACCTAAATCCGGTGGGAGCCTTCATGGAGCTCGGCTTGAAGCCCTTGTTCGTCTTGCTCGCCCGGAACTCGTCGCTAGTGAGATCTGCGAACTGGTTGACGCCGAGCCAGTACTTGTGGTTCCCGGCATTAAACGATTCGATGTACTTGACGTTAGCCTTGAACACCTCGAATCTCTGCGCCTTCTCGGCGGCGTCCTTGTAGACACGGCCGTACTGCGCCATCCACTGCTCGTGCCTCGCCGCCATGGCCGTATCATCGCTCAGCTCACGAGCCCCGAGGGTGGCGCTGCAGAGGAAGGCAAAGCCGAGGACGGTGGCGAGGAGTGAAGCCTTGGAGATAGCCATGGTTTATTGATTGCTTGCTGCTACTGCTGCTCCTTTAGTTTGGTGATTATTGAAGCCGGATGGTATCTGTTTATATAGTATTTGGTCCCGAGTGGTGTGTGCGTATGAATAATGCAAGTAAGAGAGATAGGGTGCTTGCACGATGTATTCAATTGAAAGGTGCATCTGCGTTGCCGTGAAGTCGGAATGGTTGCCCGGTGGTTTTTAAATTCTTGTCGTGCTGTACACAGGACGTACGGCATAGCTGAATAGCTGATAATGACCCTCAGTTTGCAGCTACGCCCGGCGTGCTCACCTAAGTCCAAAGACGAAAATAAAAGGGGATTCAGTCTGAGAAGTCATTAGCTATAGGTAGAAATTTCACACGTGCCTTTATTTTGATTTTTGTTTTCTTCCTTTTCTAGCTTTATGTATCTCTCTTATGTTCCCATTTCTCGTTCGTTCCTTCTTTCCTTTTTTTAATTAATTAGTTTCATTTCTAACCTACCTTATTAACCTGCATGGTACTAAATGACTTTGTTATTATGTTTCTCATCATCTTGTTCTGAATCTTGAAGAAGACAAATACAATTGCATTAAATCAAATGCATACATTTTGTTCAACTTTGCAGAATTAAAAACAAATAATAATATATTATTATATTTTAGTGGCATTTAACAATGTTTACTTATGATAGATATTCTTACAAGAACAAGAAGGAGATACCTGTCTAGCTAAAATCTAGTTGGATTAAAGTTTGTTTCTTATAGGGATATGTATCCTATGCAAACCAAGCACCTTGTGCAAACTATGCAAACTCCAACACAAACCGTTTGATGTGTATCCAATGGATGTGAGTGGAGGGTTGTTTTTGCAAAATTGACCACGTGATTTGCAAAGGGCTAAGTGCAGACAATGATTTGCAAAAAGACCCTCCACCTCTATCCATTAGATGCACATCAAACGGTTTGCATTGGAGTTTGCATAGTTTGTACATGATGTTGGTTTGCACATGATATGTTCCCTTCTTATAGAGCATGACCAATCAAGGTTTCTGAAGGAATTGAGTTGCACTTTTGGAATATCTTATCTTTATATTTGAAGGACAAAAGGAGCCACCACGTTCGCTCTCGAGACTTAGAAATTATCACGTTAATCGAAAAAAAGAGAAGAGATAGACCGTTGGGTTTTATGAAGATCTAATGGTCTCGATAAAATCAAATAATCAATATCCAACTCTAATAAATAAAAAAATAAATTCTCTCACCAAACCGAACAATAAAAATAGAATTTTTTTTGTCAGCCCACCTGTGACATCCCATGTCACGCTTAAGGCTAATCACGTGATCACTACCCTAATCACATCCCTAATCAAGTACTAAGGTTAATCACCCAACCAGGAAAAAGGAAAAGAAGAAGAAAATAAAAAGAGAAAAGGGGAGAAAACCTAAACTAAACCCTAACCCTAACCACCCCTAAAGGAAATGCAAAATTATAAAGACACCACCCCTAGATTTTTGCACCACTGGATTGCTCATGTAAAAAGATGAATTTACAATATTTTTACCAAATTTTTGAACCAGGTTTTGAATGCCCAAAAATTCAAATTCAAATCTGAAACACTATTGTTTGTGAATTTTGTATGAATTTTTGGAAACACTTTTAGAACTTCAAACTTTAAGATGAAAATTAAACCCATTCGTGCTGAAGCTCTACATATTTTTAGTTTTAAATTTGGAGCACCAGAAGCATCGTTTTGATCAAAAGTTGTCAAACCAGATTTCAAATTCGAAGTTTGGACTCGAGCTACAGGGACCGCCGGACAATGGCGGCTGCGCCCGCCGGTCTGCCGCCCCGCGCCCGCTCCAGCGCGTGCTCCCGCCCTGTCCCGTCGCCACGCACCCCCTGCCAGCTCCCAACCACATTTGTACCCGTCGCCCAACCCCGGCCGGCCGGAATTGAAGGCGTTCCGCCCGGTCGCCGCTCCCCGTCCGGCCGTCTCCTTAAAAGAACGGCACGGAGGCCAAGTCCGCCTCTCCTCTTCACCACAATCATTGGTCAGCTCCCTCCACTCCTTCCCGCACCACCAATTCTTCCCCTCCGCCCCTGCAGCTCGCGCGCGAGAGGAAAACGCCGCCGCCGTCCGTCACGACCGCCGTGGCCGCCTCCGCGTCGCACGCCGCCTAGGTGAGCTGCGCCTCCCGTCTCTCTTCGTCAAACCGTGCGCAAGGCCACCCTGCAACTCCCCTCTAACTCCCCTGCCTTGGCACGCAGCGCATCGCCGGAATTTTGGGAAGAAATCCCCGCCGCTGCCGCCGGCTCGCCACCACGCCGTCGCGACCCCTCTCCGGCCATCCGCACCACCGTCCAACCCCACGCCGCCCTCCTCCGTCCCCGGGTGATGCTCACGGGCCTTTCCCTCCCCCTCTCGCTCCTCGAGCCACGCGCGCGCCGCTGCCGAACCGCCGCGGTGCTCCGCCGCTCGCCGCGCCGCCCCTCCGGCCACCGTTAGGCCCCGTGGTCCTCACCCACGAACTCCCCGTCGCACGCGCATCGTTTTCCCCAAAGGCCGGAGCATGAGCTCCAGCGCAGCGCCGCCGCGAGCGAGCTCGCCGGCGCCGGCCACCGTCCGCCGGAGCCCGCGCGCCGCCTCTGTTTAAAAAACTGCCAGTGGCATTCTCGTAAATACACCCGAACTTCGTTTGAGTTTGAAAAATTCATATCTGGCGTTTGAAATGTCCAAAAATTGCAAACTAAAATGTTTTGGAAACTAGAAGACCTGTACTTTCATAAAAGTAACATGAACTCATCAGATCTGGTCATTTTCACATTTTTATAAAAATGACAAAAGTCAACCCCTGAAAACTTAACTAAGCCATAACTTTAAAAATATAAATCCAAATTAAAAGCCACTTGGCCAAAGTCTTCACCCCGACACACATGAATTTTTGGCACTGGAAGATCTGAATTTAATTTCATATTTTTCAAGTTATTGCATTTCTTGCATTCTCTGTATTTAATTTTTAATTAAATCTGTATAAATTCTTTTTGCATGAAACTTGGTAATTAATTTCCTTTTGGTACTGTACATATGTAGAAAATCCCATGTTAAATTTTGAGCATGTTAAGTAATGATTTTTGCAAACCCTAGATCTAAATTTCTAAAAAGTCATTTTCAGCACATGCATAAATAGTTTTATGTCACTAAAAATCATGTTCATGCATGTTTATGTAATTTCCACTGTTCATTATGTCCTTTAGCACCTCATGGCAGGTTTAGTCAAAAGGTTTCATGTATTTCACGTATGTATGAATTTTGAAATCGAATTCCTATTTTAAAAGGAAATCGTCATCGCATGTGATGTTAAAATACATAAGCCTAGATTTCTTCTTTTGTACTATGGAAACTTGCTAAGATATTAGTGCTAAACCTACACTAACCACAGTACTCATGTCTATGCCATCAAGTCATTCCTCATTATATTAGTATGGTTATGCTTGTTCATGTAATTTGGGTCCCGTAAAAGAAAACAAGAGGCATGTTATGATTGCTAGGGTTTGAGCAAACAAACTTGTGATTAATGTGTTCATAGGCATCTTTACAAAACAGCACACATGCATTACTCTCATCATCGACCTTGTATTCATGTGACTTATGCATTGCATTTCATTCCTTAGGTGACGACGCCGAATTGATCCCGCCGGAAGAAGCTATTGCCACGCTCAACGCTTGTGAGGCTAGTGCTAACTTCGATCACTCTCAAGGCAAGCCCCGGTGCATTCCTATTATTTTGAAATGTCTTCTTTTATCACTATATTAAGGATGATGAATGTGCATTTAAGTTTAGGCGTTGATTTGAAATCCACATGCATAAATTCCTATATGTCCTATGTCGCTTATGTGTCATATCCTCGTTAGAAGTGCTATGCTATGTTTTTGGAGTCAACGATAGATTTGGGGGATCTCACTCATGGCTTATGACTAAATGTGAACATGATGAATTTGGCTAAAATTGAGAACACCCCATTGTGGCTCCGCGAACAAGTTTGAGTTGTGTACCACTTGCATACCTTTCTTATGGGGATTGGTAAACCTATGTAGCTTGTAAGTTGTAAAGTGAGCCGGATATCTCACCGACCCGGAGGTGATGTGTTTGGCACGGTGGTTGCACGGGTTGAGGACCGTTGGAGAGTACATGGGTTAAGCCTTGGGCGCGTTGTTGAACGGTCGCAAGGGGACGTGTACTCGGGGTCGGTGGCCCCGTGTTTTACTTTATGATGAACTCGCGAACGGTGGCCATACGTGTTCTTAAATGATGCGTATGTCGTGCATTTGGGTTCTTTCCTGCAGGATTAATAATTCGATAATTATCGCCGTGTCCTCTCGGTTAATGAGTACCACTTGATTCGAGCAGTTCGCAATGTGTAGTAATGGAAAGAGATTGAATATCTTGCTGTTTTATATTGATATTAAATTGTATTGCAAACTCTTGTCTTGCTAGTATGCTCACTAAAGTTTCTTTATGCAACAACCCTATTAATTTGGCTAAGTAATAAATTTGCCAACCTAATTAGCATAGATGCTATTTATGCAAAAGGCCAAGTTAAACCGGTCAAGCCCCATGCATCTAGGAGTCGGTCTTAGATGGCCAATTTGACGGGTAAGACTTGCGGAGTATGTTAGATACTCGAGGCTTTGCCACTACATGTTGATTTACAGGTTTTCCGCAAGCCGGTTTTTGTGATTGTTGTGGTAAGGTGGTTTGGGATGGAGAAGAGCCCAAAGAGTGGACCATTGAATGGGTCCCTAGCTCTCCGACCCATGATGAGTGAGCCATGGCCTAGGCCGGCATGGTTCCTTTAAGTTATCTATGTATCGTCGAGTTATGTATTTCGCTTCCGCACTTTAATTTCGAACAAAGATCATGGCTATGTAAGACTTAATTTCGAACCTAATGTATCTTTTATTCGAACCCTATGTTGTAATCAAGACTTAATTATGTAACCTTGCAAATCGTGTATGTTTGTTAATGTGATGCTATGTATGGTTGCTTCGTCAATCATCTCCCAAGGCGATCCGTACCACACTTAACTATCTTTCGGGATAGGGGTGTGACACGTGGTATCGGAGCCGACTTGGGATTCGCGTCACGTTAACACTCATTCTAAAAATCTTAAAACCCATTTTTGAGTCACGGTGAGGTACGAGTCTAGATAGAAAGGCCAATATAAGGACTATATAGAATGGTGGCAAAACTAACCCCGTGTTATGATTGTTAAATATTTTGCAACTACGGCTTGAGCAAAGGTATGTGATTGAGTGTTGTCAATTTTCGCATGATATTATTGGTGTGACTCGAATACACTCTTATTCGACAGCTCTCCATGTGAGGCGAGGTGACATGGATTTATTTTGACTTGTTTCTTTTGAATTTGATGTAATGTTTCTGGAATCCATCTCTTGCAGGTACATAACAACGCTTTAGATCGTATAGTATCGTGCGAGAGGTGTGTGTGCCACCGATGCGCTTGTCCGATACTCGTATCGGCGGGCGCGGTCTTTTAATTTTGTGAGGACGTACGGAACGACATATTGAGCATCCATCATCTTTGCATATCATGTCATCATGTCAAACATATGCATGTGAACTTATCTAAATGAAATCATCACGAAAAATGGGACACATAGCTTCGTTCTCACAAAAGTTTGGAAACCGGAAACAAAAACGTGGCAGATTTATTAACTTCCATGAAAATGAGCATAACTTCCAAGTTACTTATCCAAATAAGGCAAGTAAGGACTTTCTGGAAAGCTTGTATTATGCACTACAACAATCTCCTAGTCTCAGGTCTTGTAAAAATCTGGAACGTAGCTAGAATTGCCCATTACAGAGAGCTGTTCTGGAATTTCAGAATGTGCTCCGGTTCTGTCCCTGTCGTAGATCGTGCATGACTTTCAAACGACAAGTCGGATTGAGCTGTTCTAGGATGCATTGGAAATCTTAAGAAATTGTCTAAAACTTTCGTAACAAAATAAAAGTTTGATTCAGCCCAGAAACAGGGGTAATTATCGAGTTTCCGTAACGTGTCAAATCTGTCCAGAAAAATGGAACCGTGTTAGGATTGCACGAAAGGTTTTGTTGTATTCTTTTGCTAAGTTGGTGCCGTTCCATCATTCATGCGTTACTTATTTAGCATGTTTTGTTGTTGGATATTGAGTTTTGACTTGTGTTTTAAAATTCTCCGACAGATGGCCCCCGACAAGCTCATGTTGGACCGCGAGAACCTCGCGAGGCGGGTGCTCGAGTTGGAGCAGGAGCGTGCTGCCCTGCAGGCCACCCTCGCCACCCGCGACGCCGAGCTTACCACCCGCGACGTAGTGCTCGCCGCTCGCGCCGCCGAGCTTGCTGCCCGCACCGCCGAGCTAGCCGAGCGCACTACCGAGGTGGACACCCTCCGTACGTAGCTCGAGTATAGCGAGACGGAGCGTTGGAACTTCTTCGAGCAGCTCCACGACGCCCACCTTGCCCTTGAGGACGATGGAGCCGCCGCTCTGCAGGCCACGCTCGATGAGCGTGATGCCCAGCTCACCGCCGCGAATGAGGAGAACTACGTCCTCTCCGGCCAGGTGGATGCCCTTCTCGAGGAGAAGGATGAGTTGGAGGTTACTCTCCTGGAGACTCGGGGCGCTAGGGATGCTTTGGAGGGAGACCTCCAGAACGCCCAGGCGACCATAGCGCATAACAACGCTATCATTGAGCATCTCCAAGCCGCCAACAACGCCCTGCACGCCATCCTTAATGGCGGACCTCCCGAGCCACTTGAGATCATCCCACCCGAGGAGGATGTGGAGATGAGTGATGGCGAGGATGCTTCCGACATCGAGGACGGAGCACCACCCTCTCCCATGAGGGATGACGCCGACTACTACGGCGATGACGACGAGTAGTTGTCACGACGGTGGTCGTAGCTCTATGTGTGTAGGATTTGTAATCTCGTGAGGCATGTAACCGTGTTGGAAACGATCCGCGTGTTGTTAATTAAGCTCTCCGAGATTGTGTTTGTTTGTGGGTCGCATGTGATGTAACCTAAGACCGTGTTGTATCGGATTCGTGGTTTCCCGTGTATCGAAAAATTTCTATCATGTTGCTACTATGTTAGAATCTATGGAATATGTGTGTTGCCAATGCATTATGCTTATTTCATCAATATTTTCTTCGTACATGCAATCTGAAATTTTTGGTCCCTTATGCCCAATGTCATGTTTTCTTGCTATTTTAGCTCTTGGTCTACTGAGCTAACGTGAGAAAATTTTTCATGCGTGACAGATGGTGAATACCCGCCGTGGTGAAGCTTCCGGAAGTGGGCATGGTGCGAGGGAAGAGCAACTCCCTAACCCTCCACCCTCACGCCGTTGGAACAACTCGTGTCCAACCAAAACGAGATGTTCCGCTTGTTCTTTGCAAGTCAAGCCAACCAAGGACAAGGCCAAGGACCGCCACCCCAAGGGCCGAGGAATTCCACCTATGCCGACTTTTGGGCCACTCAACCGCCCAAGTTTGGTGAAGCTACTACCGATCCGTTGGAGGCGGATAATTTTCTCCGCATCATTGAGTCGAAGTTTGCTCTCCTCAATTGCACATCGGAGCAAAAGGTTCTCTTTGCGGCTCAACAACTTCGTGGCTCCGCTAGTGCATGGTGGGCAAGTTTCACCGCCGCACTTCCCGCCGGTACCCAAGTGAATTGGCCGGACTTTTGCACCGCATTTCGCGCGCATCACATTCCCGCTGGTCTCATGAAGCGCAAGTTGCAAGAGTTCCTTAGTTTGAAGCAAGGTACCGGAACCGTGCAAGAGTATGCACGGAAGTTCAACTACTTGGCCCAATATGCATCCTATCATGCTGACACGGATGATAAGAAGAAGGATTGCTTTCGTTCGGGGCTAAGCCCAAAGTTACAAGATCGCTTGGCTCAAGTCACTACCGGCACGTTCAATGACTTGATGAGTGCCGTAATCGTGCAAGAAGATGCTATCCGTGCTCACCAAGAGGACAAGAAGAGGAAGCGTGCCGTAGGAAATCCATCCGGCTCCGCTCCGCCCATGTACAAGCTAGCTATCACTTCCCGACCGGACGAAGTTTCGGGCCGCATTGCCGCCGACGGGGGCTCACGCCGGTTTGTGCCGCAGCAGCACCACCACTCCCACGGTGGAAATCAGCAGCATACCACCTCGTTCCGACCTCCACAGCAGCAATACCAAGGTGCTAGGCCCAGTCCTCAAGGTCCGTGCTTTAATTGTGGACGTCCGGGTCATTTCGCAAAGGATTGCCGTGTTCCGACACGCAACCCGAGCAACAACAACAACAACAATGGTTCCGAAAGCGGCAACAACAACCAAAACCGCAATGGGAATAATGGGAATGGGAATCGCAATCAATCCTCCACCCCAAATGCTAAGAATGGCCGAGTCAACTATACCATGGCCGAAGAGATTCAAGCGGGAGAACCGGTACTTTCGGGTATGTTTTCGGTCAACAACCACTCCACTTTGGTTCTTTTTGATTCGGGTGCAACTCATGATTTCATTAGTCAAGCATGTGCAAAAACCCTACAACTCACCCCCACCGTTTTGGATGTTCCCTATATCATCACATCACCCGGTGGAAAGATAAAAACAAACCTAGAGTTGAGGCAAGTCCCACTACACCTAGAAAGAAAAATATACCCCTCTTCTCTCATAGTGTTGTGTGGGCAAGGAATAGATATAATTCTAGGTATGAGATGGATGAAACTCCATAGAGCCGTTTTACACATCGATTCTCGTGAAGTTCACCTAAACTCCCCACTCCATGGTTCATCTACTCTCCGATTGCCCCATCCAAAATTGTCCAATTCAAAAATCTACCATCTTGAGGGAAAACGGATTGAGGATATTCCCGTGGTATGTGAGTTTCCCGATGTTTTTCCGGATGACTTACCGGGCATGCCACCCGATCGGGATGTCGAGTTTAAAATTGAGCTCCAACCCGGTGCGGCACCAATTTCCGTAGGCCGTACAAGATGGCTCCCAATGAGCTAGCAATCTTAAAAGAGCAATTGGGTGAGCTTATGGATAAAGGATATATTCGCCCTAGTTCATCTCCGTGGGGATGTCCCGCTCTCTTTGTGAAGAAGAAAGACAAGACGCTACGACTATGTGTGGATTATCGCCCTCTCAATGCGGTAACTATTAAGAATAAATACCCGCTCCCTCGGATTGATATTCTCTTTGATCAATTAGTTGGTGCTAAGGTTTTCTCTAAGATTGATCTCCGATCCGGTTACCATCAAATCAAGATCCGAGCCGAAGATATTCCAAAAACCGCATTCTCTACGCGGTATGGTCTCTTTGAGTATCTCGTCATGTCTTTTGGGCTCACAAATGCCCCGGCTCATTTTATGTACTTGATGAATTCGGTATTTATGCCCGAGTTGGATAAGTTTGTCGTGGTCTTCATTGACGACATTTTTATTTATTCGAAGTCCGAAGAAGAGCATGCCGAACACCTTCGCGTTGTTCTCCAACGGCTTCGTGATCATCAATTGTATGCCAAGTTTAGCAAATGTGAATTTTGGTTGAAGCAAGTGCCTTTCTTGGGCCACATTATTTCCGCGGAAGGTGTCGCCGTTGACCCAAGTAAAGTGGGAGAAGTGCTTACTTGGAAATCCCCAAGGTCGGTGAGACAAATCCGGAGTTTTCTAGGTCTTGCCGGCTACTATCGGAAATTCATTCCCAATTTTTCAAGCATAGCCAAGCCTATGACAAAATTGTTGTAGAAAGATGCTAAGTTTAAATGGAGCCGTGAATGTGAAGAAGCCTTCCAAACTCTCAAGAAGCATTTGACATCCGCTCCGGTGTTAGCACAAGCCGACATCACCAAGCCGTTTGACGTGTATTGTGATGCATCCGGCACCGGTCTAGGATGTGTGCTAATACAAGAAGGTCGTGTCATTGCTTATGCTTCTCGTCAACTTCGCAAGCATGAACAACATTACCCCACTCATGATTTGGAGCTAGCCTCGGTTGTCCTTGCTTTGAAAACTTGGAGGCATTATCTACTTGGAAATCTTGTCAATCTTTACACCGATCATAAGAGTCTCAAATATATCTTCACCCAACAAGAGTTGAATATGAGGCAACGTAGATGGTTGGAATTAATCAAGGATTATGAGTTGGAAATCCATTATCATCCGGGTAAAGCTAACGTGGTTGCCGACGCTTTGAGTCGCAAGGATCAATGCAATCATATTACCGGTTGTTCTATGGAAAGCTCGGAAATTTCAGATTCTAGTGAACCGAGTCTTCGAGTCATTCCCTATGGTTCTCTATATAATCTAGCTCTCATTCCTACCCTTCGTGAGGAAATTATTGAGGCGCAAAAGAAGGACGAAGGTATGGAATTTATTCGGCAAAAGATTGAGAAAGATGAAGCTACATGTTTCCGACAAGATGACAATGGTGTATTATGGTTCAACTAACGTCTCGTTGTTCCGAAGGATATGGAATTACGGAAGAAAATAATGGATGAGGCACATTTGTCTAAATATTCCATACACCCGGTAGCGACAAGATGTATCGGGGCCTAAGAGAAAAGTTTTGGTGGACACGCATGAAGCGTGAGATTGCACGGTATGTGGCCGAGTGTGATACTTGTCAACGAGTGAAAGCCGACCACTTGAGAAAGGCCGGATTATTGAACCCATTGAAGATTCCCGTTTGGAAGTGGGAGGACATTGCTATGGATTTTATCGTTGGATTGCCTCTCACATCAAAGAAGCACGATTCAATTTGGGTTATTGTGGATAGGTTAACTAAGTCCGCACATTTCATTCCCGTCCATACTACCTACAATACCAAGAAGTATGCCGAGCTATACATCTCAAGAGTGTTGTGTTTGCATGGAGTACCTAAAACTATTGTTTCCGATCGAGGTCCGTAATTTGTATCTCGCTTTTGGGAACAATTGCATTCTTGTCTTGGTACCACCCTCATTAGAAGCTCCGCATATCACCCTCAAACGGATGGATAAACCGAAAGATTGAATCAATATTTGGAGGATATCTTGAGAGCAAGTGCTATGGAAAATAGAGGAAATTGGGATGATTGTCTTCCATTCGCCGAATTCTCGTACAACAATAGCTATCAAGAGAGTTCGGGAATGTCACCGTTTGAAGCGTTGTATGGTCACTCTTGTCGTACACCCTTAAATTGGTCGGAAGCGGGAGAGAGAACTACTTTTGGTCCCGATCTTGTCACCCAAGCCGAGGAAAAAGTTCGACAAATTCAAGCCAACATGAAAGCGGCACAATCTCGTCAAGTGAGTTACGCTAACAAGAGGAGACGCCCCTTGGAATTTGAGAAGGGAGATCACGTTTATCTTCGTGTCTCTCCGAATAAGGGCGTATCTCGGTTTGGAATTAAAGGAAAATTAGCACCCCGCTATATCGGACCCTATCCGATTGTGGAAAAGCATAGCGCGGTTGCTTACCGATTGCGACTATCGGAAAGTCTTGCTCGTGTGCACCATGTGTTCCATGTATCTCAACTCAAGAAATGTTTGAAGCCTCCGATAGATGTGGTCATTTCCGACACCGACCAACTAGAAGAAGATCTCTCCTACCCCGAATACCCCGTCCGGATTATCGATCAAAGCGACCGAGTAACTCGCAATCGCACCATCACCTTCTACAAAGTGCAATGGAGTAACCACACCGAAGAAGAAGCAACTTGGGAACAAGAGGATTTTCTAGAGAAGAATTTTGCCGAGTTCCTCGCGTCACACAAATCGGTAATTTTCGCACTCCCTCTCCTTAATTCGTAGCGATTCTCGGGACGAGAATTTCTTTAAGGGGGAGGGCTGTGACATCCCAGGTCACGCTTAAGGCTAATCACGTGATCACTACCCTAATCACATCCCTAATCAAGTACTAAGGTTAATCACCCAACCAGGAAAAAGGAAAAGAAGAAGAAAATAAAAAGAGAAAAGGGGAGAAAACCTAAACTAAACCCTAACCCTAACCACCCCTAAAGGAAATGCAAAATTATAAAGACACCACCCCTAGATTTTTGCACCACTGGATTGCTCATGTAAAAAGATGAATTTACAATATTTTTACCAAATTTTTGAACCAGGTTTTGAATGCCCAAAAATTCAAATTCAAATCTGAAACACTGTTGTTTGTGAATTTTGTATGAATTTTTGGAAACACTTTTAGAACTTCAAACTTTAAGATGAAAATTAAACCCATTCGTGCTGAAGCTCTACATATTTTTAGTTTTAAATTTGGAGCACCAGAAGCATCGTTTTGATCAAAAGTTGTCAAACCAGATTTCAAATTCGAAGTTTGGACTCGAGCTACGGGGACCGCCGGACAATGGCGGCTGCGCCCGCCGGTTTGCCGCCCCCGCGCCCGCTCCAGCGCATGCTCCCGCCCTGTCCCGTCGCCACGCACCCCCTGCCAGCTCCCAACCACATTTGTACCCGTCGCCCAACCCCGGCCGGCCGGAATTGAAGGCGTTCCGCCCGGCCGCCGCTCCCCGTCCGGCCGTCTCCCTAAAAGAACGGCACGGAGGCCAAGTCCGCCTCTCCTCTTCACCACAATCATTGGTCAGCTCCCTCCACTCCTTCCCGCACCACCAATTCTTCCCCTCCGCCCCTGCAGCTCGCGCGCGAGAGGAAAACGCCGCCGCCGTCCGTCACGACCGCCGTGGCCGCCTCCGCGTCGCACGCCGCCTAGGTGAGCTGCGCCTCCCGTCTCTCTTCGTCAAACCGTGCGCAAGGCCACCCTGCAACTCCCCTCTAACTCCCCTGCCTTGGCACGCAGCGCATCGCCGGAATTTTGGGAAGAAATCCCCGCCGCTGCCGCCGGCTCGCCACCACGCCGTCGCGACCCCTCTCCGGCCATCCGCACCACCGTCCAACCCCACGCCGCCCTCCTCCGTCCCCAGGTGATGCTCACGGGCCTTTCCCTCCCCCTCTCGCTCCTCGAGCCACGCGCGCGCCGCTGCCGAACCGCCGCGGTGCTCCGCCGCTCGCCGCGCCGCCCTCCGGCCGCCGTTAGGCCCCGTGGTCCTCACCCACGAACTCCCCGTCGCACGCGCATCGTTTTCCCCAAAGGCCGGAGCATGAGCTCCAGCGCAGCGCCGCCGCGAGCGAGCTCGCCGGCGCCGGCCACCGTCCGCCGGAGCCCGCGCGCCGCCTCTGTTTAAAAAACTGCCAGTGGCATTCTCGTAAATACACCCGAACTTCGTTTGAGTTTGAAAAATTCATATCTGGCGTTTGAAATGTCCAAAAATTGCAAACTAAAATGTTTTGGAAACTAGAAGACCTGTACTTTCATAAAAGTAACATGAACTCATCAGATCTGGTCATTTTCACATTTTTATAAAAATGACAAAAGTCAACCCCTGAAAACTTAACTAAGCCATAACTTTAAAAATATAAATCCAAATTAAAAGCCACTTGGCCAAAGTCTTCACCCCGACACACATGAATTTTTGGCACTGGAAGATCTGCATTTAATTTCATATTTTTCAAGTTATTGCATTTCTTGCATTCTTTGTATTTAATTTTTAATTAAATCTGTATAAATTCTTTTTGCATGAAACTTGGTAATTAATTTCCTTTTGGTACTGTACATATGTAGAAAATCCCATGTTAAATTTTGAGCATGTTAAGTAATGATTTTTGCAAACCCTAGATCTAAATTTCTAAAAAGTCATTTTCAGCACATGCATAAATAGTTTTATGTCACTAAAAATCATGTTCATGCATGTTTATGTAATTTCCACTGTTCATTATGTCCTTTAGCACCTCATGGCAGGTTTAGTCAAAAGGTTTCATGTATTTCACGTATGTATGAATTTTGAAATCGAATTCCTATTTTAAAAGGAAATCGTCATCGCATGTGATGTTAAAATACATAAGCCTAGATTTCTTCTTTTGTACTATGGAAACTTGCTAAGATATTAGTGCTAAACCTACACTAACCACAGCACTCATGTCTATGCCATCAAGTCATTCCTCATTATATTAGTATGGTTATGCTTGTTCATGTAATTTGGGTCCCGTAAAAGAAAACAAGAGGCATGTTATGATTGCTAGGGTTTGAGCAAACAAACTTGTGATTAATGTGTTCATAGGCATCTTTACAAAACAGCACACATGCATTACTCTCATCATCGACCTTGTATTCATGTGACTTATGCATTGCATTTCATTCCTTAGGTGACGACGCCGAATTGATCCCGCCGGAAGAAGCTATTGCCACGCTCAACGCTTGTGAGGCTAGTGCTAACTTCGATCACTCTCAAGGCAAGCCCCGGTGCATTCCTATTATTTTGAAATGTCTTCTTTTATCACTATATTAAGGATGATGAATGTGCATTTAAGTTTAGGCGTTGATTTGAAATCCACATGCATAAATTCCTATATGTCCTATGTCGCTTATGTGTCATATCCTCGTTAGAAGTGCTATGCTATGTTTTTGGAGTCAACGATAGATTTGGGGGATCTCACTCATGGCTTATGACTAAATGTGAACATGATGAATTTGGCTAAAATTGAGAACACCCCATTGTGGCTTCGCGAACAAGTTTGAGTTGTGTACCACTTGCATACCTTTCTTATGGGGATTGGTAAACCTATGTAGCTTGTAAGTTGTAAAGTGAGCCGGATATCTCACCGACCCGGAGGTGATGTGTTTGGCACGGTGGTTGCACGGGTTGAGGACCGTTGGAGAGTACATGGGTTAAGCCTTGGGCGCGTTGTTGAACGGTCGCAAGGGGACGTGTACTCGGGGTCGGTGGCCCCGTGTTTTACTTTATGATGAACTCGCGAACGGTGGCCATACGTGTTCTTAAATGATGCGTATGTCGTGCATTTGGGTTCTTTCCTGCAGGATTAATAATTCGATAATTATCGCCGTGTCCTCTCGGTTAATGAGTACCACTTGATTCGAGCAGTTCGCAATGTGTAGTAATGGAAAGAGATTGAATATCTTGCTGTTTTATATTGATATTAAATTGTATTGCAAACTCTTGTCTTGCTAGTATGCTCACTAAAGTTTCTTTATGCAACAACCCTATTAATTTGGCTAAGTAATAAATTTGCCAACCTAATTAGCATAGATGCTATTTATGCAAAAGGCCAAGTTAAACCGGTCAAGCCCCATGCATCTAGGAGTCGGTCTTAGATGGCCAATTTGACGGGTAAGACTTGCGGAGTATGTTAGATACTCGGGCTTTGCCACTACATGTTGATTTACGGGTTTTCCGCAAGCCGGTTTTTGTGATTGTTGTGGTAAGGTGGTTTGGGATGGAGAAGAGCCCAAAGAGTGGACCATTGAATGGGTCCCTAGCTCTCCGACCCATGATGAGTGAGCCATGGCCTAGGCCGGCATGGTTCCTTTAAGTTATCTATGTATCGTCGAGTTATGTATTTCGCTTCCGCACTTTAATTTCGAACAAAGATCATGGCTATGTAAGACTTAATTTCGAACCTAATGTATCTTTTATTCGAACCCTATGTTGTAATCAAGACTTAATTATGTAACCTTGCAAATCGTGTATGTTTGTTAATGTGATGCTATGTATGGTTGCTTCGTCAATCATCTCCCAAGGCGATCCGTACCACACTTAACTATCTTTCGGGATAGGGGTGTGACACCACCAAACCGATCTCCCACCACCTCCCAAACTTTATTGTCCCAGCGGATTCAATTTCTTTTTCTGTTTTTTTTTTCAAGGAAGGAAACGGCCAAAAGAACAGCACCACCGGTCCGATCTCCTACCTCCTCCCAAATTCACTTCCACCGACGGATTCAATTCCTTTTTCCGTTTGCCCTAAAAAAAAATCTTTTTTCTGTTTTCCTATAGATTGTGCATGTTGGTCGTATACCGAGATGGACTCACTAACCAAAACAAACAAATGATAATTTTTAGTTAACCAGTTTTCTTACATTTGTAATGACTAGCAAGATGCTTGTGCGTTGCAATGGGTTTTTGAAAAAAAAATACAACTAACTATAGACACCTATATATTCAATAGATAGAGTATGGTATGGTAGACTGTTTTAATGACACAATAAAATATAATTTCTTTCTAGTTATTTGACAATGTCAAGGGGATAGGAGACTCAGCATGGTAGAAAGGAGGGCAACCGTGGATTCGTCGTCAAGTACGTCCTGCCTTTGATTCCGTCGTGTGATCAAGTTCACCAGCTAGATGACGTTTGTAGCCATGAACATGGACATCATCACCTCGTATATAATAACTGAACGTAGTTGTGCGGTGATCGCGGCTAGTAATCATACAGGACCAGCGATGGCTGTGTTTGTACCATGCGATGATCTCCGCTGATCGAGCCTTCTTTTGACAACCTAGAGACGTTTAGAATTAGGTTTACATTGACTCGTGGATGAACATTAATTGACCTGATAGTATACTGCCATGGTGGCTCACGATTGATGACAGGTTCCTCTTGTGGCCTACTGCAGATAACATTGTATACTGCAGCAGTTGTCATAGTAGACCCGGTGAGGGAGTCCTATGGAGCGCGCACTGTCCACCTCGAGATGTGGCCGTGGACTTGGAGTTCAGTTGCGTCTGACGGACTCGAGATGCAAGATCCAGGGGCGGCGGTGTTGCTTGCGTTTGGTTTGAGAAGGAACAGATTGACGCTGGAGACAAGGGACACGGATTAAGCCTTGCGACACAGACGCGGACTCAAGCATGGGATGTCGGGATGCATAATGCATTGCAGGACAGCGAATCTCACGTAACACACTCAGACTCTGGATACGTATAGAATTTTTGTGGGCGTACGGGCGTACCAAGTGAACGTCCCCATTAAACTTATTAAGGAGTAGAGATATTCTGATGTGAGTTCACATAAGAAGTGTACAAATACGTTTTTTTATTTTTATTTAAGATCAATCGATTTAGTACACTATCATTCATAAATAGATTGATGTCTAAAATAAAAATATAAACAAAAGATGCTAATTTTAGAAAATAATATGTCACATCTTAACCATTGAGATATTGGCGAATTGCAAGCTCAATGACCACTACCTAACACTATCTTAAAATACTTCTATTTTAATAGTCTGAACTAAATCTAACAACCAATGTTCAAAATCCGCATGTAAATTTGGAATAATAGATTCCTAAACTGGGTAAATATAAATACTTATATCATCAACCTAGATGTGAAACCTATGTACTTGATAAGACCTTTTCAAGGACAAATAAATTAAGAAGCCTCATTTATTTTTGGTTTACTTTATCTTGAAAGAAAAATAAAAAATGGTAATAACAAAAAAATGATATCAACATTATATAAAATTAACAAAAAAAATCATTGCAGGTATAAATATGGTGTCGATATTTGAAAAAAATATATTCAGAAACAAGGTTATTGCGACTATGAAAAACAATATCAATTGGAATCTATTTTATAATTAAAAAAAATAAGAACATCAAGGTGTAGATGAGAAATAGCATTTATTTTAATAATTGTTAATGTGACTATATGTTTTGTGCCAAGTAAACTTCATATCGTACTACTAACGCAATAATGGGATGCATCTGAAAAATAAATAAGAAAGACTATCACTTAATCTGTCTATATAGAATCAGGCAACCAAGGAGTATCATTTATGCAGAAAGAAATGGCATTTAGTGATATGTTATAATCAAAGTACTCAAACTGAGAATTTCCGTGTCACAACAGAAATAAGTGGAAATTAACAATCAGATGACTCTGTAATTGTTTTCACTACCACTTATGTTTCTATTTCTTCATAATATCATTTTTTACATGTTGAGATCGGTAAAATCAAAAATGAGTTTTTGTTAATTGATAATTATAATATTTTTTATTTCATCCCTATATGTACGTGTATGGTACTTTTATTTGAAAATAAAAGATAGTTGTTCTCCGGTGTACCGGGTTTAACAAAACCGATGAAAACCGGTCTAGTCTGGTCCAAGGTTAACAAAACCGGATTGACCGGTCTGGTTTTGAACCAAGAAAACCGGTCGGTTAACCGGGAAAACCGTCGGTTAACCGAATAGCTACAGTAAATAGCTACGGTTGTTCCCGGCTAACCGGGCCGGTTTTCACCGGTTTTGTGAACCATGGTCTGGTCGCATCGGATAGTCGGTTTATCGGAAAACAGAAGTAGGGTACTGTAGTAAAAATGAAAGCCATTTGTTTGTTTTTCCGGTTTATTGAGCCGTTTTTTGGGTGACAAAACCTAGTTTCAATCAAGATTTCTTATCCTTGGTGGTACCTCTCTATAGAATCTTATTAATCAATATTTTTTATATAATAGAAAACACTAATGATAAGAACAACCAAATCTTTGTTGTTCTATTTAGAAAAAAATTATAATACATGCTAAGTTGCTAACGTATGAATATGTACTTTGTATCATCATGAATCAATTCTAGCCATGCTATTAGCGCGGGCCATCTTACTAGTTCTATCACAATTGCACTCCATTTCTGCATCAAACTTTCAGAATCCACAACCTTAACACCCTAAGGATACGACGAGCCACCGGGATGCATGTGTGGTAATGTTCCGTCCACTGAACTGGGTGAAGGAGAAACAATACAAGTTTTCACAATCCTTGAACCTGGAGATTATTGGTTGGGAGCCATCTATTACCAATAGAGTATTTTTTTTTCCCTTCTGACTGTAGTCGTAATCACTTTAGCTTTTGGACCACATATTTATGAAACTTGATGCTATGTTGCGGATTATTTTTTAAGACTTGCTATATATGCCGGTTACTCTTCAGTTAGTCTCTACACTGCTGCATTTGCAGGATTGTGCGGTCATGAAGTCTTTGTATAAAGTTTTGGAGCCAATGCCTTTGCTAGTAGTACGATTCGAAATGCTCTTTTAACAAGATGTACCAAAACACTAGCTGATACTAGTGGATAGAAGATAACAATATCAAATTCAGATCAAAATAATAGGTACTCCCTCTGTTTCTTTTTTTCTTGACATTAGGACAAGAAGATTAGTTCATTTTTGAACTAAGTTTCTTGTCCTAACATCATAAAAAAAAGAATGGAGGGAGTAGTAGTTTTGGTAGAAGATAACAGATCTACAGCATAAGATTGAAATATTTGATCTTCACTGAATACACAGAAGTTCACACTACACATATAAGATCAACTTTTAAGATCATACAAACACATCTGAACGATCTATACATCAGAAGATAATGAAACACCCAAATTATTTGACCTGTATATTAGGCTTGCCTACTCAGTAGGGTAGGAAGGCTCCATGGCGAGGCCACACATGCCCTTGTTGTCGGAAATGTCCTTCTCCATTCTCAGGTAACCGTTCTCACCCCAAGTGGTACCCCACGAGTTCTTCATGAGCCAGTACTTTGTTCCATCACTGGTTATTCCATAACCAATGGCAGCAATCCCATGGTCCAATTCAGTACCGCAAGAACCAGTCATCACGCCGCCGGAGTAGAACTGAAAGTTTGATGCATCCACTGCCACAGAGACAGGCTGATTGGCAACGGCCTTCATGAGGGCAGCCTCATCGTTAGCCGGTACGTCCTCGTAGCCCTTGATAGTCGCAGCGCTATTCAGTCCATTCTTGCACTTGCCATCTTCCGCGGTGTATGGGTAGCCGGACTCAGTGGTGAGGCCGCCGTTCTTGATGATGAACTTGAAGGCGTCGTCCATGAGACCACCCTCGCAGCCCTGGTCCTCGCCATGGACATCGCAGTCCACAAGCTCTTGCTCCGAGAGCGAGACGAGGTTGCCGGTGCTGAGCTTGACGATGCCCTCCATGGCAGCCACAGCTGAGAACGCCCAGCAACATCCTGTGCAATAATTTGAATGGAATCATGTTTGAATAAATGTGTCAAAACACTGTCGCAATTTGTGTTGATTGACACATGTGACAACTGATGAAAAATTATTTACATACCACATTGGCCTTGATCCTTGATGGGAGTGACGGCCCCCTTGGTCCTCCAGTCGACGCTGGTTGGAAGATCGTCGATGCTCACATTCGCGTACCTGAATCCGGTAGGAGCCTTCACCTTGCTCGGTTTGAGGCCCTTGTTCGTCTTGCTCGCCTTGAACTCCTCATTGGTGAGGTCGGCGAACTGGTTGACGCCGAGCCAATACTTATGGTTTCCAGCGTTGAAGGACTCGATATACTTGACATTGGCCTTGAACACCTCGAACCTCTGTGCCTTCTCGCCGGCATCCTTGTAAACACGGCCGTACTGCGCCATCCACTGCTCGTGCCTGGCAGCCATGGCCGTATCATCGCTCAGCTCACGAGCCGCGAGGGTGGCGCTGCAGAGGAAGGCAAAGCCGAGGACGGTGGCGAGGAGCGAAGCCTTGGAGATAGCCATGGTTTATTGATTGCTTGCTACTACTGCTGCTCCTTTGGTTTGGTGCTTGTTGAAGCTGGAATGCTGGATGGTATCTGTTTATATAGTATTTGTTCCCAAGTTGTATGTGCGTATGAATGGAAGTAAGAGAGGTACGGTGCTTGCACGATGTATTCGGTGAAAGGTGCATCTGCGTTGCCGTGAAGTTGAAATGGTAGCAACTGGTTTTTAAATTCTTGTGCTGCTGTGCACAGGACGTACGTACGGCATAGCTGATAATGACCCTCAGTTTACAGCTATGCCTGGCGTGCTCACCTAAGTTAAAAGATGAAAATAAATGGCGATTCAATCTGAAGAGTCATCAGGGAAATGGTTTGAGTATATCCAACAAAGAATTAAGAGGCGTCAGTACATAGCATGCAGGATAAATAACGGTCATATTATATATGTCCATAAAAAAAGATTTGAAGGATTAAAATATTGCCATGAAGATAGCTATAGATAAAAGAATAGGAAAGCTAGAAACTCACGTGCCAGAATTTTGAGTTTTGGTTTGCTCCCCTTTTATATTTTTCTTGATTTATTTCTCTTCTGTTCTGATTTGTCTTTCGTACCTTCTTTCCTTATTTTTTTCAGGTTTCATCTCTAAAGTATGCCTTATTATAAACTGCATGGTACTAAAAGATTTTGTTCTTGTTTTTGTTGTTAACTTGTTTTGGATCTTCAAGAAGATACATAAAACTGTATTAAGTGACATGCAAAGAATTCTGTCCAATTTAGTAAAATTTAAAATTATCTTATACATTGATGGATTTAAACATTTTAAATTTGATGATAGATAATTCTTATTACTTTATGCTAGATAAGATAGTGCTTATTACCCGAAGGAGATAGCATTAATTAATGACCACACACTAGGAAAAAGGGTCCATGGTTTCTAAGAAATGTCTAGAACCAAGCTTGATTAATGTTTGTTTCATATGGAACGTGAAGTATCAAATCTTCTGAAGAACGCAAAACTGAACTCCATTTCCGTATCAAACTTTCAGAACCCACAACCCTAATGCCCTGAGGACATAACGAACCAGGTGAAGAAGATTATGAAGCAAGTTCTCACAATCCTAAACCTGGAGATTATTGGGAGCCTCTATAACTAATTGAGTAATTTTTCTCTTCATAGTTGTAAGCACTTTAGCTTTTGAACAAGATATTTATGAACAAGCTATAGTATGCCAGTTACTGTCTACTCTGCTGCATTCCCTGTAGCATGCATTTTTTCATAAGGGCATTGTGTGGTTATGCTATCGATCTTTGTATACAAATTTTTTTAGTGAACATCCTTTCTAGTTCGATTTGAAGTGCACTTCTAATAAGATGTACCAAAAGTTTGCTTCGCGTGTTCATCCTTTCTGAATATTTAGCTCCAAGGAAATTAGTACAATGTTGTCGACCACTTCAAATTGTCTAAAATAATAGCCAGTGTTCCCACAAAATTATTGGCAAGTATATTAAGATAGAGTAGTTTTGGGATTGGAATACCAATTTGCTAATTTTTGTTTTATTTCACACAGGGTAGTTATTGGGTCAGTTAATCTATTATGTGTAATTTAGTTGTTACTGCTCACTAGATTAATTAGCATAATAGATTAATTTAATTACTAATAGAATAATTTCATAAAACATTATCAGTTTACTGTTCTTATTTTGTTCCTAGCTTAACAAAACACTAGCTGATACTAGTGGATAGAAGATAACAATATCAAATGTAGATCAAAATTTACTAGTTTTTGTAGAAGATAACAGATGTACACTGTCAGATTGAAATATTTGATCTTCATTGAATACAGAGGTGCACACTATACATATAAGATCAACTTTTAAGACCAATTACAAACACATCTGAACGATCTGTACATGACAAGATTAAGAAACACCCAAATTATTTCACATGTATATAAGGCTTGCCTACTCAGTAGGGTAGGAAGGCTCCATGGCGAGGCCACACATGCCCTTGTTGTCGGAGATGTCCTTCTCCATTCTCAGGTAACCGTTCTCACCCCATGTGGTTCCCCACGAGTTCTTCATCAGCCAGAACTTTGTACCGTCACTGGTCTTACCATAACCAATGGCTGCAATCCCATGGTCCAATTCAGTGCCACAAGAGCCGGTCATCACGCCGCCGGCGTAGAACTGAAAGTTTGATGCATCCACTGCCACGGACACAGGCTGGTTGGCCACGGCCTTCATGAGCGCAGCCTCGTCGTTGGCTGGCACGTCCTCGTATCCCTTGATGGTCGCAGCGCTCTTTGATCCCGTCTTGCACTTGTCATCTGCCGCGGTGTATGGGTAGCCGGACTCGGTGGTGAGGCCGCCGTTCTGGATGATGAACTTGAAGGCGTCGTCCATTAGACCACCCCCGCAGCCCTGGTCCTCGCCGTGCACATCACAATCCACCAGCTCTTGCTCCGAGAGCGAGACGAGGTTGCCGGTGCTGAGCTTGACGATGCCCTCCATGGCAGCCACAGCAGAGAACGCCCAGCAACATCCTGCAATTGAACGATGTTTCAATATTTCAATTGACAAGTCGTTGCAGAACATTTGTCGTCACAATTTGTATCGGTTGACACAATGACACATGTGACTGACGACGCAAGATCTACATTGATACATACCACATTGGCCTTGATCCTTGATGGGAGTGACGGCACCCTTGGTCCTCCAGTCGACGCTGGCCGGAAGATCGTCGATGCTCACATTCTCGTACCTGAATCCCGTGGGAGCCTTCATGGTGCTCGGTTTGAATCCCTTGTTCGTCTTGCTCTCCCTGAACTCCTCATTGGTAAGGTCGGCGAACTGGTTGACGCCAAGCCAGTACTTGTGCTTCCCTGCGGCGTTGAACGACTCGATGAACTTGATGTTATTCTTGAACACCTCGAACCGCTGCGCTTTTTCTGCCTCGTCTGCATAGACACGGCCATACTGCACCATCCATTGCTCGTGCCTCACTGCCATGGCAGAGTCATCGCTCAGCTGACGAGCCGCGAAGGCGGTGCCGCAGAGAAAGGCGAGACAGAGGAAGGCAAGGAGCGAAGCCTTGGGGATGGCCATGGTTGATCGCTCAATCAGGCCTATCGATTGCTTGCTACTGCTGCTGCTGGACGACACTGTTTTCTGTTTGGTTTTAAGCTGGATGGTATGTGTTTATATAGTGCTACAAGTGCCTGTGTAGCTAGTGAATGCGTATGAAGTAAGAGGGTTACGGTGCTTGCACGATGTGTTCAATGGAAAAGGGCATCTGCGTTGCCGTGAAGTAGAAATGGTTGCCAGGTGGTTTTTAAATCCTTTTAATTTGCTGCTGTGCACAGGACGTACGGCATTAACTGATAATGACCTTCAGTTTACAGGTACGCCTGGCGTGCTCACCTAAGCGCTCGTAAGTAGAGAGATAATAGGACGGTTTGATAGTATGAAGAGATAGAGATTACGACTAAAATTGACATGAAAAAGTTGGTAAAAAGAGATATGCAGGACTAAAATATTATTAAGGAGATATTTAGATACCAGAGCATGGAAGCATGCAATTTACGTGTGCCAGAATCTTGATATTGGATTTTTTCTCTTTTTTTTTGTTTATATCTCTTTTCTACCTTCTTTCTTTTTCTTTTGAGCTTCATCTTAAATCTATCCTAATTTGATTTTTTTTGCTGTGTTTTCAATCTTAAAGAAGACATGTACAACTGCATTATGTCAAATGCAAACAATTTGTCCAATCTAGTAAACAAAGAATAATATCTTATACATCGGTAGCATTTAACAAATTTTGACTTGATGATATATAATGTTTACCGGAAGGAGATACCAACAAAAGAGCAATAAAAAATGATCATGCCTCGGGAAACAAGGTCCAAGGTTTCTAAGAAGAGAAATGTCTAAAATCAAGCTTGATTAAGGGTTTTTATATAACATGAACAATCAAGGCTTTTTTCAACAATTTGAGATGAGTATTTGAAATAGAGGAGTTTTTCGGTCCACAATACTTGCAAGTAGTTTTGAAAAAATACTTGCAAGTAGTTTGATTCAACGGTGGAAATTTGAGATCGGCAATACACAACTACTTGCAAGTATTTTACCATGTTAAGGGTATTATCGTCAAAGTGATAGATTTCTCATGATTAATTTTTATTTTCATGATAATATAAATGAAAATCAGTAATGGAATTAATCTTTGATGTTAATAATGTGTTCAATATTATTCTTACAATAAAGTTGTGGTTCATATATCTAAATTATATTTTATGAAAAAAATATAAGTCTGTTAATTATTAGTAAAATTATAAAAATACCCTTAAACTACTTGCAAGTATTTTTTTCAAAACTACTTGCAAGTATTGTGGACCGAAAAACTTCTCTTGGAATATTCTATCACAATTTGACTCCATTTCTGCGTCCAATTTTTAGAACCCACAACCCTATGACTCTAAGTACATGACCAACCACCAAGATGCGTGTGGTGAACTAGTGATGTTGTTTTGTTCACTGAATTGGGTAAAGAAGATTAAAAAAATTCTCACAACCCAAAACCTGGAGATTTGGGACCATTCTATATTCAGTTGAGTTGTGACTTGAACTTTTAAAAACTTATTTACCAACCTTTCACGTTTTATTGTGGATCTTTCTTAAGACTAGCTAGTATGCTTGTAATTGTCTCTACCTTGCTGCATATTCTGTAGCATTGTGCGGTTATCAAGTCTTTGTGTGCAAACTTTTTGAGTTGATACTTTTGCTAGTTCTATTCTAACATGATATATGAAATGTTGCTCAGTGTGCTCATCTTCTTTGAATATTTATCTCCTAGAAAACTAGTACGATATAGACGAACACTTTAAATGTCTCAAAATTTATAGCAAGTATTTTACGATAGTAGTTTTAGGATTAAAGTATTTAATACACTAATTTACATTTTTTTCAAAGTGGACAATTATTGGGTCAGCTAATCCACTATTAGTCATAATTGCTTACTAGATTAATGATCATGATATATCAATAAAATTGTTAATATAATTTCATAATAAAATAATTATCATCCAGTAATTCTTATTTTATTCCTATAAGGCTTGAAAAAATACTAGCTAATACTCATGTGGAGAAGACGATAACGAATCAACTACGCCAAATCAAAATACTGGCCGATAGTTTACGGTAGAAGAAAACCTATCTACTATATTACGAGATCCAAATATTTGGTCTTCATTAAATAACAAAGGTGCACACTATACATAGATGATCAACTTTTAGCACCACTTACAAACACATCTGAACGATCTATATATACACGACAAGACAAAGAAGCACCTATGTTATTTGACACGTCTCTATGTTAGGCATGCCTACTCAGTAGGGTAGGAAGGCTCCATGGCGAGGCCACACATGCCCCTGTTGTCCGAAACATCCTTCTCCATTCTCAAGTAACCATTCTCGCCCCATGTGGTGCCCCATGAGTTCTTCATGAGCCAGTAGCTTGTGCCGTCACTGGTCTTACCGTAACCAATGGCTGCAATCCCATGGTCCAATTCAGTGCCACATGAGCCGGTCATCACGCCACCGCCGTAGAACTGAAAGTTTGATGCATCCACTGCCACGGAGACAGGCTGGTTGGCCACGGCCTTCATGAGGGCAGCCTCGTCGTTAGCCGGCACATCCTCGTAGCCCTTGATGGTCGCGACATTTTGTGCCCGCTTGCACTTGCCATCTTGTGCCGTGTATTGGTAGCTGGACTCGTTGGCCAGGCCACCGTTCTTGATGATGAATTTGAAGGCGTTGTCCATTAGACCACCCCCGCAGCCCTGGTCCTCGCCGTCACAGTCCACCAGCTCTTGCTCCGAGAGGGAGAAGAGCTTGCCGGTGCTGATCTCGACGATGCCCTCCATGGCAGCCACAGCCGAGAACGCCCAGCAACATCCTACAATAATTAGTTGAACAATGTTAAAAAACAGACGTGTCGTCACTGATGCAAAACATGTAGTAATTTGAATAGATTGGCACTTGTGATCGATGTTGGAAAAATTGCCTACCACATTGGCCTTGATCCTTGATAGGAGTGACGGCACCCTTGGTCCTCCAGTCGACGCTGGCCGGAAGGTCCTGGATTCTGACATTCTCGTACCTGAATCCGGTAGGAGCCTTCACCTTGGTGGGTTTGAATCCCTTGTTCGTCTTGCTCGCCCTGAACTCGTCGCTGGTGAGGTCGGCGAACTGGTTGACGCTGAGCCAGTACTTGTGCTTGCCGGCGGCGTTGAACGACTCGATGTACCTGACGTTGGCCTTGAACACCTCGAGCCGCTGCGCCTTCTCGGTGGCGTCGGCGTAGACGCGGCCGTATTGTGCCATCCACTGCTCGTGCCTCGCCGCCATGGCAGAGTCATCGCTCAGCTCACGAGCCGCCAAGGCGGTGCTGCAGAGGAAGGCGAGACCGAGGACGGCGAGGAGGAGTGAAGCCTTGGGGATGGCCATGGTTTGATCGCTCAATTAGGCCTGTCGATTGCTTGTTGTTTTGTTTTGTGACTGTTCAAGCTTTTGGATGGTATGTGTTTATATTGTCTACTGCTGCATGAAATGTGTATGGGTATGAATGCATAAGAGCGATACGGTGCCTGCACGATGTGTTCGATGGAAAAGGGCACCTGCGTTGCCGTGAAGTAGAAATGGTTGCCATGTGGTTTTTAAATTGTTTTGCTGCCGTGTGCACACAGGACGTACGGCACAGCTGAGAACGACCTGCGGTTTACTGCAGCTGCCTGGCGGTCTCGCCTAAGGTGAGATATGGGTTGGTAGAATATAAATATTCAGTTGAAAAGTCTATATATAACAAGAGAAAACAAAGCAAGTCAATGGAGGTTCCACAAATTCCTATTTTGAGGGAAGCGAAACAAGTCATGATGTCAAAAAGCAGTGCTCCCGCTCATGATCGTTCAAAAAAGAATAGGGACAAGGCTGGAAGCATCTTCAGCACAATCACTGTTGTTATTTCCCAGTAGTATAGTTTATCAACATAACACTGACAAGCAAAGGCATGCTAGTTCGCACCACCCCCAAATTAGTGGTACACTAAGATGTAGTATTGTGTATATATGTAGTATTATATATATAACCAAAAAGAAAAAAATAAACTTTCATGCCGCCCGTTGCAATTAGCAAGTGCAAGGCAGCTTTTATGACCGATGGGCATCTTTGTGATCCTGTTGCAGGGGAGGAGAGGAGGACCATGACGATGGCGCCGCCGCTGAAAATGCGCAACGACGCGGAGGAAATCTACACGGTGTAGTGCTGCTGGATGCCTTCCATGTCGAGCCCCTTGAGCTTGACCACCGACTCGACCTGCCCCTTGAGCGTGCTCAGCTCGCGCAACCTGATACAACCAGCAATAATGACGCATCGATCAGCAGACACATTATTATGAGAGACACCCGCATGTCAGTGAGGGTACATTACTGTAGAGGATCTGAACGCGCCAATTAATAGTGTGCCAATTAATTAGTGCATATATAGGCGTACCTGGCAACCTCGGCGCGTCGCTTGGCCTGCTCGGCGATCTCGGAGAGCTCGCGGTAGCTGCTGCGGTCGTTGAGAAGGTCGGGCGTCTGGAGGCCGTGGAGCGTGCGCTGCGCCGTGGCCCACTGCGCCTCCCGCTCCTCCCGGCCGTAGTCCTTCTTGGTGGTGAAGGCGATCTTGTGCTCGAACAGCGTGTCCCACGCCTTGCCGCTCAGCCCGTACCGGATGCCCAGCTTGAACAGGTCCAGCGGCAGGTAGGTCACCAGGCTGTACACCCAGATCACGCCCGCCCAGCCCCACCCGATCCCGCGGATGTGCGCGAACCCGAAATTGGCGTACACCGCCAGAACCGTCGCCACCTGGTTAATTAATTAGATCATCCATTATATATATATATATATATATATATATTTGCAAATTATTAGTAAGTAGTAAATGATGAGTCTGCTGCTTACGATCTGCGCGGCGACGAAGGCGCCGCAGAGGAGGAGGCCGGGGCGCTCGGCCAGGGACCAGCCGCGGGAGCGCGTCACGAAGATGAGCGCCTGGCTGATGATGCTCACCTGAAGGTACAGCGCCGACATCATCTCGTCGCGGCTGTCGCGGAGGGACCGCACCTGGAACTTGTCCTGTTGTCATGGAAATCATTTTTGTTTTTTTTTTTGACCGGGTCAGGAATCATCATTAATCATGGCCGTAGCAGTAGTGGAGAGAGGACACTAGCTAGCATACTAGTACGTACCGAGAAGAAGTCGGTGCTGCGCATGGCCCAGAAGAAGACCACGGTCATAACGGCGAGGTAGGACCCGTACACCACGCCGGTGACGAAGATCTCCTTGAGCTTCCAGCTGTCCGGGTGCGGCGACGGCTTCACCCGGTCCTTGGAGATTGTCATGATCGTCCCTGCATCCATCCGTGCAACAAGTTTATTCAGCGTCTTTATCTAATTCGCAGCGTCTGAACGACGGTGAGCCTACCGTCGTTGAGGATGGCGATGACGAGGACCATGAACGGCGAGAAGTCAAACTTCCAGATCAGCGCGATCAGCATGAACCCGAGCTGCACATTGTGAGGGTTTCAGAAACAGGATCGGTTCTTTATGCCTGAGGACTCAGGAGTCAGGAGAAACGGACTTACCACGATACGGATTGTGATGGACACCGCGTAGATCTGAGAAAAAACGGACACAACACAGTCAGAAGTGTCTCCGGAACAACAGGACGCCAACAGACAGAGTGTGCACGCTAACCGTGTAGTTCTTCATCCTCTGGAAGATGGCTCGGCTGGTGAGCACGGCGCTGATGATGACGCTGAGCCCGGGCTGCGTGAGCACGATGTCCGAGGCGCTCCTGGCCGCGTCGGTGGCGTCCGCGACGGCGATGCCGATATCGGCCTTCTTCAGCGCCGGCGCGTCGTTCACGCCGTCCCCGGTCATGCCGCAGATGTGCTTCCTCTCCTGCAGCTTCTTCACGATCTCGTACTTGTGCTCTGCGTCCGGAGGAGGCAGGCGGCTCAATTAATAATTGCATTCAGAGAAGTTTAGTTTGCAGGGTGGATTCTCACCGGGGAAGACGCCGGCGAAGCCGTCGGCCTTCTCGATGAGATCGTCGACAGGGATGGAGGCGATGGACTCGTCTTTGCACTGGCCCAGCAGGGCCGAGGAGGGGTACATGTTGGTGCCCATGCCCAGCCTCCGGCCTGTCTCCTTGGCAATGGCCAGCTGGTCACCTGTGTATATACGTCAGCGGACAGCCTCAGGTTGACCGACCAAATCAACCTGGCAGTGGTGGTAGAGAATTTTACCGGTGATCATCTTGACATTGACGCCGAGGTTGAGCGCCCGCTTGATGGTCTCGGCGCTGTCGTGCCTGGGCGGGTCGAGGAGCGGCAGAAGGCCGACGAACTGCCACGGGCCGCCGGGGCTGTCCTTGCTCTTCTCCGGCACGTCCTGTGCATCGCCGACAGTTAAATGATTGATGCTCGCTGCCTCCAATTAGTAAATATAAGATAAGATTGTACCTGTTTGGCGACGGCGAGCGAGCGGAGGCCGCGCTCGGCGTACTTGTCGATGATGGCGTGCACCTTGTTCTTGACGTCCGGGCCGCACTTGCAGAGGTCCATGATCTGCTCCGGGGCGCCCTTGCTGACGCGGTGCCACGTGTCGGTGGCGAGGTCCACGTAGGTGAGCGCCGTGCGCTTGTCGACGGGGTTGAAGGGGAGGAAGTGCACCTCCCTGACGCCAGCCCTGGCCTCCTTGGGGTCGGCGAGCATGCCGACCATGGCGGCGTCGATGGCGTCCTGGTTCTCCACCCGGGACGCCCTGGCGGCGAGCAGGAGGACCTCGCCGGCGTCCACCCCTTGGCGAAGATCTCGACGAGGCCCCTGTCGACGCTGAGCCTGTTGAGCGTGAGCGTGCCGGTCTTGTCGCTGCACAGCACGTCCATGCCGGCCATCTCCTCGATGGCCGTCATGCGCTTGGTGATGGCGCCCTGCAGCGACAGCCGGTGCGACCCGATGGCCATGGTCACCGACAGAACGGTGGGCATGGCGATGGGGATCCCCCGATGAGCAGCACCAGGAGGTTGTCGATGCCGTCGCGGTACCGGCGGCGCTGGATGGCGTACATGACCACCACCTCCACGAGGATGCCGGCGGCGATGGCGGCGATGCAGAAGTTGCCGATGGCGCGGAGCACCTGCTGGAAGTGGCCCACCTGGTTGGTGCTGTCCACCAGGTGCGCCGCCTTGCCGAAGAAGGTGTGCACGCCGGTGGCGATCACCACCGCCTCGATCTCCCCTGCTTGCACGTGGACCCCGAGTACACGCTGTCGCCGGGGCCCTTGCTCACCGGCAGCGACTCGCCGGTCAGCGCCGACTGGTCGATCTTCAGCGGGTCGCCCACCAGCAGCCGCGCGTCCGCCGGCACGATGTCGCCGAGCTTGATGCTGATCACGTCGCCGGGGACCAGCACGGCCGCGTCCTGCTCGCTCCACCGCCCGTCGCGGAGCACCTTCGCCTTGGGCGCCAGGTTCGCCATCAGCGCCTCCGCCGCGCTGCCGGCGTTAGACTCCTCCCAGTAGGAGATGCTCGAGTTCAGAAGCAGCAGCGCCACGATGCCCACGAAGTCCTGCCAGTCCGGCGGCTTCCCGCCGCCGTTGGCCAGCGCGATGGCCATCACCGCCGCAGCCTCCATCACCCACGACAGTGGGTTCCACATGAACCCCAAGAACTTGAGCAACTTGCTCTCCTGCACACACCATTAAGTAATTGCACAAATCAGATCACTTGACCGCCCAGCTCCTCGATCGATCGGAGCAACTGCATGCTGTACCGCACCTTCTTCTCCTCGAGCTTGTTGGGGCCGAACACGGCGGTGCGCGCCTGCGCTTCCTCCGAGGACAGCCCATCCCTGCTGCACTTGAGAGACTCAAACACCTCCTCCACCGGGATGTTCTCCTGCCGTTTCACAATCCCAAAAATTAGGAACAGCGACGTACGTGCATCTATCTAATCAATCGTTGTTTTTTACTACTAGTAAGAAAAAGCAGCTGAAAAAAAGGGCGCGCGGTGGTTACAGGTCACAAGAACAGGGAAACAAAAAGTGAAAAAGCGCAATCTATCTTTGCGGATCGATCTATCGGAAAAACAGGAACCACCGGCTAGCTTGGAACCCGTGAGGGAACTTAAAGGAGGCGTCTTTATCGCGACCTTCACATGTGAGCAAAAGAAGAGCCAGTGTTAACTAAGTCGAGAGGTCATGAGCTGGGTGCACGCCGATTATCACGCCAGTCAGCCGGTCAGGTAAATATGCTCAAATACAAAAAAAAAAAAAAAAAACAATCGTATCTGGTCATCAGTTAAGCAAGGAATTATTCTTCTGCCTTTTTTCTTGATTAACTGTCGTTCACGCACCTAAAATAGCAGGAAGAGAGACTTGTTCCAGGGGAAACTACGCATTATTACAAATTTTGTAGCATGTTCAAACACAGATATTATGCATGAGTGTTTGTTTAAACACGGGTATTATGCACAGCGCGAGCAATTTACGAAAGAACCAGAAGGGAGATCAGCAGAAGCAAGAGAGGCAACAAAGCTAATTTTCGTTTTTCGAGAACGCTACAGCAAGCAGTTAACAAAATATGTATAGCTCTTATAGAAGAAAAACTTGCTGTCGTCGTACCAGGTCGACGGCCTCATTCTTGATCTCTTCGAGCCCGGCCATGACGCCAGCTGCTGCTGCTGCCGCCGGCGCCAACGCCGCCGCCGCAGACTAGGCCGGAGGACACAGCGCTATGAGCGGAGGGGCAAGAGTACTGGCGGCCAGTGCCGGGAAATGGAGAGAACAGCGCAGCGGTTCGTCTTTTATAAGGGAGGCACGAAATGGGCAATCCTGCTCGACCTGACCCGTGCTCCGTTGAGAAAGCTGCGCGCACCGCGGCTGGACCAGTTCGGCGTGTACCGGTTAACCGCCAATTGACGCCTGCGATTGGATTGAGAGATCCGGGTTGGACGTGCGATTATGCTGCTTTAGCTTCCGCCAAACCAAACTGTTGAACCATAAATGAATTGTACACCAAACAGGATGTAACTTTGTTTGATTTAAAACTATTAGAGATATAATATAAAAATATTTCTGATATGTCTTGATCTTGTTATTAGGATCAGGAAGTACATTCCAATAACAGAATGCCAAGAAAGACCAGTGCTGGAGCTTCACCAATAATATGTGAACAATGGCGGTTTTACTATTGAATCATTTGAGTTTGACTGATGGCAGGGGTGTGAGGGGGCATTGCCCACTCTTGATCACGACAAAGCTCTGTCCCTAAGACCTCCATTTCCCTAATATGAAGCTACACAATGGGTAATGTAAGACCTATTTAACAATGTCATCCAATTATTTAGCGGCGAAGCTAGAGAAAAATCAATGAGGGTGCATTACTTCACCATAAAACTGAAAAAAAAACGATTTAATCCTTTGTGGGTGCATAATTTTGTATTGAGGGAAGGTGCATATATGGTCAAAATATGCCAAACATCACTAAATTGAACACAAAAGTTACATTGTGTGTCATCTAGTTACCCCCCCCCCCCCCCCACACACACACACACACTCCCTCTCAATGCCGTGGCATGACCACATAAACAAAGTAAAATTTCAGATTTCTTTTTAACCATTAGCTCAATTTGTAAGCTAATATATTATCTAATCAATGATCAACCCCTTGGTTTTGATCACTTAACATTTTCTTCAGTAGAATGTCATCAATCACACTGCCTACCGCTAACCATGCAACATTTCTTTCTTTTATATTATTTTATATTGCCTGATTGCGAATAATCGGTACTCACCACTGCAAATCTTTTCTAGCATATGCATCATACCCGTATGAATTCACAAGTTTCAGGTGCACCAGATTGATAACACACAACAAACAAATCTTTTCCACCAACATATGTAGCCAACAATCCATAAACTCCAATTTTGTGTCAAAAATTAAGATATATTATAAATAACCTATTAGCCGAGCTAGGCTGCCAGAGTTTATGATATCTACTGAAATAGACGATTCAATCACAATTACTTATTGAAGCCCGAGCCTCTCTTCCAGGGAGGCGGCGGGCTGAACCCTAGCCGCCGCCGGCGACCTCCAGCCCCCTCCCACCCCACCATGTGCCTTGCCGTCGCTAGAGCGGGTCGTGCGGACGGTCACGACAGGGCTTCTCTCCACCGCGCACGGCGCGCTCCTAGCCCGGCCCGACCATCCCCCACTCCGACAAGCCTCCCCTTCACCGGATCCGGTGTAGTTGTGCCTGGATCCACACAGAGGGCGGCCCCGTGCAGGCGTCCAAGCCGGCGTCCCTGCGTACCCGAGTGGCGGCGACATGGTGCCAGCTTCCCCTTCCTCCCTCGAACTTCAACCTCGCTGGCGCCTCCACGAGAGCTACGGCCACAGCCCTGTCGGCCAAATCGAGGGTCCTCCTCACCGGATTTGGTCGGTTCGCATAGGACTACGGCACCGAGGCATGGCGGCACGGATCGACGAATAGGGTTGCCACTACGTCGGCCACGCGCGTGTCGCAATGGCGGCTCGGGGCTACGGTCACGATGGTAGCTAGCAACGTCGTGGTAATGGTGAGCCTCGCCGGCGGGTAGGATGCCCCACCTCGGGTTAGTCAAGCTCCACGGCGAGACAAGCTTGGTCATCGGCAATGCCTAGTGAGGATCTCTCGGGTGGTCAATTTCGGGTGGTAGGGTGTTTTCCCTACCAGGCTGAACAATAGCCATCTACGACACATTGGTCATGCCGGAGGACTATACTCCCTCCCATGTGTGGCATGGCGGGGGGGGGGACTGAGCGGTGTTATGATAAGCAAGCCAAAGTTTCGGGAGTAACGTCCAACGAAAGTGCTACACGTGAAGTGCGGGGGAGGTGCTACATCTTCGGATGTCCAACACTCGAGCTGATTGCCCTTCTCTAGGGCTCCTCGTCGTCAAACTTTCGAGGCTCCGTGTTTTCTTTGTGCCCCTCTCCTCTTCACCTAGAAACTTGACCTACAGTTAAGCCTTTGTCATCCTTCACTATGGTTTGGCGGACGGTTGCTTCCAGCGTCTCTGTTTCGTCGTCGAACTCCTTGTTGATGGGCCACCAAATCATATGCCGTGGGCATTCATGCTTGCTAGCCCTCCCTCCTTTGTGGGTTCCTCCCTGCAAAGGGCGTAGGATGGTGGCTCGTGGAGACCAGATGTTCTCAAAGTGTTTCTGTCAGCCTCAAGAGAGGTCGGTGTTGTCTAGATGATAGTGGTTGGAGCGTCTCCCCCACCCTTAGTCCTCATCTTGTTGGGCGGCTCTCTCATCCTTCAAGGATTCCTCTCCTTGTTGGACGGTGGAGGGTGACAACAGGGCGGCGCAGTCACGACGGATGGTGTGGCGGTGCAATGGTTACTGTGGTGACAGCAAACATGTTGTTCGGCGGTAGCGTCTTGTCGACGACTGGTGATCTTCGTCAAGTTGTGTTCAAATTAGGGCTAGACTGCTAGGAGTTAGAGTGTTAATATTCATGGTGTCCTCTTTTTTCTTCCTTCACCTGGTGTCTGTTGCCTTCTCTTGTTTGAGCTCATTGTGTTTTGAGCTTGCTGTTGTAAATTGTATCTGAGCCATTTGGGCTACCCCCATTTAATAGAAAATGGAATATCAGGTGAGAAGAGAATTCTCTCCCCCCCCCCCCCCAATTGACATTCACAAAAAAATCACAGTTACTTATTAGGAGTACCGTAAAAATTCTGCATATAAATAGGGGGTTACGTGCAGACACTATGTTGGAATGGAATAAAAGATCATCTAATTTTTGTTGTTTTGCCAGTGCGTCCTCAACAACAAATTTGCATGGTTTAAAATTCTCTCTTACATCTACAACCTACAGGGTCATGGAGAATCAAATCCCTCTCTTATTTAACTATAAGCCAACAGCCACTATTACGGAACTCGGGAGCACCAAAGACACTCGCACAACTGACATTGTAGCAGTAAATGGCTTTTCCAGAAATTAAATTATTATTTTTGTCTTCTGGGTACAGAAGTTAACTTCACTCATTAGAGAGGATACAACTAAGCTCATTGGACCAACCTTTGCGTGTATGTATCGACATTCCGTTTGCATGTAAAGAAATCAAGGAATTATTCCTGTCTCCTCCATGGCCAAAAAGTGAGCCAGAGGAACTGGGAAACATAAAAGCCAATGGAGCTGGATGGATATAAGCCTGAGCCAAGAATAAAAGTGAATGGGTCATAAGCAGCCTGTATGCATGCATGGCGTATATCCTTTGCCTCTGCCATGCCCGGCTAAAATTAGTATATATACTAGGAGGACATAACACATGAAAAATGAAAAGCGTCGCCATGATCTCATTCTGCTGGTGCACACACCTATTCCCTGAACCTGAAGGCTCAACCACCCTGGATGAAAAAGTATTTCACACTATTCTAAGACTTGAGCAATCTTGGGTGCTGCATCTCTGTCTTGTGCTGAGAATTCCTTGCTTGTTGGCAGGGTCTCTTGGAGGAGGATAATGCCACTTTTTGGGTTATTATGTTTTCTTCCAAAGCATGTGTATAAGATTCATAGCTTGGTGTAGTCGACCTGTGTTTGGAAAGATGCTGTTCGTAGGGACTCAAAGATCTGGGGAGGGCAAAAAATTAACAATTCAGAAAATTTAAATATTTTCTATGACGCAAACTAGGATTGTAATAAATTAAAAGGTTAAACTACTAGCTAGTTTGTGAGGATCCGAATTTCACCTAAGTGAAACCCGGACCCTTTGTACCTCTATGTCACTCCCGGGAGTGTGGCACGTACATCCAACACATGTTAGTATAGAAAAAATCATAAATAAAGAGAGTAATCAAGGCAAGATAATAGAATCTCCAAGTACATTATTATTATGCATAAGTCTCAATCTCAAGAGTACAAGAGCGTGGCACGCAGGCCATCGCGAAATCATAGTAGGAATCTAGCGGAAGCGAAGCGGAAGCATCTCCGATGAAGAACCGTGGTGAAGACCATACCCACACGCGACTCGAGTGTAGGCGAGACCGTCACTCCTCTCCATCAGCTCCCTCAACCGGCTCGGCCGGCTCCTCGGCAACGGCGTCCGAAAAACAAAGTGATAAAGCCGTGAGTACATAACGTACTCAGCAAGCCGCAAACTACCTAGCAACAATGTATGCATGTTGGGATAGTTCAAGGAAAGGCAAGGGCTAGCACCTAAAGCATTATTCCTCAAGTCTATGTGAATCATATTTTTATTATTAGTCAAATTTTATAAGTGGTCTTACAGGAAACAACACAATCCTGCAAGGGTCAAGTTTTATGTCCCGCACACCTCCACGGGACCACAGCTCGAAGCCGGAAGTAAAACACCTATCGGAGGGGAGAAGTAGTAAATGCTAATCAAGTGGATTTCTCTCGGTAGTGCCCATACTTTGGGCTAGACTATACGTATAGATTTATATATCTCTGCAGAGAGTAAGCAAGCTGTACTCACGTGAAGAGGTACTCAAACAAAAGACCACCGTCGTGGCCCAAGCAAAGCAACACTCACAAGATCACTCCTCAAAGCATCGAATGGGTGGCGCCCGTCCCTCGAGTCCGGGATCCTCTAACCACAACATAGGAAAAGAAGGTCCTGAAGGGTGTGACAAGGCGTACCACGGGCCAGGTGGGATATCCTCTGCTCGTGGGTCGAGACAAACGCTCCAACACCCACTACCACTAATCTCTACACCACGGCGGGCCACCCATTCCTCCGCTAAGTATCATGATCCAGCCCGCCCATACAAGTCACGTGGTATGCTAGTAAGACCAAGAGAGGCATACGCACAAGAACCGGTCCCTAAGCTGCCGGGACGAGTCACCATCCCTCTCCTCAAAACAACGGTCTCAACAACGAGTGTCACCACAACGGGGGCCCTATAAACCCAAGGCCCCTACACAAGCTGTATCCGTAACAGGTACTCTCCAAATAGAGACTCCCCGAAGTCTCCCGAGCACCTAACCACCTACACACTCGCCCCCGCAAAAGGTCCTACAGGGTATCTAGTAAAGAAACTCGACACCTAAGAAACACCTACAATTTATTTTACACAAAAACATGTATAGTCATCATGGGGTTCAATTAAGCAACTAAACAAGTACTAAGCATGCGAGTAATAGTAGAACAACCTATGGCAAACAGTGGCAATGATAGCATAGTATGGCATAGGTAAACTACAAGTGCAAGTAACCATTAATCATGCATGGTCCAATTTAATAAAAGTACTAAATAGGATCAAGAGTGGTCAAGGATTGCGGCTTGCCCGGATAGGGCTGCTCCCGGGCCGGATCGGGGTACTCGTACGGCTGCTCTGCAGAAACTCCTCAAACTGCGGCTCGGACGGGAACTCCTCGGCACCCTCCGACCGACGGATCGTGAAACAGGGGTTAGGCACGCATATCGAGACAATAGGAAAAAGTACGGAATTAACGACGGAAATTACGGTACTAGAACATGACCAAAAGCTACACTAACGCGTAGAGAACGTCGCTACGAGTCCAACACAACTGACCGCGTATTTTTCGACGCTCCGGGAAAAAAGATATGAATTTCCAAAGATAAAAGGAATTATGGAAATTCAGGAAAATCCAATAAAAAGAAATGGAATATTCTCTGGAATAATCTTTGCCACGTAGGCGCCACGTTGACTCCACGTGGACGCCACGTCGATTAAACACTCTACAGGTCAGCACCACGTGGCAATTCTTCTACCACGCGGATGCCACGCAGCTGCCACGCAGGACGACACCTCGGAGCCACGTCGGTAGAAACCTACGCTACGTGGCGCCACATCGATAGAAAATCACAACACGTCGGGACCACGTCGGCACCTCGGAGAGGGCGGCGCCGCTCCAACTCCGCTGCGGGCGCTGCCGGAGTTGGCCCTCCCGGCGCTACGGCTCGCCGGTGGCGCAACCAAGGGCACCGGGCTGCTCCCCAAACTAACGCGCACCCGCCGGACTTGATCGCGCGGACCAGCTCCCCACGCCGGCGACGAGCGGGCTCATCGGAGTGAGCCACGGCGGCGGTGCAAAGGGGAAACGGCCCCGGGCAAAGCAAACCCAAAATTGACATCACCAACGCAACTCCCCGACGCACGCGAACCTCTTGTACGCGGGTACGACCGGCGACGACGACCGGGACATCGCCGGCGATGAGGTCCACGGTGGCGGAAAGGACGGCCAAGGCGGAACCCTGCCAAACCCGCTCCTTTGCCGGAATTGACGAGTGCACAAGCACCCTCACGACTCCACGAAGCTTCTCAAACCTCGAGAGGGCATGAGCTGCCCTAAAGCGCGACGAGTACCGACGGCCATGGCGATGCGGCGGCGGTACTCGACGCCAGCAGCGGAAGCAAGGCGGGACCTAGGAATAAAGGAGGGGATCGGTGCGGCAGCTCACCAGGAAGCTTTTGGCGGCCCGGTGTGGACGGGGAGGCTCTAGCGACGACGAGCGAGGAGGTCCCGACGATGACGGACGGTGAGCTCACGGCGGCGAAGGTGGTGACCACGCGAAGGTCCGTGCAGCTGCTGCCACGGAACACCAAGGGAGCACTTAGGGCTGAGAGCTAGAGCGAACGACGGAGATCCAAGAACGCGACTTGAGCGGGGCGGAGACTCACCGGCGACGACGAACGGTGGCGAAGACGGCGGCCGCAGCAAACTTCTCGTGCGCCGCGCTTCCTCTCCAAAGCCTCTCCCGCGAAGACAAGGGTAAGGGCGGAATCGGGGCTTCACGCCGCGCACGGGAGATGCCAAGCACACGGTTAGCGAGGAGGTCCGTCCATGGCGGTGATGGAAACCGCGACGCGGTGGGCGCTAGGGTTTGAGGAAGGGAGAAGCGGACGGCGGCGCGGGGGGTTTTGAAGGAAGAAAAGGGTGGCCGGGGTGGTTAGCGCGGGATCCAGGTCAATTGCGGCGGCACTAAACGCCACTCGTCCGAGGTGGCGAGCTCGGAGGCCGCCGCGCTCGTGGCTGAGCTGGAAAGGGGAGGGAGGTGGAAGAAAGCTGTAGAAGCTAGGCTCGGGCTGGATCGGGCTGAGGGAAAACGGAAGTGGGCCACGCGGGGAAAGAGGAGAGACGGGCCGGTGAAGATTCGGCCCAGGTCACGAGTTTGAATTTAAAACCTTTAGCGAATTTGTTTAGTTGGTTTCACATTCGAAACGAATTCAAATATTCGCCAAAATTTATCGAATCGTGACCAAACTCCATTATTTTATTACATAACTCATGAGTACACAAATTCCCCCTGTGACGTCCCGCCACTCCGGGCCGGGCCCGCTTACACCGGCAGCTTAATAGGCCCTCAAGATTTTCCCACACACCAACACTAGTCTTTTCTACGCACTTTGTCCTCACTCATGCACACCCGGGAAACACTTCTCGGTCGGTCACCCATCCCTAAATTGCTCGAGGCTAAACACGCTTAACTTTAGAGTTCTTTAGAGATGAGCTTCCGGAAAAGAAGTTGCAACTTGTTGACATGAGTATTCTATCAATCCTATTAAGCCCTGGGCCAGGATGTTACATAGTTCAATCCCACAACAATGTTCAGTTTGTCCTGTATGCAAGCATCTTTGATGTACTATGTTTATATAGAATCAAGAGAAGAGTTAGTAGTTATGAGCATATTCACTACTTAGAAGAGTAAATACCATGTTTTTTTCAAAGCGAATAACATATCCGTAAAAATAAAGTACTATAGGCTTGAGGAGTGGAGGGTCCCTGTTATAATGATGGATGAACTCATCGACACAGAAATATAATCCTGCCGTTTTTCAAAACAGAGCGGCAGAGCGCTGCAAGTTCAGCCTGTCAAAGCTTAATACCAAGATTTTCTTTTCTTTTTTAAATAAAACACATGCACTACAATGACTTTTCACAGAACTATATATATATATAGACACATTTTCACAAAACTATATAGCCACATGTTACTTGCCAGCTGAACGCACTCTGATGTGTCTTTAGATGTACAATTTGTGCTCGTGCGGAGATGATCTCTTTATTCTTTAACCTGTTGAAAAGAAAAGGGGTGGGAAAGGACTGTCATCAAGAAACGCCACGTATTTCAGTTGAACGGCAACCAACCAATCGTTTTCGGTCCTGTTTATCCTGAATTTTGTCTCCAGTTTTTACGAAACTGGTTTCTAGAGCGAATTTCTAGAAACTAGTTTATAAATAAAAACCGAGTCAGTTTTCAAAAAAATAGGTTTCTAAGCTAATTTATAAATAAAAACTAAGTGGTACTGTTTGGATCTTAGATATTAAAAACTAGAAACTAGTGTTAATGACTTGTTTTTACATAGAAACTAGCATTCGATGGGTTAGGCCAGATTATGGATTTCATAAAAATCCATAATCTGGTTTCTATAAAATGGGAATAAGGTGGCATGTTTGGTTTCTATTATGGATTTCTATAAAATGGGAACAATGCATAGCAGAATGCGCATGAAGATAGGGAGGGTATGCAGCGGCAGCGCCTCTCTTTTTTTTTTTTTTTTTTTTTTTTTTTTTTTTGAGGATGCGGCCAAATTCAACATTTTGGGCCAAGTGACCTGATTTTATTTCGGGCCACCTTTTGGACGATGGAGTAACCGGGAAGCTAGCTGGCCCAAGTGCACAGATTGGACTTACAATTATTCAGCCCATCCAATATAGGGAACATACCATGGCAGCTGGTAAGCCCAAGGTCTGTAACCAAACCAGAACAACCAAACCAGAACATTTTTTTATCACTCTTTTAGGGAAAAAATTATTGATATGAAAAAAAATATTACATCTCCTGAGTACAAAAACAATCCAACCTATTTCAACTCTATTGACATAAGAGAAGAAACCTTGAAATCCCCATTATCACAACTAATTAAAGAGCATTATGGTAAAACAACGTTATATTCTTTCTAATGCATCGATCTACTGTTGTGCTGAGACCCAACACATCTAACTTATGACTTGTGTCTCAGCAGTACAATAACATATCAATGCATGATTTGTTTCTTAATAAACTATTCCTTTTGTAATAGTGATAACTTATACTCCCTCCTTTACTAAATTGTTGTCGCCATTGACTTTTTTCGTGGCGTTTGACCATTCGTCTTATTCAAAAATTTTCTTCAAATACAAAAAGTAATATGCTACATTTTAAGTTTCTTTAGTGATAAATCATATTCCAACAAAAATATATGACATTTGTTAAACTTTATTTGAATAAGACAAATGGTCAAACTTAACAAAAAAGTCAACGGTGACAACAATTTAGTAAAGGAGTAGTATGTGCTAATATTTACTTGGACCTAGGGTATGCCATGGCATAACCCCTAGTGAAAGTCGCCTAGAGGGGGTGAATAGGCGATAATCCCGAAAATCACTTAATTTAACAAATTAAATACGCAGGAAAGATTTGTCCGACTCAAATGTCCGACTATAGTAGGATAAGTCCGACTATGGACTAATATCCGACTAGAGTAGGACAAATCCGACTCCCTCGTGCGGAAAGGGGAACGGGAGTCAAGATGGACAAATCCGTGGAAATAAAGCAACAAGAAAGCAGCAAGCAACACTAGAAAGCTAGGGCTACAAGAAGACAAACAAGCAAGCCACCTATGCAAGTAAATCTAGGAATTTAAGCAAGAACACCCTAGAGCTATAGCACATCAAATTGCAAGAAATAAAGGGGAGACACAAAGACACACGATTTTTCACCGAAGTTCGGCTCCACCAAGAAGCCTACGTCTCCGTTGAGGAGTCCACCAAGGACCGGGTTGCTCTCAACCCTAAACCTCGTCAAACCGCCACAAAGGCCGGTTTAAATCCACTAAATCAAAGCTCCACGAAGGGAGGGGCAATACAAACGACCCGAGTCTCAACCACAAGCTTGGGAGCTCGCCGGGTAACGCCTAACCGTCTAGGGGATGAATCCCCAAGAGTAACAAACACACCAAGTACCGGCGATGGAAGAAATCAAGTGCTCTTTAGATGGAGATGAAGCTCAACGATTTTCTCCTCAATCTTCTCACAAATCCACCAAGGATTGGAGTGGGGAATCAAACTTGAAGAAGAGGAGAGCTTGAGTGAGTTGGGGAGTATTTTTGAGAATGTGGGGAGTGCCAACCGGCCAAAAGTGGACGAGGTCCACTTTTATAGCCGGGGCACTCAAAAGAGCCGTTGGCTCGAGATCGACTCGGATATATCCGAGTGAGTAGGATAAATCCGATCTGCTAGGGTTTCGAAAGAATGGATTTCGCTACGGAGTCCGAGTCTTAAATCCGACATAACTCGGATATGTCCGAGTACCCCTGTGGAGTCGGATATATCCGATCGAGTCGGATTGTCCGACTCCTAGGGTTTCAAGAAGTTGGGTTTCGCTCCGGAGTCCGACTCTCTGTCCGACTGAGTCGGATATGTCCGAGTATATGTGGAATTTCTTTGGCCAGCTCTGCGGAGTCCGAGTCCAATATCCGAGTGAGTCGGATATGTCCGACTCCAAATGATATTTTGTGTTTGGAATAAGTTTTGAGCACTTTCATTTTTCACACCTCACACTTGTGTGTCCCTCTTGATAGTACGGTGTTTCCTATACTCAAGACATAAATAAAAAGGCTTCATAGCTTGATCTTGAGCATGAGTGATCCATTTTTCAAATCTTGCACGTATGAGCGAATATGACCACTTCCTTTTTGTGTTTCTTTGCTCTCAATTGAATTTTAGTTATGCACTGCGCACAAGCTCATTTAGAATATTAGTCCTTTTTAATTGTATTGACGTCAATCACTCAAAACCATAATTAGGGGCCTAGATGCACTTTCAATCTCCCCCTTTTTGGTGATTGATGACAATACAACTAAAATTCACAATTAAGTATAAAAAGAGCTTGAACAAGAGAGCAAGTAGAAGAGAGCTCCCCCTAAATGTGTGCATGAGTTGAATTCAATATTTGGTCATTTTAAAACCAAAAGCACATATTTTGAGAGAAAACAAGAGAGCTCCCCTACTTCCATGCATTTTACTCACAAGGCATATAATATAAAAGGACAACAACTATGCATATGACATGTGAATCACACAAATGCAACTAGAAATTAACAAAAAACATTACACCATCCATCATTCATAGAGCATAGCTTATCACATAAATAATTAAAAACGAGTTATTACAAATAAAGACACACCACATAGTTCACCACGATTACAACTCAAAAGTAGCAACATGTCCATAAAGTAAAACAAGATACAAGAGCAACTCTCACTTGCTCTACTCACAACGGACACTCGGGAATTTTACTTCTCCCCCTTTGGCATCAAAACACCAAAAAGGAGGAGGGGAGGTCTACTCATCATCGCCCCAATCCTCATCGTCGTCGTCGTCTTCTTCTTCTTCTTCTTCCACAGCGAGGCCCTTGCCTTTGGGATCCTCGGCCCCCTCCTCTTCTTCCTCTTCTTCTTCCTCGGAAGCTGCTGCCACGGGCTCATCCTCCTCATAGTGAAACCGAGTGTGAGTGGAGGTACCGGTGGGAGGCTGTGGTGAAAGCGGGACCTGAAGAGAAAGGTGGTGGTGGAAAGTAGCCAAAGTAGAGAGACTCATCCGGGGTGAATGAGTCCCAAGGATACTCAAGCTGGAGGAGGAGCAGGTGCGGGCTCCGGAGATGGAACACTAGGAGAGGTGATCCGAAGATGATCAAGAATGATCTTTTGTCTTGCCTTTACCACCTCATGATCCTGCTTGAGGCTGTCCACCTTGGCATCTATCCTGCGGCACATGCTGAAGATTCCCTTGAGCATCTTGAATAGAGCACTCTTGCTCTTTGAGCTAGCACCACGACCACGGGCTCTATCCGGACGAGGAGCCGTGCTAGAGCTAGGAGGCTGTAGAACGAGTAGCACGGGTCCGAGTAGGAGCGAGGAGCAGCTGGAGCAAGCTGGAGGTATACCACGAGATGAAGTCTTAGGAGCATTGGCCGGCATCCTAGGCTGAAGGGGTTTGTGCGTGCGAGTCCTTGTTGAAAGTCTTCTTGGAGATCTTCTCAATCATGCACATCACAAAAGGTGCATACACACAAGCACGTCTAGCGTCCACGGAGCGAGTGCCACATCTCACTCGAAGATAAAGTCCCACACATTGAATTTCCTTTGAGTGGGCAAGATATGAAATAAATCCTTGGCATATGATGCAACATGATCTGCATTGCCACCCCTAGGAGAGAGAGTGAGGCGAAGCATCTGTGCAAGACCACATAGAGAGGCTTGAGACCGTGAGCAAAGGGTGGCTTGCACGTGTCCTCATCCTCATACATGTACCTCATGAGCTCCGGGTTGAGAGAATCTGAATCATGCAAGCGAAGATCCCTGTTCATTGTGTCCCTCAATCCAAGAATATTTGCAAATCTACTGAAGGTACAAGAAAGCTTCTCTCCATCGGTCATCCACCAAAACCTGCCCAAGTTCTTGTCAAAATACACGGTGGAGTAGAACCGACACACTATCTCCTGGTTCCAATCATACTTGAAGCACATGATCTCCTTGAGTCCATGAAACTCACACATAGCAATGACCTCATCAAACAAAGCTGTGTGCACGCTTGACATGTAGTCCCAATCTATGTACTTGCATTGGCACCTGTGGGCTTCACCTTGCTCCTGTAGGCACACATGTACCGGTCCGTGTGAAAGTGAGACCGAGAAACGGTTGTCTAGAGACTCCCGTTCCATGTCAAACCAGTTCATCTCTCTTGCTTCGAGTTGCCGCTGCCTCGGCCCCTTTGATATAGTCAATCATGACACGGTCAACTCCGGGATGGATCACCACATCCCTCATCTCCCTGCGGATCTCGGTGGGTTCCTCTTCTTCCCTTGGTTCAACAATGGGAAGATGGATGGTTCTACTCCTTTTCTTTCCGGCAACCTTTGCTCTCTTTTCCGGACGGGGATTGGTAGAGGAACGACCCATGTCGACAAAAGATAAACGAGGAATGGTATGAGATGGATAGCATAGACATTTGAGTTTGGATAGAAGTAATGCACAATTTCGAACTTTAGTGAAAATTCTGTTGGAGTCGGATATGTCCGACTGGGTCGGACAAAATCCGACTAGTCGGAGGAGTCGGATATATCCGACTCACTCGGACATGTCCGACTACAACAGGATTTTTACTAAAATCGATATTCCGCATAGATCTACCGCACATTCCTAGCCATATTGCGTTTAGAGCATCTATAGCATCCTAGGAACAACATCTATGCAACATCTAGGCAGGGGAAACACTAGAACACCTAATCCATGGAAGTTGACTTTAAACCTAGGTGAAAAGATGGGAATAGGAGAAAAACCTTGAGGCCAACAATGGAGTCGGATAGAGTCCGAGTAGGAGGAGCCTTTCCCCCACAAATCTCACCAAATCGCCGGTGGAGGAGGGAGATCGCCGGTGGAGAGCTCGCGCCGCCGTTTGGAGAGGAGAGAGAAAGTTGGAGTTTGAATGAGGGAGTTAGGGTGAAGGGGTAAGTTGGATTCGGGCTTATAGGGTAAAAATCCCGTGGAGTCGGATATGTCCGACTCCGTCGGACAATGTCCGACTCCTGAGGGATAGTCGGATAAATCCGGCCGGGTCGGATAAATCCGACTCTGCGGTTTTAACTGCCTTGCTCCGGGAGCGAGAAAGATCCTTCACTCTTTTCTCTCTTGATCTCAATTAAACTTAAGGACATGTGCTAAAAACTTCATTGGATGTAGCCAGCTACAATCAATCATTCCAACAATGATTACATCCAAATCCGCATGATCCAAAGATCAAGAACCAAATAATTTCGAAAAACAAAACATACAAGATTTTTCAAGAATTTTATTTTTCAAAAACAATTACTCTAAGTCACAGCAGATATGCAAGCCTTCAAGCCACATTACTAGAATCAAGAATATTTAGCTCACTCCTTAAATAACAAAAACGGGCTTCGTCTAGTGGCTTGGTGAAAATATCGGCTAATTGTTCATCGGTTCTCACATGACTCACTTCAATATCCCCTTTGATAGAATGATCTCTCAAGAAGTGATGTCTAATGTCTATGTGCTTTGTGCGCGAATGCTCAACGGGGTTGTAAGCTAGCTTTATGGCACTCTCGTTGTCACATAGGAGTGGAATACGGTTCAACTTGTAACCATAGTCCCTTAGAGTTTGTCGCATCCATAGTAGTTGTGCACAACAACTACCGGCTGCCACATACTCCGCTTCGGCTGTGGAAAGGGCAACGGAATTTTGTTTCTTGGATGACCATGACACTAGAGACCTACCCAAGAATTGGCAAGTCCCGGAGGTACTCTTCCTATCCACTTTGTCCCCGGCATAATCCGCATCGGAATAGCCTATTAGGTTGAACTTTGAACCCTTGGGGTACCAAAGCCCTAGGTTGGGTGTATGCACTAGATATCTCAAGATTCTTTTAACGGCCACCATGTGGCACTCCATAGGAGCGGCTTGAAAACGTGCACACATACACACACTAAGCATGATATCGGGCCTAGATGCACAAAGATAAAGCAAAGAGCCGATCATAGAGCGAAAAACCTTTTGATCAACCGGCTTGTCTTTCTTGGTGAGGTCGAGATGGCCGTTTGTAGCCATGGGTGTCTTGGCGGGCTTTGCCTTGTCCATGTCAAACTTCTTCAATATGTCTTGAGTGTACTTGGCTTGACATAGGAAGGTGCCCTCCTTGAGTTGCTTGACTTGAAATCCTAGAAAGAATGTCAACTCTCCCATCATAGACATCTCGAACCTCTTTGTCATTATCTTGCTAAAATCATCACAAAACGTTTGATTAGTAGAACCAAATATTATGTCATCGACATAAATTTGGCACACAAATATATCATGATCAAAACGCTTAGTGAAGAGGGTTGCATCGGCCTTGCCCATTTCAAAACCCTTTTTCAAAAGGAAATCCCTAAGGCATTCATACCATGCTCTTGGTGCTTGTTTAAGCCCATAGAGCGCCTTATGGAGTTTGTACACGTGGTTAGGATACTTGGGGTCTTCAAAGCCCGGTGGTTGCTCCACGTACACTTCTTCCTTGATTGGTCCGTTGAGGAAAGCACTCTTCACGTCCATTTGATACAACTTGAAGTTGTGGTGAGTGGCAAAGGCAAGTAGTATTCTTATTGACTCAAGCCTAGCCACGGGGGCATAGGTTTCATCAAAATCCAATCCTTCTACTTGTGAATATCCTTTTGCCACCAATCTTGCTTTGTTCCTTGTTACAACGCCGTCTTCATTTTGCTTGTTGCGGAACACCCACTTGGTGCCCACAACATTCTTGCTTCTTGGTCTTTCTTCTAATGTCCAAACTTCATTTCTTGTGAAGTTGTTCAATTCCTCTTGCATGGCCATCACCCAATCCGAGTCCTCGAGTGCTTCTTCTACTCTAAATGGCTCCAAAGAAGAGACAAAAGAGTAATGTTCACAAAAATTGCAAACACGAGAACGAGTGATTACCCCTTTTCTATGTCACCAAGAATTTGTTCCACGGGGTGATCACGTTGCACGCTTTGGTGCACTCTTGGGTGTGGTGGATGTGAGCTTGTTTGACCGCCGTCTAGTTCAACCTCTTGATCATGCGATATGGGTTCATCATCTTGTCTTTGAGCATGATCTTCATTGCCAACCTCTTGATCTTGATCAACTTGATCATGATTTGTGCATGGTTGGTCTTGACTTGAGGAAGGAGGTTGATCTTGATCATTTTGCGGTTCTTGCGGTCTCACATCACCAAGTGCCATCCTTTTGATTGCTTCCCTAGGTGCCTCAACATCTGCATTGTTAATAACAACTTGCTCCCCTTGAGAGCCGTTAGATTCGTCAAACGTCACGTCCCGTGAAACTTCAACGCAACCGGTGGTTTTGTTAAAGACACGATAGGCGTGACAATTTGAGCCATACCCAAGCAAGAAACCTTCATCAACTTTAGGGGAGAACTTTGAAGTCTTGGGTTTCTTGTTGAGCATGAAACATTTACTCCCAAAAACTCGAAAGTACGAGATGTTAGGCTTTTTACCGGTTAGTAGCTCGTATGGCGTTTTCCTCAAGAGTCGATGGAGATACAGCCGATTTGAGGCATGGCATGCGGTGTTGATTGCTTCGGCCCAAAAGCGATCGGAGGTCTTGTATTCATCAAGCATGGTTCTTGCCATCTCTACGAGAGTGCGGTTCTTTCTTTCGGCCACCCCATTTTGTTGCGGTGTGTAGGGTGCCGAAAACTCATGCTTGATGCCTTCTTCATCAAGGTACTCTTCAACTTGAGTGTTCTTGAACTCGGTACCGTTGTCGCTTCTTATGGCCTTGATCTTCACTTCAAATTCATTTTGTGCTCTTTTCAAGAATGTCTTGAGTACATCTTTCACTTCACCTTTATCACACAAAAAGAATACCCACGTGAAGCGAGAATAATCATCAACAATAACAAGTCCATATTTGTTACCGCCAATGCTTATGTAGGCGATGGGACCAAAAAGATCCATATGAAGCATCTCCAATGGTCTTGTAGTTGTCACTATGTTCTTGGATGGGTGTGGTGCTCCAACTTGTTTTCCGGCTTGGCATGCACTACAAATTTTATTTTTCTCAAAGCAAACATCCGTTAGTCCAAGGATATGACCGCCCTTTTGGAGTTTGTGAAGATTTCTCATACCGACATGGGCTAGTCGTCTATGCCACAACCATCCCATGTCGGACTTTGCAACTAAGCATGTGTCAAGTTTTGCTTTATCCGCGGTAAAATCCACGACATAAAGCTTCCCTTTGAGCACACCCTCAAAAGCAATCGAGCCATCACTTCTCCTTGAGACAATCACACCCTTGTCGTTGAACAAACAATTGTAGCCCATTCCACAAAGTTGTGAGATAGACAACAAATTGAAGTCAACGTTATCCACAAGCATAACCTTCGAAAGTGAATGCGGAAAAGTTAAAGGAATGTTACCATATCCCAACACATAGCCTTTTCCGTTGTCTCCAAAGGTGATATATTCATTTCTTTCTTTGCTTGGCTCGAATGACTCGAACATTTTCTTGTCTCCGGTCATATGATTGGTGCATCCACTATCCACCACCCATGATGAGCCACCGGAGGAGTATTCCTACAAAACAATTTATGCTTTGTTTTTAGGTACCCAAATTTGTTTGGGTCCTCTCACATTAGTAACAAGTGCCTTGGGCACCCACACACAAGATTTGTGTGTCTTGTTGCGTGGCCCAACATATTTCGCATAAACACGACCATACTTGTTTCTCATTAGCACATAGGTCGCATCAAAATCATTAAAGAGAGCACAAGAGGGGTTAGGCACATTAGTACGCAAATCACAAATAAGAGAAGATTTGTTAGTATTCTTGATTTGCTTCTCCGTCTTGACTTGCTTATTTTGGTGTCCACTCTCTTTGGTGAACTTGATGAATTCGGTGCCGTTCTTGTTGATTCTTGCATTGTGCTTGTCACCTTGCTTGTACCCAATGCCATCCTTCACATGTGACCGTCTCACATTGGTGTATGCACCCCTTGCATACTCGGCCTTGGCGTCATCAACGACCTTCTTCTTCTTTTGTGCTTGGTCTTGAAGCTCTTGCACTTGCTTCTTCAAGTCACCAATGGTCTTGATGTTTCTTGTACAAGCTTCAACATCAACCTTGAGACACCTAGAACACTCAATGCTAGTACGGGGGCAAGACGAAGATTGAGAGGAAGTAGTGTTACACTTAATTTCCTCAAATTGCACTTTAAGAGAGTTGTGATCCTTTTGCAAGTTATCACACTTCTCTTGAAGTGTCACATTTGTGACTTTAAGTGTCACACTTTCATTTTCAACCATTTTTAGGGACTTCACTAAGTCCTCATTCTTCTTCCTCTCAACTTCTAGGAGCTTCTCAAGTTCAAGCACCCTTTGCTTCTCTTGAACAAGCATTTCTTCTTGTTTCTCAAGAAGCTCCTCTTGCCTCTCATTGTTCTCCTTTTCCTGCTCAATAATGTCCAACAAATCAAACATGTTAGGAATTTGAGAACTAGCATTAGTGTTTACCTTGGAGCCTTTGGCCATCATGCACTTGTGCCCGGTGTCATCTTCATCATCGGTTAAGCTTCCAAACAAGGAGGAGTTGGTCGGTGTTAGCCCTATTGCAAGTGAAGCAATCCCTCCCTTTTCTTCATCGGATTCCGACTCGGAGGAGGAAGATGATCCATCGGAGTTCCACTCTTGCCCAATGTGTGCTTCACCCCGACGGTACTTTCTATGCTTCTTGTACTTCTTGTCACCCTTCTTGTTTTGCTTGTTCTTGTAGTTTTCCGGACACTCCGCCATGAAGTGACCTTTGTCTCCACAAATGTAGCACTTGTTTTTGGCCTTTCTTGACTTGCTCTTGTCTTGATCATACTTCTTGAAGCTTTTCTTTGACATGAGCTTGTTGAATCTTTTCACGAAGAGAGCCATCTCATCATCACTATTATCATCACTCTCCTCAACCACCTTCTTTTTCTTTTCTTGTTCGGCGTTGAGAGCCAAATCATTCTTGCTCCCACTAGCCTTTTCCTTGTCTCTAAGCAAAGCGTTGATTCTATTCCCTTGATCAATTTGCTGTTTTTGGGAAAGCACCTTTCCAATCACTTCATCGGTGGTAAAGTATCTAAAGCCATCTTTGTCCCTTATGTTGGATACTATGTTTGCATCCCATGCTTGCAATGCTTGTAGTAACCTTCTATTCACATCCAAGTCCAACACCTTCTCTCCAAGTGCTCTTCTCATGTTAACTATCCTCATCATCCTATCATGGGCTTCCCTTGGCCCTTCATCCAGTCCTCATGACAAAGTAGTTAAACTCTTCTCTAAGCCCTTCTAGCTTAGACTCCTTCACACTATCAATGCCCTCATGAACCAATTCAAGCTTCAACCAAATTTGATGGGCATCCTCCAATCCGGTTACCTTCTCATACTCGGCGGGACTAAGTGCGGATACTAGAGCACTAGCTGCCGCCACATTACATCTTACATTGAACAAGTCTTGTGCGGTTGGCTTGCTTCTACATTCCCACAAGAATCCATTTTGAGTTACACTTCTCACATTTTGATGCATTGAGTCCAAATGTAGCAGCATCTTTGTTTTCCAATGATCAAAGTATTGACCATCAAAATATGGTAGTCTACCGGACCCTTGTCCAATATGCTCATCTCTTCCGTCATTGTAGGAGTATGGTGTTTTGTTGTAGCTTAATGGTAAAGCACTTGGCACATTTCCATCCTTGGCAATTCCTTTTCCACTTCCTTCTCCAGCATCACCCGGTGAGTTTTCATGCCTTCCTTCACCGGTTACCTTAGGTGGTGCTTCACCACTACCACTAACGGTTGCATCTTTCTCATTTGCCATCTTTAATCTTCAAGCGGTGAGGCTTCAACGAAGATACCCGCTCCGATACCAATTGAAAGTCGCCTAGAGGGGGGTGAATAGGCGATAATCCTGAAAATCACTTAATTTAACAAATTAAATACGCGGGAAAGATTTGTCAGACTCAAATGTCCGACTATAGTAGGATAAGTCCGACTATGGACTAATATCCGACTAGAGTAGGACAAATCCGACTCCCTCGTGCGGAAAGGGGAACGGGAGTCAAGATGGACAAATCCGTGGAAATAAAGCAACAAGAAAGCAGCAAGCAACACTAGAAAGCTAGGGCTACAAGAAGACAAACAAGCAAGCCACCTATGCAAGTAAATCTAGGAATTTAAGCAAGAACACCCTAGAGCTATAGCACATCAAATTGCAAGAAATAAAGGGGAGACACAAAGACACACGATTTTTCACCGAAGTTCGGCTCCACCAAGAAGCCTACGTCTCCGTTGAGGAGTCCACCAAGGACCGGGTTGCTCTCAACCCTAAACCTCGTCAAACCGCCACAAAGGCCGGTTTAAATCCACTAAATCAAAGCTCCACGAAGGGAGGGGCAATACAAACGACCCGAGTCTCAACCACAAGCTTGGGAGCTCGCCGGGTAACGCCTAACCGTCTAGGGGATGAATCCCCAAGAGTAACAAACACACCAAGTACCGGCGATGGAAGAAATCAAGTGCTCTTTAGATGGAGATGAAGCTCAACGATTTTCTCCTCAATCTTCTCACAAATCCACCAAGGATTGGAGTGGGGAATCAAACTTGAAGAAGAGGAGAGCTTGAGTGAGTTGGGGAGTATTTTTGAGAATGTGGGGAGTGCCAACCGGCAAAAGTGGACGAGGTCCACTTTTATAGCCGGGGCACTCAAAAGAGCCGTTGGCTCGGATCGACTCGGATATATCCGAGTGAGTAGGATAAATCCGATCTGCTAGGGTTTCGAAAGAATGGATTTCGCTCCGGAGTCCGAGTCTTAAATCCGACATAACTCGGATATGTCCAGAGTACCCTGTGGAGTCGGATATATCCGACTGAGTCGGATTGTCCGACTCCTAGGGTTTCAAGAAGTTGGGTTTCGCTACGGAGTCCGACTCTCTGTCCGGCGAGTCGGATATGTCCGAGTATATGTGGAATTTCTTTGGCCAGCTCTGCGGAGTCCGAGTCCAATATCCGAGTGAGTCGGATATGTCCGACTCCAAATGATATTTTGTGTTTGGAATAAGTTTTGAGCACTTTCATTTTTCACACCTCACACTTGTGTGTCCCTCTTGATAGTACGGTGTTTCCTATACTCAAGACATAAATAAAAAGGCTTCATAGCTTGATCTTGAGCATGAGTGATCCATTTTTCAAATCTTGCACGTATGAGCGAATATGACCACTTCCTTTTTGTGTTTCTTTGCTCTCAATTGAATTTTAGTTATGCACTGCGCACAAGCTCATTTAGAATATTAGTCCTTTTTAATTGTATTGACGTCAATCACTCAAAACC
>JAUNZO010000517.1:0-14123 GCA_031894775.1 Chloris gayana
CGAATTTTTATTTTAAAATAATCATTATTAATCTAAAATTTTAAAAACAAACCACCTCAAACTAAATTTTCAAGATCTAGACGTTTTTATCACGCCATATTAGTATGGCGTGATTCTCGAATAAATCACGCCATATGAAATGGCGTGATTGTGTCCATCGTCAGCGTCGACCGCCACGTCGAAACAGGCGTAGATCGAGATTGACCGGAATCACGCCATACGAGAATGGCGTGATTGAGCTATCAATCACGCCAAAATATTTGGCGTGGTAGAGACTTTATGTAATTTTCACACGATCGGACGGAATCGGGTATAACTAAATCACGCCATATTGCTGACGTGATTGAGAAGGAATCACGCCAAGTCATATGGCGTGATTCACTCTCCTCTCTTTTAAATGTCGCTTTCGGGTGACATCATCAGTTAGTATTTTTTTAAAAAGCTATAGACATCTGCATACGATGTCCGATATGAATTTCGTTTTCACCATTGTGTTCTATGCGACGAGACGAACAAAACTAGACCCCACTTGCATATGTTTTAAAATCAAAAAATTTATATCTTAAATTTCAATATATGTTTAGTAGTAATTTAGGGTCTAAAAAAATATTCGAAACATATGCAAGTGAGATCTAGTTTTGTTCGTCTTGTCGCGTAGAACACAATGGTGAAAACGTAATTCAAATCGGACATCATATGTAGTGTCTACAACTTTTTTAAAAAAATATGACTCGATGATGTCACTGACATCACTGAAAGCGACACTTAAGAGAGAAGAGTGAATCACGCCATATGACTTGGCGTGATTCCTTCTCAATCACGCCAAGTAATATGGCGTGATTCGATTATGCTTCGGTTCAGTCCGCGTCGTACTGAAAATTACTTAAGTCCTCGTCACGCCGGATGGTTTGGCGTGATTGATAAGCTCAATCACGCCATATAGATTGGCGTGATTACGGTCAACCTCGATCTACGTCCCGTTCGATGTGGCGGACGACGACTGACGTGGACACAATCACGCCATTTCATGTGGCGTGATTTATTCGAGAATCACGCCATACAATATGGCGTGACAAAAACGTCTAGATCTTAAAAATTTAGTTTGAGATGGTTTGTTTTTAAAATTTTAAATTAATAATGATTATTTTAAAATAAAAATTCGTAAAAAACTGGCGGCCGTGTCAAAAAATGAGGTAACGAAATGCAAGCCCGGATTTGGTAGGTTCGTGGTTGACCCAAAAAATTGGAAGTTCAAAATTCATATTTACAATTGCTATTTCTTTTCTGTCAGTTAAATTTGGGTCGAAAAGTAACACTACAGATTATTCAGTTCCAGGTTACCATGCCATGGAACATGCAGGTTAACACGACAGAAGCAAAAAAAAAAAAAAAAAAAAAAATGAAACAAGGGTTTCCCCATATTTGGAACAAGACATGGAAACGTGTATACGAAGAGGAGGATTAGATACTCTTCAAGCGTGGATAGAGGCCTAATCATCATCATTCAACACCTTCACGGTCTGACCTGCCTACTTCTCCAATCTCTATTCCAAACCAACCAGAATCACAATTCGATGACAGGCCCAGAAGTGAAGGAACACAGAGCGGAGGATATCAGTATCGGGAACATGGCATGCATTATTGAGCAAGGAAACTTTGCCGAAACACAGCAGAATAATGTTAACTTTCTTTTTAAAAAAATAGAAAATGGGGTAAACAGGATGCTTAGAACAATCTGATTCTGATAAAGCTTCAGGACGCAACATTTTTTCCGTCAACAATTTTGTGCCCACCTGCTTGCTTGAGTTCTGGTGGAAAAGAATAGCTTTCTCGAGCCAATAAGCAACAATTTGTTTGCTTTCGAATTTAGCGGGTAACTTGTTCTGTGTATGCACTAGCAATCAAGCATTTCAGAGCGATGTTTAAGAAGCAAGCAACGGCCGATAATAACAAGGGCGCTCTTACTCCATCTCTTGCTTCTCTATACCATTCTCTCGCTGCTTCAGATATCCAAACCCCACACCACAAGCCTCCTTTCTCTGCTGCTGTTTTCCTTTCGTTCATTGCCCTCTGTCCTTCTCCTCGTCCTCCTCTAAGAGATCGATGCATTTGACACATACAGCGCAAATTTTGTGTATTAGATTTTCTGTTTGAGCAGAACAGTTGCAGGTAATGAACCTTTCGATTCATCCTTTTCTGCATCTGCTCAACAAGTTCAGATAGAGCATTTGCATATCGAGGTCTCTAACGGAGCATTTTGATTTGATTATTCTTATGTTTTGATGGCCGTCTCCAGCTTCCAGCCTTCCAGGTATGTCAGACCATTTCGCTGTAATGGCGGGCCGATTGCTCACGGAGTCGACTCTTCAATCTGCCATAGATGAAGCCTCTGTTGATAATTCTTCAACGATGATTGCATGTGATGAGGTAGTTCTAGATCCCAAGCCAAGAAGCGGCGTCTTGGCAGAATGCAGAATCTGCCAGGATGAGGAGGATGAGGCCTACATGGAGACCCCTTGCTCCTGCAGGGGCAGCTTGAAGGTAAAACTTTTCCCCGTGCTAATTCCACATCAGTTTCAACAGTTCTTTTGAGACAAGATTTTCAGAAATTTGAAACATGTTGGGTTGTCCTGTCAAAAAAGAGTAATTCAAAAGGAAAACGTATTGAATTAAATCGCGTTTTCGTGCAGTATGCTCATCGTAATTGCATTCAGAGGTGGTGTGACGAGAAGGGAGACACCATATGTGAGATATGCCTACAGGTTAAATTCCCAATTTCTCACTGGTCTTCGCGTAACGTAACCATTTCAAACCTAAATTATAGAATGAACAAATGATTGATGAAACGTGTGTTACAGGAATTTACACCGAACTACACCGCGACTTCAAAGCTGTTTCGGAATGGGAGAAACACAATCTTCTTCAGGTACCGAATAACCTCTTATCAGGACACCATGCTTCAATCTGATCGGTCATCAGTTATATGATCCAATGCGCTCATTAATTGCAGCACTAATGGTTATATTCAAGGACGGCCTATGCTGGCTGCAGATCAAACTTCAACAAGCTATGAATATGATCACCAAACTTCCACTCCAACCGGCGTAATCTGTTGTCGCATTGTTGCTCTGACTGTAAGTTCGTTCGGCTGGAACATACGTGGAGACAGACATTCTTTATTTTTCCTATTACTGTATAGTAACATTCCTGAACATCCAACTTCAGCTGATGCTTCTCCTGCTGCTCCATGATGCCTTCTCGGTCTTCTTCGGTGACCAGAATGCTTATACCGTCGCAATGGTCACTGTAAGGCTCTCAGTTCTGAGACACAAGATACAAATTTGTTCTACCCAACCTGGACGCGTCAATATATGTCCAACTTCTAATTTAGCTCCAACATGTTTCTGAAAACCAGCTGCTGATGCTTAGAACCGCGGGAATCGTCATTCCGGTGTATATCATACTGGTCGCGGTCACACAACTACTCCATGGACGCAGGCAACGGCAGGTTTGTCGAAACCCTTCCGTAGCTATACAAAAAAACAATTCATACACAGTTTGAAACAGAAATGAAGCGTGACGATGCAGGCTATTCGGGAACAAGTTTCAGAACCAGAAGGAGCAGAGAGAACGCAGCCGCTGCCACTACCAAGCCAACAGCACGTCATCAGCATCCATTAGCATCTTCGAGCTTCAGAAGATGCAATTTGCCTGCGGAAATGGGAGAAACATGAATGCTTTTGTACATACTACTTCGTAGACACCAAGATCAAACACCGTACATTATCATTTGACAGTACCCGCACTGCTCAAAGAAGACGAAGTTGTCAGCGTTCTGTACCTGGCAATGTGTACTAGGAAACTATGGATAACTAATTGACAATTCCATATTCGGAAACACTTGACCGTGATTAAACTCGTGGACCAAGCACTCCAAAAAGGATGGAGGCAGAGATGGACAAGCTTGGCCACTCAAAAATATTTTTAATCTGTTGAATCCTGCAGAAAACATTCTTTCCCGATAGAAGATCCTTAACATTGTTTCAGTGTGTTGATATGGCACTAGCCTTTGGACCGGGATTAAAATACATGTCCAACAATATTTTGGTGGGGCTCATCAGTTGAGGATTAGAGATACACAACCAAAATTTAAATTAGTTTACACTCAATAAATTGGTATAAAATTCCGTCCATATCAACAAAAAGACTATATGGTAAGAACAGAGGTTACATGTTTAACCTATGATATGAATCACGGTTCACGTCATTTCAAAATACATTCACGTGACCATATTTTCATACTTCACAATGTTTTCCCCCAATCTGGTGATGATGCCCTTTCCACTGTTTTGGTCATGGCCCAGAGAACCCCCTCCAGAAAATATACATTCACAGATGCTCCTCCTGATGCAGACGTGCTGCAGGTTGAACTTTTTTCAGTTCCAGTTCTTTCTTTGCCTGTAAATCAACAAATGGAACCAAAAGAACCTAATTATTTCTCTGTGATATACATGCACATAGCACAAAGTAACAATGGTATCCTACGAACCTAACATGTTTCTAGTCATATTTTCTTTAAGGAACGTAAATGGTAGTACTTTCTGTTCTTCTGCTGGGCCCTCCAGAAGCAAGCAAGCGCTCCAAATGTACAGCTAGCAACAGCAACGCCCAGGGCAGCTCCTAACGGGACTGTCGCAGGACTGGATGCGGAAGAATCATCAGAAATCAAGCCTACTTGATTATTTTCTTGAAGGGACTCAATGTAGCTCTCCTTGTAGGACGATACAAGCATCTTCCCATAGTAGTTAACCAAGAATTGAAATACTTCATCCTCATCCCACTCAACCTGCTCAGCTCCATCAGCAGTCCTACTTGAAGAACGGTAGCACGACGGGCAAAGCTGCTTTGGAGGCCAGATGACCTTAGGAAATGATGCATCACCAGTTCCTAATTCCTTTTCTTCTTTCATCAACCTCTCATTAACTTTGTTATGTGTGCTCCATAGCCAAAGGGCAAGATCACGTCCAGATTTGAAGGGTACTGATACACTACAGGTAAAGGTAACAATTAGACATGCAGAATAAACACTTTTAACGAAAACATAACTAAGCAGAGTTTCCATTCCATACCTTGAACACATTTCATAAAAGTGCTTGCGGCATTCCTCACAGATGAAGAAATTGTGTATGAAATCACATATCGATGTAAATGTTGGTTGGCTCTCTCCATCCCCAACTCGGACAGTAAGGGAATGCATCAAGACCCATAGACCGCAGCTGAGACAGCAAATATTTTGAATTATTAAGTTTTACCAACAAAAGTATTAGAATGGACTATGGAAAACATATTTACAAATGTGGAGAGCGGTAATCACCTAAATCCTCTTGTTTCACTTCTACTTCCACGGCAGAACATCTGCAATATTGGTACACATACATAAGGAAGGTAAACTCAAAAAGACCGGAAGGCTAAAATACACATATATCAAGTTGAAAAGGCATGGGCTATGGAAATGGGATTTATAAGATGGGCCACATCCCACATGTCCAGAATAGGCTAAGCTACAATTCTCACAAATTCAGTCGGGAAACTAGAACTACTCAGTACAATAAAATCTGGACCCAAATATTACAATTTTTTAAAGTTCAGATAATGTAAATACTACATAGCCCAAATAATGTATTTCAGATTCCATATTTCAGAACATTTAATTAAAATATTTAAATATCTTGACTGAAAAAATTTAAGTACTGCAATACAACAATAACATAGCTTTTTGTCCTAGGCAAGTTGGCGTAGGCTATAAGTACTGCAATAGAAAACCTATATCATTACAAGAAACTCTGGTATAAGGCATACCCAATATCCGCGTGGCACCTCCTTTCCACAGATCTGATGATTATCCGCTGCAACACTTTCCAACAAACTTGAACTCTCTTGCGAACTCAGCGAGAGGTTTGTAGGCCAGTGATCATCAAAGTTAATAAGTAGACCAGCAGATCCCCTCCGACACCTAACAAGTAACCAAACAATGCATAACACAAAATAACTGCACATCTGTATGTGATTTGAAAAAGGAACCATCTCTTACCTCTTGGATGGATGATGAGCCACCAAAATTTGTAAAAATCGAATCAGTGAGTCACGGGTCTCTGGTTTAATCATCTAAAGTATGCAAGTAAAGTTAGCAATAACCAGATTAGAACGGCTTATAGATTTTGAGTTTTAGTCATTTGACATGAACCTTATGCTCCAAAATTATCTGCAACGCATGAGCTGTTGCTTCCTCAACATCGTAGATTGCTCGAACGATCTGAAATAATATTTCACATTAGTATATGTTGTTCAATAATCAATATTTCGTTCAAACTCATGCCTCGATTCAACAAATTACAAATTTAGTATGCAGCTATACCTGTTCAGGGTCCGTAGAATTTTTTGAGAGCATAATTTCATTCTCAAATTTTTTGTCATCCAAATTAAAGTTGCTGAAAAAAAGAAGATTGTATCAATAATAAATAAAGAACAGAAACAATGATTACATCAAACAAAATAGAAGCATTCAAGTGATCTAACAGTGTTAGGCCAAACCCAACCCACCAACCACTTCAAAACAAATGTTGTACACACAAGGTATATGTGCTATCTGTATCAATGGAAATTTAGGTTAAAGCAGTAACATCGAGGACAACAACTTGCCTTCCCATTTTCTTATTTATCCATTTTAGCAGACGCTCAGCTGTTCTTCCATCATCAATTAATTCTAATTCACTATTTTCTTGCTTCGGTTTCCACTTAGCTGAGGAAAATTTTGTTGGCGGACCCCATACTAGGAAAGGATAGTGATCAACTGAGAATCTACTGCAAAGATCCATGTTCACCTGTGCTGTCAAACATTCAAAAGAAATAAGATATTACTGCGTATGCAAATGTACACCACTAAATGAAGTATCAACCAGTATAGCTTAGTGATCTTCTGTTAGAACACTGAAACTAAACTAGTTATATGCTCCACAGCAGAAAATTCCTTTCTAGGTGATGACATCACTGCATGCCAATAAGTAGGAAAATAGAAGGCTGACTAAGCTAATAATTGTCTAAATAATCTCACTATAGTACAATACAGTGAAAAGTTAGAAAGGATAGCAAAAAAAGACCTTTTCATATTTACGATTTAGTTATCTAGATGATCAAGTTATTAAAATCTTCACATTCACCAGAGAACTGTACCTTTGATGCACAATCAACCCTTGTCATCACTATAATCCCTGGATGTGCAGCATCTGGACCATTGAAAAGTTTTGCAACCTTCTCATAGTGAGGCTGCGTGTAGGAAAGAATCAAGATCAGCAAGAGTTGCATTTCAGATCATAGTGTAAGCTACTACAGTAGGCAGCATACCTTGTAATTTCTGCAAGCCGGGCACCTACGCAGACAGACATTTCCATTAGTATCAAATATCATTTGATAAAAAATATGAATTAAAACGACACACTGCAGCACACAGTCAATTGGCAAACTACAATGGTGTTCTTCCGTTCTATTTCAACAGAGAAAAAATAGTTCAAATATGGCTGACAACAACTTATTAGGCAAAAAATAAAGTTTTCAACAAGTTAAATCTTCAAGAAACGGGGCATGAAGTGATCTTATGGTTGACTTTGGGCTACAATAGATATCAACCCTACTCCTGCCGGCTTGTAATTCCAAAGCTGTTTGACATGTCATACCCAGATCGTGGATTTTAGAGGGAGTCGTAACAGAAGATGCAGATCATATAATGTTCCATATACAATGACTTCATATGCGCTAATCAAATCAATAAGCTGTCTACATGGCAGTTTCACATAAACAAGTGCAACTTCAGGAAGAAACTATATCTCCATTATTAACGAGTAAACAGGACAACAAAAAGATAGCAATGAAGTAATGCTAAAACAGTGCAGCAGGCATTTGCTATAGGTTTACAGCCCAATATATGGAACAAAAATAGTGCACTAGATTCTCATATTAATACACTGAAAAAAATGCTTTAAAATATAACCCGATATATAAATTGACATGCAGTTTGGGTACCGCGATTGACACTCAGTCAAGGCAACTAAATCCCAGAGCATCACTGGAGGGTGCGGCAGCACGGAGGACCTAAATCATAGTTTTCCTCCCATCTAACAGCTGATTGTACCGTTCAGGCCACTTTGACTTCATATTTGATACCCTCAAGGCTAATTCTCGCATTACATCTCGATCAGATCAGGAGTTGAGATGGATGGACAGGAAGAAGTCGCCTCGTCCGGGCGTCATCCGCTGCTGCGCGCTGCCCCGCCAACCTGACAGAGGCTCCATCGTTCCATCAACACGTTTTTGCTTGGTTTTTCTTCACTCCGTTTTCTATGGCCAGTACCAATTTCCTATCGCAAACCGGAGAAGGGGACACGAGATTGAAACTGGATAGAGACAGGCGGCCATGGTAGAGCTACAGGTTGGGCGAGCGAGCCATGGATGTGAAAAAGTAGCCGGAAAATCGTGATCCCCCTCACAAACTATATTAAATTCAGATAGCAGTAGGATTAAGAAAGATTAATTAAAAGGTGAGAAAAAATCGATTATAGACTTATGATCTATGAAATCAAATAATGAATACTTCATACTTTTGCTTGCACATGATATTATTAATTTGCAAGGTCTTTATGTTTGATCCAACGAGGAATGATTGACAATTGCAAGCATAAAGAGATTTTTTTACCTCTATTCGGAGCTAAGTATTGGTGAAAACATCGAACCGTTTAAGCAAGAACAACCAAATGCTAATGTAGAACAGAAAGATGCACATGATAATGCACACGTGGTATGTTGAACCAACAATTACCTATCAAAATATTTTATTTGCATACAATTATAGTCTCTTAGTTTGTGCGTAAATCGGTAGTACGTTCGCCATAGGTAGATTTTGATCCTGGCTTTGCTCTTCGCACCACGAGCTAACTTATTTAGGCGTTGACAAACTGGTCATTTTGGTTGGAGTCAAATCAGACTAGTCCATTTTCCACCGATTTCTCTATTCAGTGACTAGTGCAAAGATCGATTCCGAATAAATCCAGCCGCATCCAAGCAACCCAAAAAAAACAACAAACGCAAATCAACTGAGTCAGAGATGAGAAGCAGACCAGTGGGCGAAGAACTCCACGACCGCGAACGACTCCGGCGAGGCCTTGAGGAAGGCGTCGAAGTTGGTGGCGTTGAGGTCGACGGCGGCGTCGCCGTCGGCCCCAGCTGCGCCCTCCCGGACGCCGAGCGACCGGAGCGCGGCCGCCGCATGGAGCGAGGCGGCGACGGCGAGGATGAATATGAGGCGAGCAACCGTCGCCGTGGCAGCCATGGATCGCGCCGGGCTCGGATCTCTCGCGCGGTGGGGCTGGATGCTCCGGGATTCGGTGATCCGTTTCGGGCACCTGCCCGTACCTCTGCTCCTTTACCTTCCCAGTGGTGGGATTAGCAGGCTGGGTTTTAGAATGATTTTTTTGCGAAAAGCTTTTGCTTAATTACGTCTTCTTTTCTGGTGTAATCATGGAATTTTCCGAGGGTACGCCCTTCTGATTGGTTCGATTTATGCTAAGTGTGGAAGCGAAACTGGGGTAGGTGCACTGCGGTTTTGTGTTAGCTCTTCACTGACAGATGGGTCTAAAGAAATACTGTGAATCTTTGCCCACTAGTAGTGTGTTGGCATTTTTTGGTATTGGGTTCGGTGCTACGGTTAGCTTTTCTTTTTCTCAGGTCAACCGACGCAGGGGGACGGACCTTGTTATGCGTTGCATTGCAATATCAGAACCTTTTGAGGAGGACGAAATCACGTATTTTCTGTGATATAAGTTGATTGACCGATCTTGACTATGGCCTATGGGCAAATAAAAGTTATGTGTGATGTGTTTGGTTAGACAATCACTCAAGTTTCTTCGTGTAATAAAGTAATATGGCCTTTTTATATAGGGGGTGTCCGTTTTCATAGGCTAAAAGGCTAAAACGAAACTTTAGACTAAACTTTAGCTCTAGGAAACAAACGGGAGGACTAAAGTTTGGACTAATCTTTAGCTATAGAGAGAAAGAAGGACTAAAAGGAGGTAAAACTTTAGCCCTCCAAGAGGTGCTAAAGTTTAGCTCGAAATTTTAGGAGCTAAACTTTAGTCCCTAGAGGAAACGAACACCCCCGTAGTTTCATGTAAAAAAAGTTTGATGATGAACGGATAAACTCTAGCCCTGTGTTAGCATAACAATTTCGTTTTTCCTTTTCTTTGGGGGAAAAGCCATCCTTTATTCATCAATGGAAGGATTACAATCAGCTTCTAAAGCAGTAAAGCTTCAAATACAAAATTTGGAGCACTATGAAGCCAAACTTTTGTAAAAGTCTCTCTACAAGCATTTTTAGCTAACAAATGACTTACCCTATTTTGATCTCTTCTACGAGTGTAAAATTTGAACTTCCCTTAGCTCAAGGATGAACTCTTTTATCTCCCTTATTAACATAGCTTTATTTCATTTTTTCATTTGGTTCGATCGACTGAAAGGTTGGGAACTTTCAATGCGGCGATAGAGGAACACGAGGGACGTGTGACGCGGCGTGGGTGGCCGTCAGGTGCGAGAGTTTGACGTGATTTGATTTGATTTGATTTGGAGTTTTAAAAAAAATTGTAGAGTCCTTTGTATAAGATGTATTTCAAAAATTTATCTTATGTATTACTATGAAAACAAAATTGTAGTTTGTCATTTATTTGCACTATTTTATCTTAACGGGTCTAAAACGTAGGAAATCTGAAACCCAGGTGAAGTTGCTTTAACTTTCACCCTAACAATTTTAGTTTTAGGATAAACATTGTCGGGTCTAGTTAGGTATCTGTCTCGACTTTGGCACTTGGCATCTTCCTCGACTCGTCATCGTCTTCATCTACAACGTCTTCACCTATGCACTCCACTGCTTGATGCTTTCTTGCATCGGCGACATTGTGTGGTTCATACTACCTCGACAATTGTAATGACCACGGCTAGTTAAAGCATGACATTATCGGTCATGACTTCAAGTCATCGACTACCTCGACATTGACATCAAGGGCTATCGTATGCAAGAGTCATCGCCGGTATTTCTCTCCATTGACAACGTCCGCACCACTCCCGCTAAGACTACGAGGGGATGAAGAGTATAACTGGCAATCTATATATTGTGTCCTACCTTTTTTCATATTTATTTGGTAGGTCTTGCCTCCCAAGTCATTTGGCTCTATTATAAATAATGACCCAACAATACATGGTTCATATCACCAAATCTATTCTCGTAAATTAAATTTGGTTTGGGAGTCGAGTAAAAACCAGAAATATTAGATAAAAATAAAAGAACACATGACATGTGGGCAAGCATCAAAGAGAATAACACAACTTTATTCCATCCAAATCACATAGGAGTACATGAATTTGACATGGCTTGACATTTCTAGTACATGAGCAAACTTCGAGTGCACCTTATAAATTTATTTCCACAACAAAGACATTGAGATCACAATCTATAAACCGGATTAAGCATTAATGTCAAGCACCCGACCATATGCTCCGATGAACTTCACTACCTTCCGGCAAAGAAAGACGATTCCAGCTTGCACATTACGGACATATGCCTGAAGCAATCCAAGGGAAAACAACACATCACCGACAACCATAGTAGTGAATGGCAACAAAGAAGTCAACACAATAAGTGGATGTTATGATGTGGATATCGAAAAGCAATGGTAGAGCCATCCAACGAGAGCAGATATCATTAAGATGAGAACAAGAAAGCGATGAAGCGCGAGTAATAGGACGATAGACAAAGGCAATGTTTAGTTATAACAAGTTATGAGGAGGTCGTATGCCCCCTCTTAATCCATTGCCCTACTTAACTCGAACAAACTACAAGCGCGCATAATGACAAGCACCCCTAAATACACGACCAACCGATCCGATAAACTTCACTACCTTCGGCAAAGAAAGATACTCCATGTGAGCTTGTGGGTACACGTATGTAGCAATCCAAGAAAAAACAACAACGGCAGCAATATAAGCGAATCACAACATAGAAGTCAACATAGTAAGTGGATGCTCGGATATGGATACTCGAAGACTGAAGAGCAAAGGCAAAGGCAAAGACATCCGATTGACGACAATATCATAAGGTGAGGATGAAAAGAAGTGAAGCGCGATACAGGTGGACAAAGCCATTGTTTAGTCTATATCTATATTGCTCCATAATTTACGAGGAGGTTGTATACCCTCCTCTTAATTTGTTGCCCTCCTTAACCCGTCGTAGAATGATGAGTACTACATCTATCTTAAAATGTATGTATTTGTTGACTTTTAGAAAACACGGTTGACTGAGTGGTATTTATACTTTGATTATGGGCAAATAAAAGTCAGGTGTGACGTGTTGGACAATCACTCAAGTTTCTTCGTGTGCCTTTTATATAGTTCATGTAAAAAATCCGATGATAAACGGACATCATCAATTTTAAAATGAGGGAATGTGGCCTTTTTATATAGTTTCATGTAAAAAATAAGATGATGAACGGACAACATCAATTTTAATATGAGGGAATATGTTATACCAACACAAAGCAAATAGTATCCGGTTTCATGCCGACTTGAACAGAGTTAATCAAAAAGTTAAATGTACATTGTGGTAAATTAAAACAATCTTTTGGGTCACATGCAAAATGTCTCAATTATTCAAGCTGAAACTTCAGGGTGGTTAGATTTTTATCTTGGTAGGGTGTGTTCGTTTCCTGGGGTCTAAACTTTATAGTCTGTCACATCAAAAAGAATTTTACTATTTAGAAATACTAGATAAAGTTTAATTATAAAATAAATTACAGGCTCCTAGACTAATTTACGAGACGAATCTAATGAGGTTAATTAAGTCATGATTAGAAGACGGTTACTTGTAGCATTACTTTAGCAAAACGTAAATTAATTAAACTCATTAGATTTATCTCGAAAATTAGCACCAATCTGTCAATAGGGTTTTGTCATTAAATTGATCAAAATATTTTTAAATAATAAGATTCTCTTTGATGTGACAGTATTAAATTTTAGAGGCAGGAAAAGAACAGGGCCTAAGTTGGAAAATGGAAACCATGAATTAAGCAAGCAACTATCTATTAGAAGCTTTAATTCTGCTTGGTTAACCTAAAAAAGTCTGTTTGGTTGCCGCAACTGGCCACGTTGAAGTTGCAGGGGACTTTACCGCGGGAATCGACAAAGAAATAGTGTGGCCATTGCAACCATTGTTACAAACCAAACACTACCGTATATTTTGCCGGTAACATAACATCCAGAGCCTATAACGAGAACTAAGGTTGTAGGCTTGTAGCTCGATTGGGGATCTGGTGACCAGATTGAATTGATTTATACAGTGAATTTTAATCGACCACGTCATTAGGACGAGACTTTAATTTGGGCAAACAACTGAACGTGTGGCGTTTTGTTAAATGGAGTTTGTAGAGTATGTATGCGATCATCCAATTGTCATGGAGAGCCACAGCTGTTACTGCAAATGGCCCAACTGACTAATAGCCTAATATGGATCTCAGGATTCAGCAATGAAGCTTGCACGCGAAGAGGCTCGTTTCTCCCCAAGCAATCGGCCCCAATTCGTTTGTGCCAACCTTTTGGCGCTCGTCGAAAGTCACACCACCGAATCAACCGAGACTAGAAGTCTAGATACCTTGTCCTATCCAATTGTTTGGCCGGAATCACGGAGAAAGACGAGTTTACTAATCTTGTCGACTATTGGGCATCAGCAGAAGACTGAACAGGATAAGAGCTGCATATACATGCATTTTTAGAAGGCTTAAACCACACGTGTGTAAAGCTCAAGTGATCTCTCATGCCACAGCCACGCGCTCGTGTAGTAATCTTCTTGTGACGTTGACTACGAGCAAAGAGATCTCCATCGTCGAATTGCTATGCTATGCTGAAGCCCGTTCAGTAAAACCGTGTATCCTCGCATGATCAAGTTACCGAACCTGCAGTGGCCATTCAAAAAAGGGGGAAAAAAAACGAAACTGCAGTGTCCGGCAGGTTCAGCAAAGCGGCAGAAAACTAGT